>OV049924.1:231377468-231848091 GCA_920104205.1 Eupeodes latifasciatus
AATAATAATAATAATAATAATAATAATAATAATAATAATAATAATAATAATAATAATAATAATAATAATAATAATAATAATAATAATAATAATAATAATAATAATAATAATAATAATAATAATAATAATAATAATAATAATAATAATAATAATAATAATAATAATAATAATAATAATAATAATAATAATAATAATAATAATAATAATAATAATAATAATAATAATAATAATAATAATAATAATAATAATAATAATAATAATAATAATAATAATAATAATAATAATAATAATAATAATAATAATAATACTAATAATAATAATAATAATAATAATAATAATAATAATAATAATAATAATAATAACAATAATAATAATAATAATAGTAATAATAATAATAATAATAATAATAATAATAATAAAAATAATAATAATAAAATTATAATAATAATAATAATAATAATAATAATAATAATAATAATAATAATAATAATAATAATAATAATAATAATAATGATAATAATAATGATAATAATAGTAATAATAATAATAATAATAATAATAATAATAATAATAATAATAATAATAATAATAATAATAATAATAATAATAATAATAATAATAATAATAATAATAATAATAATAATAATAATAATAATAATAATATTAATAATAATAATAATAATAATAATAATAATAATAATAATAATAATAATAATAATAATAATAATAATAATAATAATAATAATAATAATAATAATAATAATAATAATAATAATAATAATAATAATAATAATAATAATAATAATAATAATAATAATAATAATAATAATAATAATAATAATAATAATAATAATAATAATAATAATAATAATAATAATGATAATAATAATAATAGCAATAATAAATAAGTAAATTGGGATAAAAAATTAAAAGGATTGTTCAAACCAAACTTATTGAATTTCAACTTCGAATAAAACGAACTACTTTGAAACACAACACTTCTTGTAACTTCTAAGAATGAAGAAGTTTAAAAAATGACATCCACTATGAACACAAATATCAAAATTAGTTAATTTAATCTTGAAAAAGACAAATCTTATCCGCACTATCACTTCAATCACTTGAAATTGCAACTAATATTGTCTTTGCCTTGTCCGTAAAAGCAAACGATAGTTTTGGCGGTTTTCTTTACCATAGTTACATACAAGAAGCTAACTGTTTCATCAAATGCAATCAGTTGCTTTTGTATTTCTCTCTCTATATGGGCAGTGAATTGAGAGAAAAAACAATCTTCGAAGACATGCACAACTTCTAAGTTTTTCTCTCAATTCACTGTCCATATAGAGAGAGAAATACAAAAGCAACTGATTGCATTTGATGAAACAGTTAGCTTCTTGTATGGAACTATGGTAAGGAAAACCGCCAAAACTATCGTTTTTTGTAGATTATGGCAAAAACCAAAGATCTGATATATCAGCCTGCGTTTTTATGATACGTAGTTTATGTGGCAACTTTAAACAAGTTTTGTATCATGTCATTTGCCCAAGTAATATCCCTTCACAACAACTTGAGGTAGAAGTGCATAACTGTTTGGATATATGCGAGAAATTAAAATTAAATGTACGAGCTATTTGCTGCGATCAAGGGCCTACAAATAGAAGTTTGTTTAATAAATTATGTCTAGATGACAAAAGTTGTAACTTTGTTTACAAACAACAAAAAATGTATGGTATGTATGATATTCCTCATCTTTTGAAAAGCATTAGGAATAATTTATTGAAATATAATTTGGCCACGGATGATGGAATTGTAAGTTGGAAAATAATTGAATATATGTACAATTCTGAAAGATTAAATGCAACAAAAATTTGTCCAAAATTAACATCGGCACATATTGACCCAACAGAATTTCAAAAAATGAATGTAAAGTTGGCGGCACAAGTACTAAGTAGATCTGTAGCTTGTGGAATTGAAGCTTTATTAGGTCTAAATAAATTTCCCATAAATATATCGCATTTTGCAAAACCAACAGCTAATTTTATAAACAAAATAAACCGGCTTTTCGACCTTTTAAATGGAAAACCAGCTATTAAAAACAATGATCAAAATCTAATATTCTTAAGAGAAATGAAAACATATGTATATTCTCAACCTTCAGCCTATTAATTCAAGAAACAAAGCGTTTTGTTTCAAAGGTTTTGCCTTAAGTATTGAGAGCATTTTGCAAATACAAAAAGCATTATATATAGACCATAATGATTTATATTATTTAAATATTAACAAATTTAACCAAGATCCCTTAGAAAATTTATTTGGAAAGATAAGAGCAAGAAATGTTAATAAAAGTAATCCGAATGCTGCTGAATTTGGCTCCCTTCTAGCAAAAGTTATAGCTATGAAATTTGTATTCAAATCTAAATGTTCAAACTGTGATGAAGACGATACAGAATATCTTAAAGTTGATTGGAATGCTATTTTACAAACCAATGCTGAGGAACAAATATCGATTTCGTATGAGCTACCGGAGAGTGAATCATTTGAGAATATAGAAAACGACATGAATATTGATAATAAATTAAATGCTTTACCGCCTGAAGACACGATATTGATAAAGGTGCCGGAAATCGACGATCTTGCTACCAGATACTATGCAGGCTATTGCCTTTTTAAATCGATGAAAAAAATGAATAGTATCTGTGAAAACTGTATTCAACAAATGTCAAAAGATAAGCTTCAATTTGATTTAACGGAAATATTAATTAAATTGAGAGAATACGAAACCTCAAAAGAAAATACGGTTCTTATATGGTCTTCTGAAAATTTTTTCCAAGTCTGTAGTCTTCACGTAAAAATATTTACAACTTTCTTCAAAAAAACACCTTTTATATCGAGATTAAAAGAAAACATTGTAAGAGAATGTATAAACGCAACAAACAGACAATATCCTAGCTGGTTCAATGATTCCGATGAATGCTATGAACATAAAATTGACATCATACATTTTTTAATAAAAGTCTTACTTTGGAAAAATTGTAAATGGGTAATTGACACAAAAGATAAAAGGTATAAAAATCCTAGAACTAAAATAAAAAAATTAATGAATGTTATGAACGCGTAGCTCAAACAAAAACAATAAAAAAAAACAAATACATAACCAATTTACATATATATATATAAATGTACAATTCAGCGGGTGGTAGGTGGGTGGGGGTCGATATTCTGCCACGTCCACGTTCGTGACCCCTGGAAACTATTTAAGCAAAGGCAATTTTATAAAAGATCAATAATAAAATAAATAATTATAAATACTTACGATATTTTATTTTTAATTGTCAAGGCCAAAAATTGTCTCTTAAACTTTTTATAAAACCACCTTTGCTTAAATAGGCTAAGAGCAGTGATGTATTAAACATATACAAACTTCTAAACAAAACTTAACAGACCTATTTTAACATCCCAATTAACTATTTTTTTTAGAAAACTACTAAAATCTGGTAAAAATAGTTTCTACTAAAGCATCTTGAAAACAGAGAAAGATATTGACTTCAAACTTATTTAATTTAATACAAAAAATGTTTAAAATATAGTTTAAATTGATAAGTTAATCAACCGATAGTTTTTTCCTTTAATTTAAACCTAAAAAAAAGTACTAAAAAAACGTGAAATTGATTCTTAAACTGAAATATCGGGTAAAGGAGAAAGAAAAAAGAAAGAAAGAAATTGTACAAATTGTTGTTATTAACAACAATTTTTTATTTTACAGAAAACTAAAAACCTTAAGCAAAAAAAAAATAAAAAAATGATTAACCTAATTGAATTTATAAATTAGATTGAATAAAGAAAGATATTGACTTTAAAGTTGTTTCATCCCATAGAAATATTGTTGTTATTGTTTTGTAACAATTTAAGACAATGTTTATTTGAGAGAAACCAAACTTCTTTCAAAATATATTAATTTAACTTTTCGATACATCTATTTCCACAGAAAACACTACCAATACAATTTTTCCAAATAAAAAAAAATAAATTTTGAAAAATTTAGGTGGGCATCAATAGTAAGTTATCAGTGTGGGTCACATCCGAGCCTCTTTTTTGTATCGAAATTATTTACATGAGTACCTACCTACACCTGTTTAAGTTCACAAAATACGCAACTTACGTTTTGCATAGGACAACAAAGAAACAATCAACAAACAACAAAAAGACCGAAATTGAAACTTACCCTTTTGTCATATACATATATCTATGGATACATGACATACACACATGCGTTCAATATATGTATCAAAAAAAAATCAAAATAAGGAAGGCAACCAAAACTAAGCCTCATACGCTCACCAGCGGCGCACGTACATTTGCATCAGTGTTACCATAGGAATCCATACAAATTATTTTTAAAATGTCTTGCACCTAACTCATCTTCTCTTCCTTTCTTAAATGTATTTTCAACATATATGTATATTGTTTTATTTGATATAGTTAAATATAACATGGAAAAATTAATAACTATGGTTTTTATTTTCATATTCAATAATAAATAGCATAAATAGCATAAAATACCTACATCGCTTGAACAATAGCAACTGAAATATGGTAACATCATCGGCACCAAAACATAATCGAAACCAAAACAGTTTCTTTTTTTCTTTGTCTCTATGGACGTTGACTTGAGAGAAAAAACAACTTTAGAATTTTTTATAGTTATACACATAGCTTTGAACAGGCATACTGGCAAGCCAATATGTGCAATCAAAAACAGCCTTTTGTGCTTGAAGATCAACTGACAAAAAGCTTTTTGTCAGTTGATAGCCAAGGAGTAGTGAAAAAAATATGGGACATTTTCTTCTATGGGGATGAAACATCTGTATAGTTTCTTATCTGTGGTTTAATCCTCAGGTCAAAAAAAAGCCAGAAAAACACCTCGGAAGCACCTCCATATTGCCATAAAAAATTTCAATTTCGAAGAGAGCTTCGCCAAAAAAACCCTCTCGTTATAATGAATATCTCCCTGACCACCATAATAATCGATGTTTATAAGATAATGAATTAGCAACCGATTCACTCAATCCAATTGGTTCGTGATTTCTCTAACCCACCACCGGATATACGTATAACAGTTTGGAATGACTGTTGGACCGACTATCAATTCAAATCTTTAGTTGATTGCAAAATTATTATAAATTGAATAAAACATTTTTTTTTTATATTTGCCTTCAAAGCGTTTCTTACACAACTTATACATTTGAAAGGGACCTACTCAAATGGAGAAGAACGAAACGCAATTAGCAAGGGTTTTAAAAAAAAGAAGCTAGTCTACCCATGTCTACGTCTCATGCACAGACTGTATCTAGCCGGGTATTAGAATATGTAAACGTATATACCATTGAACCTATTTTTTCATGTCTTTTGTATGGAAAATCCCTAACGACTTGCCATTCTCATCTTCCAACTCATACAGGTTGTTTCCCTTAATTCCTACGATCCTAGTCCTTGTGTATTTAGGACAAAGTTTGGCGTTAATTATTTTTGTAGCATCGCTTAAGACGAAATTTCTTTTGAAAACAACATCCCCAAAGTTGTACGAAATGTTTTTGCTACGCGTATTATACGCATGTTCGTATTTAAGATGAGCTTTTTCTAGTGAATCCTTAATGGCTGAATGAATGATGTTCATTTTTGAAGATTTTGGTATCAAATTCAATTCTGAGTTGTTAACGCAGTCAAGTTTTCTCAAAAGTTCGAAGTCAGAACCGTGTTCGATCATCCTTTGACCAAACAACGCCTCGTAAGGTGCCATACCTATGGCGGAATGCGTAGGTGTTCTAAGTGCAGATGTTATAGCTGGAAGATTAACGTCCCAATTCCTCTGATCCTTGCCAATGTAAGATCTAATGGCCGCGAGAATAGAACGGTTAACCCGCTCAGTAGCATTGGCTTGAGGAGCATAGGCCGCGATCCTAATGTGTTTAATGCCAAAGGAATTTAATAATTTTGAAAAACATGAACTAATGAATTGTTTCCCGTTATCGGTTAACACAGATTCAGGAACACCAAACAAACAAAGGATCTCTTCGTACAAAAATTTTGTAGCGGTTTCTGCTGTAGCCTTTCGTAAGCCTTTAATTATTACAAACTTAGTAAGTTTGTCGAGAGCGATGATGATATAGCAATTTCCGGTCTTAGATCGGGGATACGGTCCGAGGAAGTCCATATACAGGTGTTGAAAAGGACGTTCAACCACGAAGGGCTTTCCCATTGGTAGTCGTTTTTACATACCTCACACTTATTAATGAATGACTTCACCTGAGAAGCCATATTTGGCCAAAACAATTGTTGACGAAGCCTATGTAACGTTTTTCCCAAACCACCATGAGCTGCTCTAGGTGGCCGATGAGCCAGAGTAATCAGACGGTCGGTCAACTCAAGGTCATCCTCAAAAGGATTCCCGGTGCTGTGTTTGACCTTCTTGTACACGAAATTTTCCGAGACTTGAAGGTCTGGCAGCTGATCTTTTTGCTTTATGATGTTGTCAATGATCCTAACATATTCCTCAGATTGAAAACTGGGATCCGTCAGATCTATGTGAAGCACATCAGAAGGATATAACTCCGATCTCCCATCTAGATTCAATTCGTCGGCTGCATATACTCTTGACAAGGCGTCAGGCACGACATGTTGAGAACCTTTTCGATGTTCAATATCGAAGTAATACCCTTGAAGTTTAAGACTCCAACGAGCCAACCTACCACTGAGGTCTTTCTGGTTCATCAGCCACTTTAAACTGGCATGATCCGTTACTATCTTAAAGAGTAGTAAAAGAGTAATTAACTTGAGCCTTGTTGAGTTTGTGTGAATAAAAAAAATTGGTCTTTCGTTACCTTCATCGTCTCTTTGGCACAAAACGCCTCCGACCCCTGTTGACGAGACGCGTTGCACAAAATAACAAACTGCTTGCTGTAATCAGGATGAATTAATACTGGTTCAGATGTTAGAATATCCTTAATTTTATTGAAAGAGTCTATCGCCTCACTACCGAATTCAAATGTTTTATTTTTTTTCAAGGTTTCTGTAATAGGTGTTGCCAAAGTACTATAATCTCTAACGAACCTACAGTACCACCCCGACATTCCGAGGAATCTACGGACCTGTCGCTTATTTTGTGGAATGGGAAAGTCTTTAATGGCCTACACTTTCGCTGGACCTGTTTTCAATAAACCTTCACCGACGATATACCCTAAATATTTCAATTCCTTGAAGCAAAATTTGGATTTTTCAAGGTTAATCGTTAAGCCAGCGAGCTTAAGGCTTTCCGCGACGATGTTAAGGACATGAATGTGATCTTCAAAGGTGGGTGAAACTATAAGGAGATCATCCAAGTAAACAAAAACGTTTTCTTTTAGTTCATGTGGTACCACTTTGTCCATCAATTTGCAAAGGCGTTGATGCGCATTACAAAGGCCAAAGGGCATTACCTTGAACTGGTACAGCGGAGAACCGGAACCGTAAACGCCGTCTCTTCCCTGGAGTGTTCATCCAACGGTATTTGCAAAAAGGCGTCCTTCAGATCCACGCTAGAGATATAACGTGTATCTGAAATACGACGTAGCAAAGCTTGAATATGAGGCAAGGGATAGGCACTTTTCTTCGTTAACTTGTTTACTTTCCGGAAGTCTATGCACATCCGATTTTTACCCGGTTTCCGTACTAAGACCACCGGAGAGATCCATGGGCTATTACTTTCTTCGATTATACCCATTTCAATATATTCAATATGTAATATGGTTGGCAACTCTGCTGTGATAGTGAAAAGTACAACTTAAAAATCGATCGCGCCAATTTCCAATTAAAATACTTAAAATAAAAAAACATCACATTTCGAAGATTTCTGTGAAGTCACCAGACAAATTTATTAATAAAATCAGGTAAACCAAGTTTTCGGGGCGAAAAGCCTATTTAAAGTTTATTTTTTCGTCACATGACTGACAAAAGAAAAATCTGTCAAACTTCTCCTGAAGACAACAAATATCTGCTGCACAACAATAACGGAGCACACAAAATTTTCAAACATAATACAAATATGTCTTTCTCGAAAGTCGATTTACAACAATTTTAAAACAATAATTGACGATTCACTCCAAAAAGAACTACATTTAGCCACCGCCAACTTGGCTACTAAGGATGACGTTAAAAGTCTGCACAACGAACTTAGTCAACTTAAACAAGAGAATCTGGAGTTATCAGAAAGAGTTCAACAGTTTGAAATGCGTTGTAGCTTGCTTGAGGATAAACTGGAGCTGCAAAGTCGTGAGCTTAAAGGAAAAAACATAATTTTCTCAATCCCAAATGACGGTGCGGAGCCCCAGGAACGTATTGAAGTCATTACCAAACTTTTGTTGGATAACCAAGAGCCACAAATGCAGCAAGCCATTAAGTTAAGCGAAAATGCCAAAGTTATCAAACTCAAACTTAACACCGGTTCAAACGAAATCGCGTCAAAGATGTTAAAAAATGCATCCAAGCTGAAAGGCACACGTGCCTACATACAACGCGACCTAACCAAATAAGCACAAAACAAACGTCGTATTCTTCTTAGATATCGAAAGATTATTAAAACCAATAAACCAACAGAAGCAGTTAAATTAAAGAACAGCACACTAGTTATTGGTGATAAATCTTTTTATTTAAACAATAATAATGAGCTAAAATATAAAAATAATGACGGAGAATCCGAACTACAAATCATGTTTGGTAAGCTAAACTTTGAAAATGTCAAAGAAAACGCAATGCTCATGTCAAACAGACGTCAAACTGATAGTAGCAGATCAAACCTAGCAGAACCAACAGGGATGGTCTATGAAAACACAAATTGTAGTAGAGTTTTACGAAATTGAGAATCAGAAGCCGTCAGTCAAATTAATATTGTATCTTACAAAATTTTAGCTTATAATATTGCAGGATTAAATAATAAGTTATTATTTGTAGGTTTTTTCAATTATGTAAGGAATTTCGATATATTTTTTTTATTTGAAACTCATGTAACTAAAAATAATATAAGTAAATTTAAAAATTATTTCATGGGCTTTAAGTTTTTATGGGAAGGGGTATCTAAATCGTCTCAAAGAGGTCGTGCAAGTGGAGGAAACCTGTTTGGAATAAAGACATCATTATTGAACACGTTTAATTTCGACGAACTTGAAGGAACCACCGTAGTCAAACTTTTACAAAAAAATTCTATGTATATCTTGCCCTGTTATTTAAATTGTAACAAATGGAGAGCCGATTTTGAAAAACTACATAACACAATGCAGCGTTTATCTAACAAAAGCACTTTTTTGATAGGGGATTGGAATGCAAGGACCAGCAACACACAAATCACTACAATACAAAACATATTAAATCCAAAGATCTCCATTAACAACAGGAATTCAAAAGACAACATCTGCAATAAAAATGGATATGATATGCTTGAGATGTTGCAAATGTATGATTCTGTTATCCTAAATGGATGTACGGATGGAGATGAAGAAGGAAACTATACATTCGTATCAGGTCAAGGAAAATCAGTTGTTGACTTCTGTGCAGTTAATAATGACTGGATAGAACGAATCAATAAATTTGAAGTAGAGTGTAAAACGTTCTCAGATCACATGCCAATAAAAGTGACATTTTCAACCGAATCCTCTAACATTCAACAAAATTTAAATTTGCTACCGAGGCTTAAATGGAAGAATGAAGAAACAGCTGCATATAAAATTTTGTTGGACAACTTAATATCAACAAATGTGACAGCTGAATCTACTGATGCACAATCTATCCAGCTTACAGAGTGTATTAGAAACTCAACATAAAACAAAAACTTCAACAGCAGCACAAGTTTCAAACAAAAATGGTTTGACAAAAATTGTTTGAAAGCCAGGCAAAAATCTTTTGCACTACTGCGAGTGATGCGAAATTCAAATAGTTACAATTTGAAAAACTGGTACATCGAAGCTAACACTCATTACAAAAATTAATGTTTAAAAAAAAAAAAACAGAATTTGAAAACGAGCAAGCGCTAACTCTTGGAAGAACAAGGTGTTCGAAAGAATTTTGGAAGATAGCTAGAGGAATTAATGGCTTTAAACATATAACCGGACCAGAATTATCTGCAAAAACGCTCTCATGTCACTTTGAAAGTCTCCTTTGCAATTACTCCAACCTGGCGTTTTCATATGCTAATCCATTAGTATCGGATGAAATGTTAGACGTTGATATAACAAATGATGAAATAAAAGCTGTTATAAATAAAGCCAAAAATGGGAAGGCACCAGGTGAAGATGGTATAACATACGAGTTTTTCGCTAATGCAACACCTACGTTTTTCAACCACTTGAAAACTTTATACAATCAAGATTTTACATATGCGGATATCCCGTCCTCCTTTAAGAAGTCTGTGATTTTTCCCATTCACAAAAAGGTGCTTTGGATAGTGCTGAAAATTATCGAGGCATTTCATTTATGAATGTTATAGCTAAAATTTTCTGTGGTATATTAGCAGAGAGACTAGACAAATGGGTGACACAAAGAGACATCCTCTCGAACCTCCAAGCTGGTTTTAGGAAAAACTACTCTACAATAGAACACATTTTTACACTTGCCTCAATTGTAAAAGATTTTCAAGCAAGGAATAAAAAAGTGTACTCGTTTTTTGTTGATTTTAAAGCAGCCTTCGATCTAGTGAACAGAAACGCGCTCTTTTATAAACTATCGCAACTGGGCATATCTTCGAAGTTCATAAATGTAATCAAAGAAATGTTCACTGAAACAAAAGCAGCAGTATGGGATGGTTCAGCTTATTCAAAATGGTTTGTTACAAGTACGGGAGTGAAACAAGGTTGCCTGCTCAGCGCTCTGCTCTTCTCGCTTTTTATAAATGACATAGTAGATGACCTTCCTGGAGGTATAAATATCGCAAGTTCTACAATAAATGTTTTGTTATACGCAGATGATCTCGTCCTATTGTCCGAATCACCTGAAAATTTACAATTGATGATAAATCGGTTGGCGTCTTACTGCAACAAATGGGGGCTGACCATCAATACCGCTAAATCCAAAGCGATGATTTTCTCACGATCCGTACAATCTCAAACTCGGAATAGATGGTTCTACAATAGGAATCTCTTGGAAATATCTAAAGAAATAAAGTACTTAGGAGTCAAGTTAAACTCAACTTTGGATTTTAACAAACACCTATTAGAGAAGGTCAACACTTTGCAGAGCTTGTTGAATTCAACATGGAAAAAAGTTTTTTCAAACGACAGAATACAATTATCAGCCAAATACAAAATTTTTGATGCTGTTGTGAAATCAACCTTGTGCTACGCCTCTCAGGTTTGGGGATCAGAGGAATATGAGGTTATTGAGAAATTCCAAAGGAATTTTTTGAAAAAACTATTCAATCTTCCACTCAACACACCAAGTTACGCAATCTATTTGGAAACAGGCTTACCTCAACTCATGACAAATACACTTAAAACACAGGCTGATTTTATAATCAAAATATGCGCTTTTCAGAACTCCAGAATATCCAAAAAGATGCTTTTATATGAATTGAGGAATAAGGATTGGTGGTTCGCGAAATGGCAATATATTGGAAGCTCTTGCGGAGAAATGCTACGTATGGACATAAACAACTTGTGCAATGTAAAAGATCAGCTCTATAAAATTATCCAAAAGAATGAAGACTCAATACGAGATGCATTCATTATTAAGGCCTGCGAATCTGACAGCAGATTTTTATACTCTTAACTTGATTTTAACCTTAATAATAGAAATTACTTCAACGATTCACTGAATTACAAAGAAATATCTTTAATCTTTAAAGCAAGAGAAGCGAGACACTCAGTTTAAACGGTAGTCCTTACAACGGCAGCTTCAATCAATTTTGTACCCTTTGTAATCTTAAATCCAAAGAGGATTGCTTTCATGTTATAAGTATATGTCCTATATTTAAACAACAAAGGATATGTTTCTTTGGTAAACAAACATTAACAATGCAAGAAACACTTCAAATTCTAAACGGATGTGACTGGAAAATGTTAAGCAACTTTTTGAGTGCAATTTACAAATACCGAATGCTTTTAATAACAGAATATGTTTGATTTTTGTATCTATTATCTTAAGTTTTAAATATTATAAATAATAAAAGTACCTATATTTACCAACCAGGCTGACGGCTTAGCCATAGCTTTAATATTCATATAAATAATTATTAACTCTGTATACATTATATTCTAATAAAAATGAATTTGTTACTTACTTACTACTTACTTATATAATTCAATTTGCTTTGTTTCGTTTTTATACGTGACGTCAGCGTTGAGCTTACCGACGATGGATTGACAATGACCATCCGCTGTTCTTACTTTAGATGAGAAACGAGTGTAAGGGATGTAGTGTTTACTCAGATAATTCTCGCCATCTACGCCAAGGCAGCTAATGCTTGCGCCACTATCAAGCAATCCCATCATGCTTTCTCCAAAGATTTTTACATTGGCATAAGGTCGAGGATCATCCGAGCAACACAATGTTGTTGAAGCAATACATTTCAAAGCCGTTCTTTTGTTCTTAGTTCGTTCTCGAATCCTAGCTATCCTAGCCGATACTTGGGGTTTCTGTGGTCCAAAAATTCTTTCTCTGGCTGCATAGTACTCAATTTTTCGATCATGAAGGCATTTTAAGGAACGTTGCTTTCTTTCTTCTACCTCGGGTTTTATCACTCGATCATAGTTTTTTCGTTTTAAAATTTTAATAGGGAATTCTGTTATATGAAGGTTGGAATTGGGATTTATGTTTGAAATTGAAGGACCGGTTACTAATTGTGAGAGCAAGCCATCCCGGTAGATGGTTTGCTCTTGCGAGAGTTTTCCGCACATTTGATACTTGTGCACTGAGGAGATTTTGTTCCCTCTTTACCACATCTGTAGCAAAACAGAGACCTTTGAGGAACTGGACACTCGGTGTAACTGTGTCCTGACTCCCTACAGTTCCAACATATGTATTTGGTTGTATCTCGGGGTATCTGCAAGGCTTCAACGGTTTCTGAGGCTGGGGTGGTGAATTGGTCTAGTAGATCGACTTCACTTACATGCCGACGATAAGGTTGAGCAACTGGATCTCGAATTTTGTTCCTATTTTGTGCGTTGATGAACTTTTCCAGACTTCGACACACGTAAACCATCTCATTGCGATTCGGAGTCCTGAAGGTCACCAGTAATTCACCCATACGGCTGTTGACATTTTGTTTTATTAAGCTAATAAATTCATGATTTGGCTTCAGATGCAGCAATCTGGTGTTTATTTTCTGGATATCCATGAAGAACTCATCGAAGGTTTCATTGGGTTTTTGCCTGCGATCTGCTTAAATAACTCAGCATCGGTTTCCAGTGTATGGAACTGTTCCATCAAAGCACATCGAAGACCAGACCAATCCACCTTAGTGTTGGATTTAAGGAACACCCAGTACGAGGTGTCTACGTCCCCGCCAATGAATTGATGAAAATGTAACACAATTTCTTGCCAAGTGGCACCGTAACATACCTTCAACCGTTCTAACCTAAAGATGAATTCATTCACCGTCATGTTTTTGTTATCATACTTCAATACCCATTTGTGAAAACTATGACATTTAAGATATGGCTGGTCTGGTATAGTTTCTCTAACCTGAGGTTCTGCTTGCGGAAAAGTATCATCTAGGTTAATGTTCCTTACCCTAGACAAAAATTCATCCGCACTGGGATTGAGGTTTGAAATACCCAAGATCCCCCCTACATCTATGCGATTTTGCAATGTCGGATTAGGTAGGTTTATTGGTGGTTGTCGCCTATGCATCTCGTACTCGCGGTCAACAGTGGGAGTGATTTTCGACAAGGTCCCACGAATAGTTTCCGCTATTTGCGTATTCATTTCTGCCCTATTAGTTTCTAGTTCCCTGCGGATAACCTGCAAATCCTCGGTTCTACGAATACCTATTGACGCAGTAACTAAACCTTGGATGTACGCTGGCAAATCTATCGCCTCAACGCTTGTTCTGGGAGCCGGGGTTTTTAACGAATTCTCGTTAAAAGAAATCAAAATTAAAGTAATTAATTCGAAAGCTAAAAATTAAAATTTGGATGTAGGAAAAAAATTTACGTTAAGTTTATTTCCCTCTTTGATTTTCATGAAAACAGGGTGGATGTAACGAGGAACCACCAGGAAATTGGAAAGCTCAAAAGCATTTCATTCTTCTTTTTCTTTTTCTTCCCTTTTTTTATGAATCCACCCCCGGAAAAAAAATCGACTGTTAAGGATCCAGGTTTGAGAAGTTGATGTTTGCATAGTAGTGAAATATTATTGCAGATGAATAATTAAAGATGGTATTAAGTTTGGAGAAATCAATCCACTCGCAGCTGACATAGAACGTGCTTCCAGAGCTCATTCTATCGGTCGACATGGAAATTATTTTACGAAAATAAAATTTAAGAAAAAATGACAGCTATAAATTCGACTGAGCCAAAAATACGGATTTAACTGCATTCTTCGTAAAAATATATCTTGCTTATATGCATAGTTTATTGTTAGTAGCTGTTGAACGTCGCAACTGACCAAACAAGGAAAGGACTTCGAACTCATTTGCGGACGTCCGCTCATAGCTATATAACTCAACACATACAATTGAAATATGAGCAACGACATGCAACAAGGTCAACACTGGTGTTGAAAAAAAAAATTAAAAATAATTCTAGAAAGCTAGGCTTTCGGAAATTCTTAATTTATAAAAGAAAATACCAACACTTCTCTAGAGGACATCAAGGACTAATTTGGGCCCCACGTTGGGCGCCACCTATAACGGAACCGAGGTGTTGTCGGCTTGAACTTGCTTCTTCACATTATCTCCGCCGATCTCACTATCTGGTGAGGTGCTAAAAAAAACAAAAAAGTACAGGCCCGAGCACATAGTGGAATACGATTAAGCAAGTTCAATAACCTTCCTTCCTTCACCACCGTTACGACCCAATGCTTATAGGTACATTGGGTCGATCAGGACAGCCAGAAAGGAAGGTTGTTCAACTTCCATTGGCGCGGCATGCTAGCAATAGCCAGTCCTAGCTCGTCGGAAATGGGGAGGTTCTTGCCAATGAAAATTGAACGGTCGTCGTTACGTATTTTTTTTTTCATGCCGGAGTAGTTATATCGTAAGAAAGTTCGGGTTCAAAAATAGAGACCGATTTAGTCCTTCAGTTGATGTTGTTCTCAAATCGAATGCCCTTATACCCAACTAATTACCTAGGGTGGAGAGCGCTAGATGGTATGGCTCTCTGAGGATAAATCCCACCCGCATATCACAGGGATACAACCTTGGCTGTCATGTCCTCATGTTGATGACAGCCCCTAAACTGTCACAGAAAAAAAAAGAAAAAAAATATATATATATATCTTACATGCTTATGAGCATGTCCTGTTCCGCTTTCTAGGCCGAATAGCCTCGTCACATCCACCTATATATAGTGATTAGAACATTCTCATTTTATAGAACATCCTTTTCAAAAAAAAATCTTCCCAATAAAAAAATAAAACCAACAACAAGAGTGGAACAGGGAAAATCAATTAAAAAGACAACCAATCCTCATTTCAAAATTATAAATTTGTAAATTTTATTTACCAAATCAAAAAAAAACCTAAGAATAATTATATTGCAAATCAAATAAATACCAATTAAAAAAATTCATATGTCCAACAGTCGCGGTCGCCGAAAAGTGGCTTTCAATTCTATTTACAAAAAAGGATTCATAGAACGTTGCCTACTTTTAGGAAAATCTCTTCCTTCTGTTGTGTTGTATTTTGTGTTGATCAATTTGAGTTATTATATACATATATATATGTATGTATAGTATATAACTGGATATAAGTATATTTTCCTTAATTTATTTAGTCTATATGTCATTAATAACTTTCATACTAAAGTAAATTTACATACTCAAACTTAATTAAAATTTTTGTTTGTTTAGAGATTGAAAAAAATTGTGTTCTTAAACCAATGAAAAAGAACAACACAACAACAATTTTCATATATAGTATACCCTGAGGCGTTCACACATACTTCCTATAAATATTAATTTGAGAACAATCTATCGCTGAAGATTATGTTCGAAATACTGTTTCTGAATATGTATAAAAAAAAACTAAAAAAAAAATGGACCTACCAAGTATTATCCTGATGAGGAGGTGCACCGCTTCACAGGTTGCTTGAATTGTTAGCTAGATAAATGGGGGGGTTTTAAATTCAATACTTCGAACACTTACACACTTAAATCATTGACATTATATCACAATTTTTTTCTCATTTATTTCAAAGCTTTTACATACAATTCTTTTTATTTTCTCTTACAATTTTTCTCTTATAGTTTAATCTTTATATTTCTTCTACTAAATAATTTTCTTTCTCTACAATAATACCTTCAATTTACTTTTTGTTTACACTTTTATTTTTCTCTTTTCAATAGAAATTTTAAACACATTTACATATTTTTTTTATTTACAATAATATTTTTTTTTTTCTCTAGGTACACTATTATTTATTTTATTTTCAAAACTATTTTAAACTTTTTATTTCTAGGAACACTATTATATACTTTCTTTTCAATAAGATTTTAAACTTTTTTTTCTAACATTTATTAATTTTTATTATTATTCTTATTTATAATAATCAGCCTTATTTTGACATTCTCTTTCGTTCGAAAGTTCTTCGAATTCGTATGATACGTATTTTCACTTTCTAACGATTAGAAAGTTCATTTTAATTCGAAACTAAAGCAAACTTTGACTTTCTAATCATTCGAAACAAACGTCATTTATTAAGCGTTCACATCTTGATGAGAGAATTAAAAGAAAAACATGTAAGTTCTGTTTTTTTTTCCGAAAAATAAAGAAAATGGAATATATTTTTATGAAAATCTATTGATGTTTTTATTAAAGGTCACAGTCACACTCAAATTGGACAACTATAGAACAAAAGGAAGTTCTTATATAATTAATGGAAGAAAACCATGAAATCGCGAGAGGTTTTTCTTACAAATCGAATCCCCAATCGATTTGATGCATCCATAATTCTTCTTCGATTTATGATTATGCTGCTTTGATTTTTCATAAATAAAACAATTTGAATTTTTGAAAGACAATTTAAACGATTTTATCGACTGTGTTACTTTTTGATTCTCGTTGACAATTGTGAAGTGTGAAAAGGTGTGATTCAAATAAAGAGATTTAAAGTTACATTTTTTTGGTAATACACGTGGGACGAAAGCAAATCGAATTATAAGCACATTAATTATTTTATTAGATTCAAAGGTGCTGAGTTAGCTGTAAAAAATTTTGTAATGTATTTTTTTCACTTTTCATATCAATAAATTTAAATTTATGTTCCCATATTCAAAGTGTCATTGATGGTTTTTTAAATAATTAACATCACTAGCACTTAGAACTTTATTAATTTAATTTTTCTTAAGTTAAGGTATTTTTTGTATTCCATCCAATTGTTTCAATGAAATTGAAAGTTACTTTGGTCACACTAAATAAGATCGAAACTTCAAACAGCTAACTTCGAATTCGAGTTCATTCCTGTTCATTTAATATATTCATTCAACAGTGAACATTATTCGTTAGAATGTCAAAATACAGAAATTTCATTCTAATAAATAGATCTATTCTAACGAATTGGCTATTCATTAGAATGTCAGAATAAGCGTGAATAATATTAATGTTAATATTATATTGGTATATATGGTAATATTTCTTTTCTCTTTTCTTATATCTTCTTTTGAAACTTCTCCTTTTTTATATATATTAGGGTCATGAACTTTTTAGGCTCGCACTGGTAAGGTGTATATACATAATGGCCAGGTGTGGGGTAGCGCACTTTCTGGTACTTTTTGAAAAGGGGGGGAGGGGGGTGGGTTGAAAGGTTTTCTTTTTCTTTACTATTTTCTGTTGTTTTCTTTCAGTTATTTCACTCGGTGCTTTTATATTTTTTTTTTTCGATTGTATAATTTGGCGGGAATTTTACTTTGCTTTTCTTTAACTTATCTTTCCTATATTTTGTTTTTTTTTTTTACTGTGTTTTGCACAAAAACTTTTTCTCTTTTGTTTGTAGGTGTTTACTTTTTTCTCTTTTTTTAGCGGATTTGGCGGATAGGGGATTTTTTTAAGCGGTTACTGTTGTTTTTCTACACTATTTTCCGTTTGTAACAGACCTTAATTTTTTTATATTTGTATGTTTTTTGTCTAAATAACATTATTTTAGGTGTTTTTTTTTGTTCTTACATTTATTTTTGCGGATTCACGGGCATGGGAGTTTTTTGAGCGGGACACTTTTTTTTCCTATTTTCGGTTTTATTTTACAATTATTTCCGTCCGTTCTTTTTCATTTTTCTTTTCGTTTTGTTGTTTTTATCGGACTTGTTCTTGACTAAAAAAAAACCATTGGAAAAACCCGGGTTTAAGATTAAAACTTTTAAAACTTTTATAATTAAGCTTCCGTACGCCAAACCGTCCCGGCGATCCGTATTTACTTTTTTTTTCCACTGACACCAAAAGAGAAAAAGCTTAGGTTGCAGCGGCTTTTTATAGGCTGGCCTTAATCCTTTCGGGACGGGAGTGGTACGTGTACATATAAATATTCTTTGTTCTGTCCCACTCTCGTACCGAAAGGGTTAAGTTCGAAAGTTTTCGAACTAAACCTTCTAGAAGGAAGAGAAGGTTCCCTCGGAAGTATCTGTCCCGGCCGTAATTCTAACCCCAGATCAAAACTTTTGGCCTTAAAAATCATTTTTGATTTTTTTAAAAATAGGTGTGCCGAAAGTTTAATCCTCAGGTCAAATTCAATTTCGAAGAGAGCTTCGCCAAAAAAACCCTCTCGTTATAATGAATATCTCTCTGACCACCATAATAATCGATGTTTATAAGATAATGAATTAGCAACCGATTCACTCGATCCAATTGGTTCGTGATTTCTCTAACCCACCACCGGATATACATACGTATAACAGTTTGGAATGACTGTTGGACCGACTATCAATTCAAATCTTTAGTTGATTGCAAAATTATTATAAATTGAATAAAACATTTTTTTTTTTTTATATTTGCCTTCAAGGTGTTTCTTACAATGTACTAGCAGCCTCAGTAGAAGTGGAATCAACATCAGCATGTGATTTTGAGCACACTCCAGCCACAGAAACTTGTGAGTCAGAGCACTCTCCAGCAATTGAAAAATGTGACTCGGAACATTCTCCAAAAGCTGGAACATTTGATACGGAGCTATTTTCAGCACTTTGCCGCTGTTGTGAATGCTGAACATCTCGCTGTATTTTTATTGCTGTAAATAATTTGTAGCACTGTGCCTGGTATACATTATTTAATGAAGATTTTTTTGTAAGCCTCAGATTCTGGTATCCTGTACGAGATTTTCGGAGAACCGGCTTACTCTGACGATATTCTAATACATTTTTACATTTTTGTAATGTATCTAACGTAAATTTGATAGTTTTTTGTAAATTAGTTTCACCACAAACACACACTTTACATTAATGTCACTCATAGTAACTTTTTTTTAAATTTTAATTCACATAATAAGCATCAAAATCGCAAAATAATTTCAGGCGTTACAAATACGTTGTAAACGAAAAACCAACTGCGCGATCAGCTGTCATGGCGTCATGGCAACAGAACCCACAGTGGGGACGGAGTGAGAGAGCCATAGATAGAGTGAGAGAGGAATAGAAACGCAGGAAGGAGAATACCGGCATCATGTACCTGCATGCATTAAACTTTATCGATTATTCTTCCTTACTTCGGCTTACGGAAATCGTCAGATTATATATTATTCGTCAACGTTGAATTATCGCCTTCAAAATAAAAAAAAAAAATAGCCACGCTCGAGAAAGTCAAGATGACGTTTTTTTTACAAGTTTGTAACCCACCTACTTCTTATACTCAGTCGAAAATTGTCAGATTAGTGGAATATACACTCATAGCATATAACTAACTTACCCTACCTTAATCTGACGCGCTCGAGAATTTCAGATGATCAATTTTTTTACTAATCTGGTCCTTTATCCTTGACGCGCGGCCACATATACGGGGCTAATACTTGGTGGAGGTATTCAATGGGGTACTAGGTACCTCCCTGTATATTAATCTGCCGCGCTTTAGTAAATCCCAAAATCCCCTTTTGGGCTCCCCTACTATTATGACGAATACACATTATAAAAATAAAGTAATGATATTTTATAACAACATACAGAGAAAATTATGTGAACTTAACCAAAAAACTAACCAAGAAAATAAAACACATGATAAAGAGACTAATAATTCAACTACCTTTAATGTTTTTAAAGAAAAATTACCCGTACACATGCGTACTGTATTATTTGCTTTTAAACCAAACAATATATCGCACCCTTAGAATGAAAGTGACCTAACTCAAAAATTGCAACTTGTGGGAAATGAGCAATAAAGTTTTGAAGAAAGTATAGTTTTGAGTAATTTTGATTGTATTTCTCACATATCCTACGGATACCCTGCTATAACAAAACCTTTAGTAGAAAGCATGACCAAACAACTGTTATAAGCGAGATCAACAAAGACAGATTAGAAAATTTAAATCAAGAAGAAAGATGAAAATTGACAAAAGTGATCAAAGAAAAAGAAGAACTTATAAGTAGGTACTTAACACAGCACTAAAAAATAGTCTAGTAAAAATACCGAAAAATCTATAAATCCAAAGAAACATCCTTCCCATTTAAAAAAAAGAAGAATCGACATAAAATTAAGAATTTATGACAAAAGACTTCGAGGAAATCACAAATGAATGTGACCCAAATATTCAAAATTTTATTCTTATACCAAAAAAAAACATTCTTAAAATTTCAAGAATACTGGAAAAATAACAACTATAATAAAAAATTACTTAGAAGAAAAATTATACTAGAAGCCGGACATGATACTGAACACATTAAAACATAACATGCAAAGAACACGAAAAAACACGAAACACGGCGATCCGTATTTACTTTTTTTTCCACTGACACCAAAAGAGAAAAAGCTTAGGTTGCAGCGGCTTTTTATAGGCTGGCCTTAATCCTTTCGGGACGGGAGTGGTACGTGTACATATAAATATTCTTTGTTCTGTCCCACTCTCGTACCGAAAGGGTTAAGTTCGAAAGTTTTCGAACTAAACCTTCTAGAAGGAAGAGAAGGTTCCCTCGGAAGTATCTGTCCCGGCCGTAATTCTAACCCCAGATCAAAACTTTTGGCCTTAAAAATCATTTTTGATTTTTTTAAAAATAGGTGTGCCGAAAGTTTAATCCTCAGGTCAAATTCAATTTCGAAGAGAGCTTCGCCAAAAAAACCCTCTCGTTATAATGAATATCTCTCTGACCACCATAATAATCGATGTTTATAAGATAATGAATTAGCAACCGATTCACTCGATCCAATTGGTTCGTGATTTCTCTAACCCACCACCGGATATACATACGTATAACAGTTTGGAATGACTGTTGGACCGACTATCAATTCAAATCTTTAGTTGATTGCAAAATTATTATAAATTGAATAAAACATTTTTTTTTTTTATATTTGCCTTCAAGGTGTTTCTTACAATGTACTAGCAGCCTCAGTAGAAGTGGAATCAACATCAGCATGTGATTTTGAGCACACTCCAGCCACAGAAACTTGTGAGTCAGAGCACTCTCCAGCAATTGAAAAATGTGACTCGGAACATTCTCCAAAAGCTGGAACATTTGATACGGAGCTATTTTCAGCACTTTGCCGCTGTTGTGAATGCTGAACATCTCGCTGTATTTTTATTGCTGTAAATAATTTGTAGCACTGTGCCTGGTATACATTATTTAATGAAGATTTTTTTGTAAGCCTCAGATTCTGGTATCCTGTACGAGATTTTCGGAGAACCGGCTTACTCTGACGATATTCTAATACATTTTTACATTTTTGTAATGTATCTAACGTAAATTTGATAGTTTTTTGTAAATTAGTTTCACCACAAACACACACTTTACATTAATATCACTCATAGTAACTTTTTTTTAAATTTTAATTCACATAATAAGCATCAAAATCGCAAAATAATTTCAGGCGTTACAAATACGTTGTAAACGAAAAACCAACTGCGCGATCAGCTGTCATGGCGTCATGGCAACAGAACCCACAGTGGGGACGGAGTGAGAGAGCCATAGATAGAGTGAGAGAGGAATAGAAACGCAGGAAGGAGAATACCGGCATCATGTACCTGCATGCATTAAACTTTATCGATTATTCTTCCTTACTTCAGCTTACGGAAATCGTCAGATTATATATTATTCGTCAACGTTGAATTATCGCCTTCAAAATAAAAAAAAAAAATAGCCACGCTCGAGAAAGTCAAGATGACGTTTTTTTTTACAAGTTTGTAACCCACCTACTTCTTATACTCAGTCGAAAATTGTCAGATTAGTGGAATATACACTCATAGCATATAACTAACTTACCCTACCTTAATCTGACGCGCTCGAGAATTTCAGATGATCAATTTTTTTACTAATCTGATCCTTTATCCTTGACGCGCGGCCACATATACGGGGCTAATACTTGGTGGAGGTATTCAATGGGGTACTAGGTACCTCCCTGTATATTAATCTGCCGCGCTTTAGTAAATCCCAAAATCCCCTTTTGGGCTCCCCTACTATTATGACGAATACACATTATAAAAATAAAGTAATGATATTTTATAACAACATACAGAGAAAATTATGTGAACTTAACCAAAAAACTAACCAAGAAAATAAAACACATGATAAAGAGACTAATAATTCAACTACCTTTAATGTTTTTAAAGAAAAATTACCCGTACACATGCGTACTGTATTATTTGCTTTTAAACCAAACAATATATCGCACCCTTAGAATGAAAGTGACCTAACTCAAAAATTGCAACTTGTGGGAAATGAGCAATAAAGTTTTGAAGAAAGTATAGTTTTGAGTAATTTTGATTGTATTTCTCACATATCCTACGGATACCCTGCTATAACAAAACCTTTAGTAGAAAGCATGACCAAACAACTGTTATAAGCGAGATCAACAAAGACAGATTAGAAAATTTAAATCAAGAAGAAAGATGAAAATTGACAAAAGTGATCAAAGAAAAAGAAGAACTTATAAGTAGGTACTTAACACAGCACTAAAAAATAGTCTAGTAAAAATACCGAAAAATCTATAAATCCAAAGAAACATCCTTCCCATTTAAAAAAAAGAAGAATCGACATAAAATTAAGAATTTATGACAAAAGACTTCGAGGAAATCACAAATGAATGTGACCCAAATATTCAAAATTTTATTCTTATACCAAAAAAAAACATTCTTAAAATTTCAAGAATACTGGAAAAATAACAACTATAATAAAAAATTACTTAGAAGAAAAATTATACTAGAAGCCGGACATGATACTGAACACATTAAAACATAACATGCAAAGAACACGAAAACTAGAATCACATATGCATCAAGAAAACATTATCTAGAAATCAAAAGGAAATATTATTACCCTAAGTTAAAAGAACTTTTTTTTTGTGTTTTTTTTTTGTTTTTATTTATCTGAATATGGTTTCACAATAGTATCTGCGAAGCCGAAGCTTGTCTGCAGAAGAATATCTATCAATTAAATTAAAATAAAAGTAAGCAAAGTTTACGATTTTACTGACAAAAGAAAAATCTGTCAAACTTCTCCTGAAGACAACAAATATCTGCTGCACAACAATAACGGAGCACACAAAATTTTCAAACATAATACAAATATGTCTTTCTCGAAAGTCGATTTACAACAATTTAAAACAATAATTGACGATTCACTCCAAAAAGAACTACATTTAGCCACCGCCAACTTGGCTACTAAGGATGACGTTAAAAGTCTGCACAACGAACTTAGTCAACTTAAACAAGAGAATCTGGAGTTATCAGAAAGAGTTCAACAGTTTGAAATGCTGTGTAGCTTGCTTGAGGATAAACTGGAGCTGCAAAGTCGTGAGCTTAAAGGAAAAAACATAATTTTCTCAATCCCAAATGACGGTGCGGAGCCCCAGGAACGTATTGAAGTCATTACCAAACTTTTGTTGGATAACCAAGAGCCACAAATGCAGCAAGCCATTAAGTTAAGCGAAAATGCCAAAGTTATCAAACTCAAACTTAACACCGGTTCAAACGAAATCGCGTCAAAGATGTTAAAAAATGCATCCAAGCTGAAAGGCACACGTGCCTACATACAACGCGACCTAACCAAATAAGCACAAAACAAACGTCGTATTCTTCTTAGATATCGAAAGATTATTAAAACCAATAAACCAACAGAAGCAGTTAAATTAAAGAACAGCACACTAGTTATTGGTGATAAATCTTTTTATTTAAACAATAATAATGAGCTAAAATATAAAAATAATGACGGAGAATCCGAACTACAAATCTTGTTTGGTAAGCTAAACTTTGAAAATGGCAAAGAAAACGCAATGCTCATGTCAAACAGACGTCAAACTGATAGTAGCAGATCAAACCTAGCAGAACCAACAGGGATGATCTATGAAAACACAAATTGTAGTAGATTTTTACGAAATTGAGAATCAGAAGCCGTCAGTCAAATTAATATTGTATCTTACAAAATTTTAGCTTATAATATTGCAGGATTAAATAATAAGTTATTATTTGTAGATTTTTTCAATTATGTAAGGAATTTCTATATATTTTTTTTATTTGAAACTCATGTAACTAAAGATAATATAAGTAAATTTAAAAATTATTTCATGGGCTTTAAGCTTTTATGGGAAGGGGTATCTAAATCGTCTCAAAGAGGTCGTGCAAGTGGAGGAAACCTGTTTGGAATAAAGACATCATTATTGAACACGTTTAATTTCGACGAACTTGAAGGAACCACCGTAGTCAAACTTTTACAAAAAAATTCTATGTATATCTTGCCCTGTTATTTAAATTGTAACAAATGGAGAGCCGATTTTGAAAAACTACATAACACAATGCAGCGTTTATCTAACAAAAGCACTTTTTTGATAGGTGATTGGAATGCAAGGACCAGCAACACACAAATCACTACAATACAAAACATATTAAATCCAAAGATCTCCATTAACAACAGGAATTCAAAAGACAACATCTGCAATAAAAATGGATATGATATGCTTGAGATGTTGCAAATGTATGATTCTGTTATCCTAAATGGATGTACGGATGGAGATGAAGAAGGAAACTATACATTCGTATCAGGTCAAGGAAAATCAGTTGTTGACTTCTGTGCAGTTAATAATGACTGGATAGAACGAATCAATAAATTTGAAGTAGAGTGTAAAACGTTCTCAGATCACATGCCAATAAAAGTGACATTTTCAACCGAATCCTCTAACATTCAACAAAATTTAAATTTGCTACCGAGGCTTAAATGGAAGAATGAAGAAACAGCTGCATATAAAATTTTGTTGGACAACTTAATATCAACAAATGTGACAGCTGAATCTACTGATGCACAATCTATCCAGCTTACAGAGGGTATTAGAAACTCAACATAAAACAAAAACTTTAACAGCAGCACAAGTTTCAAACAAAAATGGTTTGACAAAAATTGTTTGAAAGCCAGGCAAAAATCTTTTGCACTACTGCGAGTGATGCGAAATTCAAATAGTTACAATTTGAAAAACTGGTACATCGAAGCTAACACTCATTACAAAAATTAATGTTTAAAAAAAAAAAAACAGAATTTGAAAACGAGCAAGCGCTAACTCTTGGAAGAACAAGGTGTTCGAAAGAATTTTGGAAGATAGCTAGAGGAATTAATGGCTTTAAACATATAACCGGACCAGAATTATCTGCAAAAACGCTCTCATGTCACTTTGAAAGTCTCCTTTGCAATTACTCCAACCTGGCGTTTTCATATGCTAATCCATTAGTATCGGATGAAATGTTAGACGTTGATATAACAAATGATGAAATAAAAGCTGTTATAAATAAAGCCAAAAATGGGAAGGCACCAGGTGAAGATGGTATAACATACGAGTTTTTCGCTAATGCAACACCTACGTTTTTAAACCACTTGAAAATTTTATACAATCAAGATTTTACATATGCGGATATCCCGTCCTCCTTTAAGAAGTCTGTGATTTTTCCCATTCACAAAAAAGGTGCTTTGGATAGTGCTGAAAATTATCGAGGCATTTCATTTATGAATGTTATAGCTAAAATTTTCTTTGGTATATTAGCAGAGAGACTAGACAAATGGATGACACAAAGAGACATCCTCTCGAACCTCCAAGCTGGTTTTAGGAAAAACTACTCTACAATAGAACACATTTTTACACTTGCCTCAATTGTAAAAGATTTTCAAGCAAGGAATAAAAGAGTGTACTCGTTTTTTGTTGATTTTAAAGCAGCCTTCGATCTAGTGAACAGAAACGCGCTCTTTTATAAACTATAGCAACTGGGCATATCTTCGAAGTTCATAAATGTAATCAAAGAAATGTACACTGAAACAAAAGCAGCAGTATGGGATGGTTCAGCTTATTCAAAATGGTTTGTTACAAGTACGGGAGTGAAACAAGGTTGCCTGCTCAGCGCTCTGCTCTTCTCGCTTTTTATAAATGACATAGTAGATGACCTTCCTGGAGGTATAAATATCGCAAGTTCTACAATAAATGTTTTGTTATACGCAGATGATCTCGTCCTATTGTCCGAATCACCTGAAAATTTACAATTGATGATAAATCGGTTGGCGTCTTACTGCAACAAATGGGGGCTGACCATCAATACCGCTAAATCCAAAGTGATGATTTTCTCACGATCCGTACAATCTCAAACTCGGAATAGATGGTTCTACAATAGGAATCTCTTGGAAATATCTAAAGAAATAAAGTACTTAGGAGTCAAGTTAAACTCAACTTTGGATTTTAACAAACACCTATTAGAGAAGGTCAACACTTCGCAGAGCTTGTTGAATTCAACATGGAAAAAAGTTTTTTCAAACGACAGAATACAATTATCAGCCAAATACAAAATTTTTGATGCTGTTGTGAAATCAACCTTGTGCTACGCCTCTCAGGTTTGGGGATCAGAGGAATATGAGGTTATTGAGAAATTCCAAAGGAATTTTTTGAAAAAACTATTCAATCTTCCACTCAACACACCAAGTTACGCAATCTATTTGGAAACAGGCTTACCTCAACTCATGACAAATACACTTAAAACACAGGCTGATTTTATAATCAAAATATGCGCTTTTCAGAACTCCAGAATATCCAAAAAGATGCTTTTATATGAATTGAGGAATAAGGATTGGTGGTTCGCGAAATGGCAATATATTGGAAGCTCTTGCGGAGAAATGCTACGTATGGACATAAACAACTTGTGCAATGTAAAAGATCAGCTCTATAAAATTATTCAAAAGAATGAAGACTCAATACGAGATGCATTCATTATTAAGGCCTGCGAATCTGACAGCAGATTTTTATACTCTCAACTTGATTTTAACCTTAATAATAGAAATTACTTCAACGATTCACTGAATTACAAAGAAATATCTTTAATCTTTAAAGCAAGAGAAGCGAGACACTCAGTTTAAACGGTAGTCCTTACAACGGCAGCTTCAATCAATTTTGTACCCTTTGTAATCTTAAATCCAAAGAGGATTGATTTCATGTTATAAGTATATGTCCTATATTTAAACAACAAAGGATATGTTTCTTTGGTAAACAAACATTAACAATGCAAGAAACACTTCAAATTCTAAACGGATGTGACTGGAAAATGTTAAGCAACTTTTTGAGTGCAATTTACAAATACCGAATGCTTTTAATAACAGAATATGTTTGATTTTTGTATCTATTATCTTAAGTTTTAAATATTATAAATAATAAAAGTACCTATATTTACCAACCAGGCTGACGGCTTAGCCATAGCTTTAATATTCATATAAATAATTATTAACTCTGTATACATTATATTCTAATAAAAATGAATTTGTTACTTACTTACTACTTACTTATATAATTCAATTTGCTTTGTTTCATTTTTATACGTGACGTCAGCGTTGAGCTTACCGACGATGGATTGACAATGACCATCCGCTGTTCTTACTTTAGATGAGAAACGAGTGTAAGGGATGTAGTGTTTACTCAGATAATTCTCGCCATCTACGCCAAGGCAGCTAATGCTTGCGCCACTATCAAGCAATCCCAGCAAGCTTTCTCCAAAGATTTTTACATTGGCACAAGGTCGAGGATCATCCGAGCAACACAATGTTGTTGAAGCAATACATTTCAAAGCCGTTCTTTTGTTCTTAGTTCGTTCTCGAATCCTAGCTATCCTAGCCGATACTTGGGGTTTCTGTGGTCCAAAAATTATTTCTCTGGCTGCATAGTACTCAATTTTTCGATCATGAAGGCGTTTTAAGGAACGTTGCTTTCTTTCTTCTACCTCGGGTTTCATCACTCGATCATAGTTTTTTCGTTTTAAAATTTTAATAGGGAATTCTGTTATATGAAGGTTGGAATTGGGATTTATGTTTGAAATTGAAGGCCCGGTTACTAATTGTGAGAGCAAGCCATCCCGGTAGATGGTTTGCTCTTGCGAGAGTTTTCCGCACATTTGATACTTGTGCACTGAGGAGATTTTGTTCCCTCTTTACCACATCTGTAGCAAAACAGAGACCTTTGAGGAACTGGACACTCGGTGTAACTGTGTCCTGACTCCCTACAGTTCCAACATATGTATTTGGTTGTATCTCGGGGTATCTGCAAGGCTTCAACGGTTTCTGAGGCTGGGGTGGTGAATTGGTCTAGTAGATCGACTTCACTTACATGCCGACGATAAGGTTGAGCAACTGGATCTCGAATTTTGTTCCTATTTTGTGCGTTGATGAACTTTTCCAGACTTCGACACACGTAAACCATCTCATTGCGATTCGGAGTCCTGAAGGTCACCAGTAATTCACCCATACGGCTGTTGACATTTTGTTTTATTAAGCTAATAAATTCATGATTTGGCTTCAGATGCAGCAATCTGGTGTTTATTTTCTGGATATCCATGAAGAACTCATCGAAGGTTTCATTGGGTTTTTGCCTGCGATCGTAGAGCTGCTTAGATAACTCAGCATCGGTTTCCAGTGTATGGAACTGTTCCATCAAAGCACATCGAAGACCAGACCAATCCACCTTAGGGTTGGATTTAAGGAACACCCAGTACCAGGTGTCTACGTCCCCGCCAATGAATTGATGAAAATGTAACACAATTTCTTGTCAAGTGGCACAGTAACATACCTTCAACCATTCTAACCTAAAGATGAATTCATTCACCGTCATGTTTTTGTTATCATACTTCAATCCCCATTTGTGAAAACTATGACATTTAAGATATGGCTGGGCTGGTATAGTTTCTCTAACCTGAGGTTCTGTTTGCTGAAAAGTATCATCTAGGTTCATGTTCCTTACCCTAGACAAAAATTCATCCGCACTGGGATTGAGGTTTGAAATACCCGAGATCCCCCCTACATCTATGCGATTTTGCAATGACGGATTAGGTAGGTTTATTGGTGGTTGTCGCCTATGCATCTCGTACTCGCGGTCAACAGTGGGAGTGGTTTTCGACAAGGTCTCAAGAATAGTTTCCGCTATTTGCGTATTCATTTCTGCCCTATTAGTTTCTAGTTCCCTGCGGATAACCTGCAAATCCTCGGTTCTACGAATACCTATTGACGCAGTAACTAAACCTTGGATGTACGCTGGCAAATCTATCGCCGCAACGCTTGTTCTGGGAGCCGGGGTTTTTAACGAATTCTCGTTAAAAGAAATCAAAATTAAAGTAATTAATTCGAAAGCTAAAAATTAAAATTTGGATGTAGGAAAAAAATGTACGTTAAGTTTATTTCCCTTTTTTTTAAGATTTTCATGAAAACAGGGTGGATGTAACGAGGAACCACCAGGAAATCGGAAAGCTCAAAAGCATTTTATTCTTCTTTTTCTTTTTCTTCCCTTTTTTTTATGAATCCACCCCCGGAAAAAAAATCGACTGTTAAGGATCCAGGTTTGAGAAGTTGATGTTTGCATAGTAGTGAAATATTATTGCAGATGAATAATTAAAGATGGTATTAAGTTTGGAGAAATCAATCCACTCGCAGCTGACATAGAACGTGCTTCCAGAGCTCATTCTATCGGTCGACATGGAAATTATTTTACGAAAATAAAATTTAAGAAAAAATGACAGCTATAAATTCGACTGAGCCAAAAATACGGATTTAACTGCATTCTTCGTAAAAATATATCTTGCTTATATGCATAGTTTATTGTTAGTAGCTGTTGAACCAAACAAGGAAAGGACTTCGAACTCATTTGCGGACGTCCGCTCATAGCTATATAACTCAACACATACAATTGAAATATAAGCAACGATCTGCAACAAGGTCAACACTGGTGTTGAAAAAAAATTTAAAATAATTCTAGAAAGCTAGGCTTTCGGAAATTCTTAATTTATAAAAGAAAATACCAACACTTCTCTAGAGGACATCAAGGACTAATTTGGGCCCCACGTTGGGCGCCACCTATAACGGAACCGAGGTGTTGTCGGCTTGAACTTGCTTCTTCACATTATCTCCGCCGATCTCACTAACTGGTGAGGTGCTAAAAAAACAAAAAAATACAGGCCCGAGCACATAGTGGAATACGATTAAGCAAGTTCAATAACCTTCCTTCCTTCACCACCGTTATGACCCAATGCTTATAGGTACATTAGGCCGATCAGGGCAGCCAGAAAGGAAGGTTGTTCAACTTCCATTGGCGTGGCATGCTAGCAATAGCCAGTCCTAGCTCGTCGGAAATGGGGAGATTCTTGCCAATGAAAATTGAACGGTCGTCGTTACGTATTTTTTTTCATGCCGGAGTAGTTATATCGTAAGAAAGTTCGAGTTCAAAAATAGAGACCGATTTAGTCCTTCAGTTGATGTTGTTCTCAAATCGAATGCCCTTATACCCAACTAATTACCTAGGGTGGAGAGCGCTAGATGGTATGGCTCTCTGAGGATTAATCCCACCCACATATCACAGGGATACAACCTTGGCTGTCATGTCCTCATGTTGATGACAGCCCCTAAACTGTCACAGAAAAAAAATATATATATATTGTAATGTGTATACACTCTTTACCTCTTTTAATATCGGATTAATAGGAGAACTAGCTTCCTTAAACATCGAGAAACATCTAGTGGCTAAGAGGAGAACTCAATTCATTCAGCGCATACAAGAACCTCGAAAGGGGCAACATCTAGTGGAGAGGAGAACTAGCTTCGTTAAGCATCTAGTGATGAAGAGGAGAACTTCGTTAAGCATCGAGAACAACCTCGTAGATTCTCGAACCGATTTGAGGTATATAAATAGGCGCTCGGAAGCGAAGCGGATGATTATTGGTTGTAAACTGCGATAAGTAAAGACTGTGTATAAAAAGTAATAATTGAAAGTAAAGACTGTGTTTGAAACGTAATAATTGAGTGTTCAATAAATAAGTGGAACAATTTAAATAAAGTAAAAATCGTGTTTTATTTACAAGTGCGAATAAGTTTTAATTGTCGGACCAAGCCGAATATTACATTGGTGTCAGAATAAGGGATTAAAACTTATTGAGAATAAAAACAGTGAGCAGTGATTGAACTATTTTGTGTGAAGTAGTGAAGTTAAAAAAAATAAAAATTAAAAAAAAAAAAATGAGTAAAGTTTTGAAAGACTTAACTGTCCCTGAGCTAAAGGCCGAATTAAGCAAACGTGGCTTAAGTGGGACAGGCGTAAAAACCGAACTCGTTCAACGGCTGCAGGAATATCTGGAGCAGCAAAATGAAGACCCACATACGTTTGCTTTCGAATTAGAAGCAAAAGTGGAAGAGGTAAATGCAAATGTTGCCTTATCTAACATGATGTCACTTCTTTTAACCAAATTTGAAGAGAATGAAAATAATGTCCTGAAAGAACAGCAGAATGTTCTCAAACAACTAGAAGCTCAAAGGAAACAACTAGAAGCCCAAAGAAGCGACCAAAAGCAAGAACAGCAGAATGTTCTCAAATAACTAGAAGCTCAAAGAAGTGACCAAAAGCAAGAACAGCAGAATGTTCTCAAACAACTAGAATCTCAAAGAAGTGACCAAAAGCAAGAACAGCAGAATCTTCTCAAACAACTAGAAGCCCAAAGGAATGATGTCCTGAAACAACTAGAAGCCCAAAGAAGCGACCAAAAGCTAGAACAGCAGAATATTCTAGAGCGATTCGACGAACAGAAAAACCTTTTAGAAGGCACGTTTGCGGACTTCGAAGAGAAAATCAAAACTGTCGATGAGCGCTTCGAAAAACAAAATGCACGATTCGAGAAAATTGACGAACAAATTGAAACCATCACAAATGAACTAGAAAAAGTGCGAAAGATGAAATCTCGAGAACCTTCTGGTGAGTGCTCAAGGAAGAGAGAAGTGAATCCTCCAAGCTTTGATGGGCAGATTCCGTGGTCAATCTACAAGAAACAGTTTGAAGCAGCAGCGTTAACAAACGGCTGGGACGATCACAAAAAATACATTGCTCTTACGCTTGCGTTAAGAGGATCTGCTGCTGAACTGCTACAAACCATCCCAGCAGAGAAGAGTGGTGACTTCACAGTTCTGGTAAACGCAATCGAACAGCGGTTTGGGGATAGCCACATGACAGAAGTCTTCCGAGTTCAGCTTAACAATAGGACACAGAAAAGAGGTGAAACTCTGCAGCAGTTTCAGGCAGATATCGAGCGATTGGTTCACCTGGCATATCCAACAGCTGGTAACAAGATAATAAATCAACTTGCTGTTGAAGCCTTTGTGAGAGCTGTGGGCGATATAAATCTCCAAAGGGCTATCCGCACTGCCGGAAAGCGAACACTACTAGAAGCATTGGCTTTCGCTGACGATGGAAGCTGCAGAACAAGCTTCCCAAAACGTGCATCACGTAAGATAAATAGAAGTCCAAGAATGCTCTTGTCAGAAGACTACTGTGAAAAGGAGTCAACGAGGCGGACCAACACGATGCTGGAACTGCGATAAGACTGGGCATCTGCAGCGACAGTGCAGATTACCGCGAATAGGAACCGAATGGCAACACTTTCGAAACAGAAGTAATTTTACGGCTCAAAGTAACACCAACAAAGTTGCTTCCGAAGTTGATTCTCACCCAGGAAAACGAATTAGAACCAACTTTAAGGGGCAGAAGCTGGTTTCTGGTATCGATGGCCCGAGGAACCACATCCAGGTTTATCAAACGAAACGTGACAACAAGAGCAAGCCATGTAAGCAAGACTGTAAGCATTGCAGACGAAGAGAAGAAAAAGAAGTGGTTACTGTCCAACGAACCAGAGCCAATCCCATTATGGCTGGAGTAACGACGAGTTGAGGAAGGCTCAACAAGAAGACTCAGATATCGAACCCATCCTCGCTTGGAAGGAACACCAGGAAAAACCAGAATGGGCTGATATCTCCGATAGAAGTCCGACTCTGAAGGCCTATTGGGCACAGTGGGACTCGTTTCATGTCCAAGAGGGTGTCCTTCGACGTAAATGGGAATCAGCAGATGGAAAGTCTTATGTAATGCAGCTAGTCTTACCGAGATCGAAGGTTATGGATGTTCTGCGAGAGATGCATGGTGGAGTTTCGGGAGGCCATCTAGGAGTGAACAAGACGCTAGAAAAGGTTCGACAACGATTTTACTGGCTACATGCAAGGGAAGATGTCGAGAAGTGGTGCCGAAAATGCGATACCTGTGCTGCCACCAAAGGCCCGAACAAAAAGAACCACAGCCAAATGCAGCAGTATAATGTCGGAGCACCCTTCGAAAGGATTGCAGTAGACGTGGCGGGACCATTTCCGGAAACAAACAATGGAAATCATTATATTCTGGTCGTCATGGATTACTTCAGCAAGTGGCCTGTAGCATACGCCATTCCAAACCAAGAAGCCAAAACAGTCGCAGACCAAATTGTCTTCAACTGGGTTAGCAGATTCGGCGTTCCATTAGAACTGCATTCTGACCACGGAAGGAATTTTGAATCAAACATATTTCAGGAAGTTTGTGGGCTTCTTGACATCAAGAAGACAAGAACAACACCACTTCACCCACAATCTGATGGCATGGTCGAACGATTCAACCGAACCCTGAAGGAACATCTTTGCAAAGTTGTGGACGACAACCAGCGAGATTGGGATCGACACATTCCACTGTTTTTGATGGCGTATCGAAGTGCAAGACATAGCTCAACTGGTCATACACCGTCTGAGATTTTGATGGGAAGGAACATCAGACTGCCGAGCGAAATAAAATTTGGATGTCCCACATCGGAGCTGCAAGCCGAGGATGACTACATTGATGACCTCAGAGAAAGACTCCTTCAGATCCACGACAATACCAGGTTGAAAATAAAGATGTTCAGTGACCGAATGAAGGCACGCTACGATATACGAGCGACAACAACAGAGTACCAAGCAGGAGATCGAGTGTGGCTTTACAATCCCCATCGACAAAAAGGGTTGTCACCGAAACTTCAACGGGACTGGGAAGGTCCATATACAGTCATTACAAAATCAACGATGTCGTGTACCGGATACAAAAGGGAGTCAGAGGAAAACCTAAAGTTGTACATCGCGACCGGCTACATCGCTACAGTGGTGATGAGAACGATGGATTTGTTCGGGACGATCAATCCTAAGGAGGGGGCAATGTAATGTGTATACACTCTTTACCTCTTTTAATATCGGATTAATAGGAGAACTAGCTTCTTTAAACATAGAGAAACATCTAGTGGCTAAGAGGGGAACTCAATTCATTCAGCGCATACAAGAACCTCGAAAGGGGCAACATCTAGTGGAGAGGAGAACTAGCTTCGTTAAGCATCTAGTGATGAAGAGGAGAACTTCGTTAAGCATCGAGAACAACCTCGTAGATTCTCGAACCGATTTGAGGTATATAAATAGGCGCTCGGAAGCGAAGCGGATGATTATTGGTTGTAAACTGCGATAAGTAAAGACTGTGTATAAAAAGTAATAATTGAAAGTAAAGACTGTGTTTGAAACGTAATAATTGAGTGTTCAATAAATAAGTGGAACAATTTAAATAAAGTAAAAATCGTGTTTTATTTACAAGTGCGAATAAGTTTTAATTGTCGGACCAAGCCGAATATTACAATATATATCTTACATGCTTATGAGCATGTCCTGTTCCGCTTTCTAGGCCGAATAGCCTCGTCACATCCACCTATATATAGTGATTAGAACATTCTCATATTGCCTTTCAATTCTATTTACAAAAAAGGATTCATAGAACGTTGCCTACTTTTAGGAAAATCTCTTCCTTCTGTTGTGTTGTATTTTGTGTTGATCAATTTGAGTTATTATATATATATATGTATGTATATAACTGGATATAAGTATATTTTCCTTAATTTATTTAGTCTATATGTCATTAATAACTTTCATACTAAAGTAAATTTACATACTCAAACTTAATTAAAATTTTTGTTTGTTTAGAGATTGAAAAAAATTGTGTTCTTAAACCAATGAAAAAGAACAACACAACAACAATTTTCATATATAGTATACCCTGAGGCGTTCACACATACTTCCTATAAATATTAATTTGAGAACAATCTATCGCTGAAGATTATGTTCGAAATACTGTTTCTGAATATGTATAAAAAAAATTAAAAAAAAAAATGGACTTACCAAGTATTATCCTGATGAGGAGGTGCACCGCTTCACAGGTTGCTTGAATTGTTAGCTAGATAAATGGGGGGGTTTTAAATTCAATACTTCGAACACTTACACACTTAAATCATTGACATTACATCACAATTTTTTTCTCATTTATTTCAATGCTTTTACATACAATTCTTTTTATTTTCTCTTACAATTTTTCTCTTATAGTTTATTCTTTAAATTTCTTCTACTAAATAATTTTCTTTCTCTACAATAATACCTTCAATTTACTTTTTGTTTACACTTTTATTTTTCTCTTTTCAATAGAAATTTTAAACACATTTACATATTTTTTTTATTTACAATAATATTTTTTTTTTTTTTCTCTAGGTACACTATTATTTATTTTATTTTCAAAACTATTTTAAACTTTTTCTTTCTAGGAACACTATTATATATTTTCTTTTCAATAAGATTTTAAACTTTTTTTTCTAACATTTATTAATTTCTATTATTTTTCTTATTTATAATAATAATATTAATATTAATATTATATTGGTATATATGGTAATATTTCTTTTCTCTTTTCTTATATCTTCTTTTGAAACTTCTCCTTTTTTTACGCAAATTTTATGCGTTTTTTTTTTAAAAAAGTTCTCAAGCTCTTAAAAAATCACCCATTATGTATTTATTGTCCTCCATTGAAAAGAGGACATTGTTTAATATAATGGGTGATTTTTTAAGAGCTTGAGAACTTTTTTTTTTTAAAAAAACGCATAAAATTTGCGTAAAGCGAAACACATTTCGAACCGAACACTGATTTTGGTAATAAAATTCAATGATTTGCAAGCGTTGCTCGTTAGTAAGTCTATTCATGATGAAATGTCAAAGCATACTGAGCATCTTTCTCTTTGACACCATGTCTGAAATCCCGCGTGATCTGTCAAATACTAATGCATGAAAATCCTAACCTCAAAAAAATCACCCGATATAATTTGGCGGGAATTTCACTTTGCTTTTTTTTTAACTTATCTTTCCTATATTTTGTTTTTTTTTTTCACTGTGTTTTGCACAAAAACTTTTTCTCTTTTTTTTGTAGGTGTTTACTTTTTTCTCTTTTTTTTAAGCGGTTACTGTTGTTTTTCTGCACTATTTTCCGTTTTTTTTTCCAATCATATTCATACGTTATTTTTCATATTTTTTTGTTTTAATAAATTTGGCATGAATTTTGCCGTCCAGATGTAACAGACCTTAATTTTTTTATATTTGTATGTTTTTTGTCTAAATAACATTATTTTAGGTGTTTTTTTTTTGTTCTTAAATTTATTTTTGCGGATTCACGGGCATGGGAGTTTTTTGAGCGGGACACTTTTTTTTCCTATTTTCGGTTTTATTTTACAATTATTTCCGTCCGTTCTTTTTCATTTTTCTTTTCGTTTTGTTGTTTTTATCGGACTTTTCCTTGACTAAAAAAAACCATTGGAAAAACCCGGGTTTAAGATTAAAACTTTTAAAACTTTTATAATTAGGCTTCCGTATGCCAAACCGTCCCGGCGATCCGTATTTACTTTTTTTTCCACTGACACCAAAAGAGAAAAAGCTTAGGTTGCAGCGGCTTTTTATAGGCTGGCCTTAAGTTCGAAAGTTTTCGAACTAAACCTTCTAGAAGGAAAAGAAGGTTCCCTCGGAAGTATCTGTCCCGGCCGTAATTCTAACCCCAGATCAAAACTTTTGGCCTTAAAAATCATTTTTGATTTTTTTAAAAATAGGTGTGCCGAAAGTTTAATCCTCAGGTCAAATTCAATTTCGAAGAGAGACTCGCCAAAAAAAACCCTCTCGTTATAATGAATATCTCTCTGACCACCATAATAATCGATGTTTATAAGATAATGAATTAGCAACCGATTCACTCGATCCAATTGGTTCGTGATTTCTCTAACCCACCACCGGATATACATACGTATAACAGTTTGGAATGACTGTTGGACCGACTATCAATTCAAATCTTTAGTTGATTGCAAAATTATTATAAATTGAATAAAACATTTTTTTTTTTTTATATTTGCCTTCAAGGCGTTTCTTACAATGTACTAGCAGCCTCAGTAGAAGTGGAATCAACATCAGCATGTGATTTTGAGCACACTCCAGCCACAGAAACTTGTGAGTCAGAGCACTCTCCATCAATCGAAAAATGTGACTCGGAACATTCTCCAAAAGCTGGAACATTTGATACGGAGCTATTTTCAGCACTTTGCCGCTGTTGTGAATGCTGAACATCTCGCTGTATTTTTATTGCTGTAAATAATTTGTAGCACTGTGCCTGGTATACATTATTTAATGAAGATTTTTTTGTAAGCCTCAGATTCTGGTATCCTGTACGAGATTTTCGGAGAACCGGCTTACTCTGACGATATTCTAATACATTTTTACATTTTTGTAATGTATCTAACGTAAATTTGATAGTTTTTTGTAAATTAGTTTCACCACAAAACACACACTTTACATTAATGTCACTCATAGTAACTTTTTTTTAAATTTTAATTCACATAATAAACATCAAAATCGCAAAATAATTTCAGGCGTTACAAATACGTTGTAAACGAAAAACCAACTGCGCGATCAGCTGTCATGGCGTCATGGCAACAGAACCCACAGTGGGGACGGAGTGAGAGAGCCATAGATAGAGAAAGAGTGAGAGAGGAATAGAAACGCAGGAAGGAGAATACCGGCATCATGTACCTGCATGCATTAAACTTTATCGATTATTCTTCCTTACTTCGGCTTACGGAAATCGTCAGATTATATATTATTCGTCAACGTTGAATTATCGCCTTCAAAATAAAAAAAAAAAATAGCCACGCTCGAGAAAGTCAAGATGACGTTTTTTTTTACAAGTTTGTAACCCACCTACTTCTTATACTCAGTCGAAAATTGTCAGATTAGTGGAATATACACTCATAGCATATAACTAACTTACCCTACCTTAATCTGACGCGCTCGAGAATTTCAGATGATCAATTTTTTTACTAATCTGATCCTTTATCCTTGACGCGCGGCCACATATACGGGGCTAATACTTGGTGGAGGTATTCAATGGGGTACTAGGTACCTCCCTGTATATTAATCTGCCGCGCTTTAGTAAATCCCAAAATCCCCTTTTGGGCTCCCCTACTATTATGACGAATACACATTATAAAAATAAAGTAATGATATTTTATAACAACATACAGAGAAAATTATGTGAACTTAACCAAAAAACTAACCAAGAAAATAAAACACATGATAAAGAGACTAATAATTCAACTACCTTTAATGTTTTTAAAGAAAAATTACCCGTACACATGCGTACTGTATTATTTGCTTTTAAACCAAACAATATATCGCACCCTTAGAATGAAAGTGACCTAACTCAAAAATTGCAACTTGTGGGAAATGAGCAATAAAGTTTTGAAGAAAGTATAGTTTTGAGTAATTTTGATTGTATTTCTCACATATCCTACGGATACCCTGCTATAACAAAACCTTTAGTAGAAAGCATGACCAAACAACTGTTATAAGCGAGATCAACAAAGACAGATTAGAACATTTAAATCAAGAAGAAAGATGAAAATTGACAAAAGTGATCAAAGAAAAAAAAGAACTTATAAGTACTTAACACAGCACTAAAAAATAGTCTAGTAAAAATACCAAAAAATCTATAAATCCAAAAACATTTAAAAAAAAAAGAAGAATCGACATAAAATTAAGAACTTATGACAAAAGACTTCGAGGAAATCACAAATGAATGTGACCCAAATATTCAAAATTTTATTCTTATACCAAAAAAAACATTCTTAAAATTTCAAGAATACTGGAAAAATAACAACTATAATAAAAAATTACTTAGAAGAAAAATTATACTAGAAGCCGGACATGATACTGAACACATTAAAATATAACATGCAAAGAACACGAAAACTAGAATCACATATGCATCAAGAAAACATTATCTAGAAATCAAAAGGAAATATTATTACCCTAAGTTAAAAGAACTTTTTTTTTGTGTGTTTTTTGTTTGTTTTTATTTATCTGAATATGGTTTCACAATAGTATCTGCGAAGCCGAAGCTTGTCTGCAGAAGAATATCTATCAATTAAATTAAAATAAAAGTAAGCAAAGCTTACGATTTTATATAAAATGCAATTTCAAGGTTCCAATTAAAAAAAAAAAATAAGTATCGATTATAATAAAATATATATAAAATTTTAATTTGTACAATTAATGAAATATTTTTTCAATTCTTTTTTTTTCGTTTTTTTAAGTTTTGAATCATGACAATTTCTCTTGGTAGTCCGTTGATTATACTTGGTACGGTGTGTTGAAGTTTACGTCTTCCGTAGTTGTTGTAGTTTCTTGATATCTGTAACATTCCTTGTGCACGTCTTCTGGTGTTGAGTTGCTGTTGAATTGGTTGTTTGAATCGGTTGTCATCAAAGTATTCTATTATGGTTGCATCTTAAAAAAATCTTCAACTTGTAGTGGCTTAAAAAGTGTGTCATACGTTTGTCGATAGTTGTTGTTAATTTGTTTTATAGCTGCATTTTGATAATGTTGGTTTTACCCCAAGCAAGTATACCATATCGTATCCTAGATTCCATCAATGAGTAATACACTTGTTTTAAAACATCGTGGTTAGTGTGGTATTTTAGATGAGATAGTGCAAACATCGCTTTTTTAGGTCCATCCTCATTTTGTCTATGTGTTTAGCCCATAAGAAGTGACTGTCTATTACTACTCCCAAATACTTGTAGTTGCTTACTAATTCGATGCATTCTTTTTGCGTTTCAGGGCATTCATAATTCTGTAAATAAATCTTTTGGTTTGTCGGTTTAAACTGTGGACTATGATTTTTGTCTTCTAGTTCTTGAGGAAATTGAAAATTACCAAACAAAATATTTGTATTAAATTATTTTTTCCTTGCATATTTTGATAGTAATAATCGAATATGGATTAAGGCATACTTTGGATAAATTAATTTTTCTTAAATCCAGCTTATTTAAATGCAAAAGAAACTTGGCATTCACCCCACCTTGCACCTACCCCAAATCCTATAGTGAGCCCAAGCAGGGTGTTGCAGGGGGACATCTTGCCCCAATACAGACCCCACTGTTGCATACATCCAAACTCGTTCACACCCCACTGTTGCATACACCCAACTATAAAAATAAGACCACTCAAGCTAAAAAAAAAACAATTAAATCAAAATAGTAGTTGTGGTTATTTTCAATTTTCTCAAAAACTAAAAGACATAAAGTCATCTAGTTTTAAGTTTTTGATTCAAATTAATAAGGTCAACAAATTATTTAAATAAAAATATATATAAACTTCTTGTTTTGAAATATTGAAATTCAATTTTTTTTTAACTTTTTTTGAGTTTAAAATTAAATTTTTCAAAAGCTATCCATAGTTTTGACTTGATTTAAAAACTGGCTAATAGAACAGAATGTTGGCCTTAAAAAACGTATAATACTTAATTGTAAGTATTGCCATTATTTTTAACTATTTTTTTTTTTTTTCATTTTAAGTAATAATGTTCTTGGATTGCCCCTCCCGCCTAAACGGGAGGATATAGACCCCTTTCCATAGTAAAAAATGCTTGTTTTTAACTGTTCTAAAAAAATCCATTAAAATAATTTGTCGCCTGAGTTATCGTACTCTTGCCATTTAAAAATTGTTTTTGTTTTTCTTAAATGATTTTATTTCACTTTTATTTTGTTTTGACCGTAAATTTTATTTTGCTCTTAGATTTTATTTAACTGGAAAGGGATTCTTCACTTTTTGTTTTACTATGTCAAAAACATTTTTACATTTTTACTTTTTGATAGTTGATTTCACTAAAATTTTATGAGTGTAAGTATTTACAGGATTCCAGCCAAGTATGTAGAATTCTACCGGATGCGCCAATTTAATATTTGATTTTAGAATCAGTCTTTTTTAAAAAGAAACTTTGTGATTTTTAAAGAGCAATGCTCATTCTTTCTTCAAATATTACCAAGAGTTCACAGCCAGTTCTACGTCAATTTAAGATCTGACTTATGATTGTAACTTTGGATTATTTATTAATAATTTGTGTATCGCATTATTTATGTGCGTAGGTGATTTTCTTCATGGAAGTCTATTTCTACTTGATTAGAATAACCTTGAGCGTGTTGTTGCATCTTTTTCACGATTATTGTTTATTTGGTTACTATGTTTATTTGAAATTTAATCATAATTGCTTCTTATCTTTAACATGAATTCAATTTCTGTTTTTATAGGTTTTGTTAGTGATATTTCAGTCTTAGGAACAGATTTACTTTATGTATGAGTTCATTGGATAACCTATATAAGACATCATTATTTCGTTCCTTAAGCATACTGCTTCATAATAATAGTGCAAAAGCTGTACAAAATCAGGTCCTTGTTCATCAGTGGCCATATAATCTCGGTTTTCTTCATAATCGTAGAGTAAGTCCTCCAGGGATGCTTAAGAATGTCCGCATGCATTATGTAGAGTACAGCACATATTAATAATTCGTGCCGCCTTTTAAGGTGAAAACTGTAAAACTCTGGATAATAGTTAGCTCTATAATATTTCACGAAGTAGTTAAGTTTGAACCCGAATTTTATTTAACCTGACTGACAAGTTATATGGTTTGTTATGTGGGTGCTGGTCACCTCACTTGACTTTGGAAGGTTACGTTTTTATTTATGGTATGCACGACTCGGTATACAAGACAAAGAAAGTCGACTAACTTAAATAACTTGAAAATTCACTTACAAACTACGCTTACCTAGGATTTAGTCTCTCCGTCTTTAGTTTCCAAAGAAGAAAGCATAGTAAGTAATGCCAAGTTATCGTACTGGTTTTTATGTAGAACAAAAACTATATTAGAAACAAGATTAAGACTAGTAGATATTAGGTACATAATGTTGCTACGTCCCGTACCAAGTACCCTCATCATTTGAGTAATGATCGGCATTTATCTTCCCCACCGTAATTCTTATGAATCATATGCAGCTATTACTCGCATGCTACGAAATGTCAATTTGACAATTGGGGCATTTCACGTGAAGCGGACAGGGAAAAAAAAGTGACATCTTGGATTTCGCTCATATTTAGGTCAATTACAGTATTTGAGAATATAAAAAAGTAATTTCATTTTTTTTATTCTACGGCACTTAGTTTAGGAATTACGGACTACCAAAAAATTGACCCACTATGAAAAGCCATTATTTTAAATCAGTGCTGTAGGTATTAGATATAAAGTAAAAATATATTGTAGGTATGTTTTAACAAGAAAAAATGTGTATTATTTTTGTGATAAACTCGGTGCAAAAAAAATTTTTTTTTTCTTGCTCAAAACCGGAAGTAAAGTTTTCAAAGTAAAATTTCAGTAACTTCGACCATTTTTTTTTTAATTTTTATTTCTGCAAAATAAAGATAAAACTATGTAGATATTACATAAAAAGTTTCAAAATGGAGACTTAAGTAAAGTAATAGAAAAAGCCCTCGATCACATATTAACGACCGTTCGCCTGCGGCTCGGGCCTTAAAATTCTGTGATCTCGGCCTTTTTCTGTTTTACTACGCTAGTATCGTAAATAACTATTTTATCTAAATTACAAAGTAAATGTTATCACGCACAAAAACGTATGTACAATTAAGAATTGAAAGTTAGTTGAAAACGTATCAATGTTTCGAATAAATTGACAAATATAGGAAAGTAAATTTCGTCCAACCGCCCCAACCTGGCTACGCGTGCAATACGCTCTGTGAGACATAATGTTCCATATCTCTAAAACGACTTAAGTCTCCATTTTGAAACTTTTTATGTAATATCTACATAGTTTTATCTTTATTTTGCAGAAATAAAAATTAAAAAAAAAATGGTCGAAGTTACTGAAATTTTACTTTGAAAACTTTACTTCCGGTTTTGAGCAAGAAAAAAAAAATTTTTTTTGCACCGACTTTATCACAAAAATAATACACATTTTTTCTTGTTAAAACATACCTACAATATATTTTTATTTTATATCTAATACCTACAGCACTGATTTAAAATAATGGCTTTTCATAGTGGGTCAATTTTTTGGTAGTCCGTAATTCCTAAACTAAGTGCCGTAGAATAAAAAAAATGAAATTACTTTTTTATATTCTCAAAAACTGTAATTGACCTAAATATGAGCGAAATCCAAGATGTCACTTTTTTTTCCCTGTCCGCTTCACGTGAAATGCCCCAATTTTAATGTAAGTACTTCCTGCTTAAGACTTCGTCTCCTGAACTTACCCTTCAACTTAGTAATTCTTAAATAACTTGAAAACTCATTTACAAACTTGAATTACGATCTACGCTTACCTAAGATTACATTTAGTTTCTCCATCCTTATCTTCTTAAGAAGATAACGTTGGAAAGAGAAGCTTAAATAGATAATTACAATAAAGGACTTATGTTTGGTTTGCAGATGTATTTGACTATTTTACAATACAGGTACTTTATTGTAGGTGTGGCCGTAGCTTTCGTTTTTTCTAAAATTACCCCTACTCGCTAGTGAGAAATGCCAACTTATCGTTCTGGTTTTTATGTAACACAAACACTTTATTAGAAATAAGATTCAGACTTGTAAGTATTAAATATGTTGCGATGGCCCGTACTTTAAGCAAGTACGCTCATCATTTGCTAAATGCTCGCTTTTTATCGTCCCCACGATAACTCTTATGCTACTCGCATGCCACGAAATGTCAATTTGACATTGCAGTTATAACTATTCGTTACTGAATAATTTTACTTGGAATTTCACCAATGCTTTTATCTCTTTTGATAGACTCAGCATTTTCATACAATAATTGTTCAAAATTATTTAAGTATTCTGTTGTAATCATGTTTATATTCAGATATATTTTCAATTCGTTGCATTAAATGCTTGGATGCATTTTTGTTATAACGGATAATATGGTTTTTCGATCATTGTGCTCAGAATATGATCTCCTTGCCTGCAAAGAATATTTAGACGTGAAATTAAATAAACCTGATAAACAATAAATAAGCTTACGTAAATACTAAAAAGTTAAATTCTTACAGAGTAACATAACAAACTGAAACTTAACAAAAGTCTAGTTATTAAACTTAATGAGCGAGGTTATATATGACGAATTTGTTCGCCCCTAAGTCAAACAATAAATGAAAAGAACAAACGTTATTATACTATAGATAGCAAAGAAAAAGTTAGTACTTCAACTAAAAGTAATTAAGAAAACTTATGTAAATTCCCTAATAAAAACTAGCTAACTAGAACCCGTCGTATTTATTCTATACTCGATCATTTAAGTAGCACGATTTTAGTATTTGCAGTACTACATCAATTCTTAATGAAAGCTGTGAAACAGAAAAAAACATTTTTTTAACGCTTACAGCCAATTCTCCATTTACACGTTGATGTACCACAACTACTGTCAAAGTACTTAATGGTATTTGATGTAGTATTATTATTATTACTATTATAACGATTAACATTTTAAGAGGCAGAACAACAAACTTATACCAATTCAAAACTATAACTTCCGCTATGAAATTAATTGCTGACTTTACAAAAAATAATGCCAAAAGGCAGCCCCAATACTAGCGGAACTTTTGGAACGATCTGAGAGATAGGCTCATTCTCAGTGTTGGGACCTCGCAGAAGCAAAAGAGTGGTAGAAATGATGTCAAAAAGGTGGTAGAAAAGTGGTAGAAATTAAAACCCATTTTTATGTAATAAATCTTATATTCAATAACTTTCTAACTTAATTTCCCTTGCAGCCAAAATGTTGTGAACGGTTGTAGTTTTTAATTTATTTTGACGTGACAACGTCTTAAATTAGGTTGCGGCTGGGAGTCACTTATGAAAAAGTGTAACGCCCGGTAACGTTACGATGAGTCACCGAACGAGAGAGAGGCCCGCCGAATGCCTTGCGTCTCTCTCCCACTCAACTATGATCGGTCTGCCGCGCGCGCAGCACTAGAGAATTAGGCGCATTGAATCGGCACATGCTTGTGTCTCTGTCTTTGTCTTTCTCGAACGTTCTTGGCGTTGGAAAAACAAGAAAGCGTCATAATACAAGTTCACACGTGTGGTTAAAGTATCGTCAGCTGTGTCTGTAGTGAAAATGTGGAGTGCTTAGATTTGTCATTTACAACAACTACAACAATAAAGGTAAATAATTGTACACTGATATTTCATTATCGTAAACTATGATTGATTGATTAATTGTTAGATTGACACAAAAGTTGAGAAACTGAGTTTATAGGTTATGTCATACTATTGATAAATGTTGATAGTGTTAAGTAAATTATTAGTTTAAAAAATTTGTGCAATTCTTATTTTCATTCAATTCCTTGTTCCTATTGTGCAATTTAATTATATTCATATCAATAAATATTCTACCGAGAAAAAGACGTTGTCACGTAAAATCTTCGCCCGTAAAACCGACTTTACAGGCAACCATTTTTTTTTTTTTATATTTTTTAAATCTGAAAATAGCGCTCCAACATATAAGAAGATATGTTTTCAAAAATTAAATTGTCCATTCCGTCTTTTAAGTTTTTTATCAAAAGCCATTGTGAAACAATGTCATCAGTTTTAAAAATTTGGAGTAATTTATTTTATCCAATTAATTTTCTCCACTCATTATTAATTAACTCTAGTTCTGAGTTATTTATAGTTGGTGAAAAATGTTTCGTAAGACCTAAAACTGATGGCATTGTTCCATCAACAACGTTTTTCGGGTTAAAATATTTGAAAAATTTTAGTTCATCGTTTGAAAGGTTAAACCCTTATCCAATTTGAACACATAATTCAATATAATAGCTGAACATAATTTTTCGTAGTTGCATTACATCTTGTTCAACGATATCATTTTCAAGTAAGTACCTTTCAAAGTATAGGCCAAAATACATTTGAGAATATGTTAAATAGTTTTCACTGTTTTTTATATTTGTGTTTACATTCTTATTTTCTGGTTTTACAAAATTTTTCATAAAATTTAATTTTAATGTAGTCATTCTTTCGAATATCAAGTGTATTTTTGTGTTCTCAGATTGAAATGTTTTATTTAACTCGTTTATAATTTTAAGATTTATTGACAAAAAATTTAAATATACATACTATAAATATTAAAAGGTAGAGTTTAATGATAGGTGAACGGTGAGTTGCAAAAAGTGGTAGAATTTGCTTTTTAGGTGGTAGATTTTCATGAACACCAAAAAGTGGTAGAAATACCACTTAAGTGGTAGAAGTCCCAACACTGCTCATTCTCCTGAGTCCACCAATCAAAGAGACGCATGAGGAAGTAAATTCTGATATATTTATATATTCGATGTCACTTTTTTTTCCTAACAAGAAAATTTTCCAGGTATTGAGAGACTATAAATCACATTTAAAGACAAAACTATCCCACAACAGACAAGAACAACGAGTCACAGCGAGTGGACCATTGTTTGGTCTAAAGGAGGTGGTGGTGGACATATTTAATGTCCAGGCATTTCGATGTCTAACAGAAACCTATACAAAAGAAGTTTCAAAACGTATATATTCCAGACTTGGAAAATGTACCCAAAAAAATTAAAAAAACAGATGACTTCATTCGAACTGTTCGAACATACAGGGATGCCAAACGGAGAGGCGGCGGCGGTGCGAATCTACTCGTAAAATAGATACGAACAAACCTTGGAGTTACAAATGAGTTCCACACGATCCACAAAGCAAAGTCATAGAATTGCTTGTCATTCTAACATATAATAAAGAAATCAATTGAACAAAGAAGTGGTGTTTTTTCCTTTGTCTTTATAATTTTACTTTTACATATTTTTCGATATAGAAGTATTTTTATCATTTTACACAATTCCAAATAATTTTAATAATTACATACGGAATCATTGGTCCCTCGAGCCTTTTTTACGAATCGGCTTTAAAAAACAATTAAAACAATAAGTGTGTGCAGTGAGTGCCTGAACTTTAAACATTTAAAAAGAAAGATCGAATTTACAATTCATCTTATATATATATACATATATAGTCACGAGACTTGAATTTTCATACAATTCTATCATTTAATAAGTGGTTTCTGTTTAATTTGAACAATTTCTTCAAAAAAAAAAAAAAAATAAACTTAAAATTACTTAATTTTAACTTAAATAAATTAATAAATTTAAATTTAAACATAAACAACTTAAAAATTAAATCATCAGCGGAGGCTCCTGACATCAGCTTTTCATCAGATAAGACGGCAGCAGCAACAGACAAGCAATAAGTCTTAATTTACGTGTTGTAAACTTGTCTTCTTTTTTTCGTAATTCCTGTTTAAATACATAAAATAATTAGTAATTATTATGGCTGAAGCAAAAGGCTACAAATACGGAGAACTCCAAAAGGGTATTTTAAACAAATTAATAAGAGATCTTACCAACTTTAAAAAAGCTCCAAAAGAGCGTAAGGGTAAATCCGGGACGTTTGAGCAAGTTGGAAGATGACATTTTGACCTCCAAATCTTATCACGAAGCCATTATTGGAGCAGGTTTGTTTGAAGAAAATCTGAAACAAGAGGAATTAGTGGTGGTGTATGATCAAATTAACGAACTTTACCTGGAATATCGGGCAGAGTTGGTTGATGCTATAGACAAATCCGCGCCAATTATTGCGGCTCCAACAACCGCGGGTGTTCCGCCCCATTCTGTTGTCGCAGCATCATCGGGAATCCGACTTCCATGAATCGATCTACCGAAGTTTGATGGTTCATACACCACCTGGCGAGCTTTTCACGACAGGTTTCAAGCTCTCGTTCACCATAACAAGGCCCTCGATGACATCGACAAATTGCATTTTCTGCAATCATGCTTAGTTGGTGATGCTAGTCGATTTTTGCAAAATTTTGCAATTGAGGCTGCCAGTTATGAGAAAGCGTGGGATCTTTTGAAGGAACGGTACGATCACAAACGGATACTTGTTCATATCCAAATGCAGACCCTTTTTGGACAACCCTCTTTGTCTCGTGAAACTGCTTCTAGGCTTCGAGATTTATTGTACAAAACAATAGAATGTCTCCTTGCACTGGAAAATATGGACGTACCAATCTCTGAATGGGATACTGTGTTGATTTGGTTTCTTTTCCAGAAGTTGCCGAATGTAAGCCAAAAACTGTGGGAAGAGAAATTAGGGAATAGGAAAGATTTACCGAGTTTTAAAGAGTTTACCGACTTTTTGGAGACTAGATTCCGGACTCTCGACGTTAAGGACCAGCAGGAACTTGCAGAAGGATATCGGATCAAAGATGAGCCATCCGTCAACATAAGGCAACGTTTACCAGCAGCAAAGTCTAAGGTCTTACACGCTAAGCAAACTGTTAAGCAGCCATATCGACAAGCAGCGAAATCGAACCCTGCAGAGCAGCTGTCATGCAAGTAGTGCAATCAAGGTAAGCACACGCTGAGAAAATGCCAACGGTTTTTGAATATGGACATCTTGGGACGAAAAGATACAGTTCGTAGGCTCCAGGTCTGCGAAAATTGCCTATCTTACGGCCATCTTGTTCAAGCTTGTCTGTCCATCACTTCATGCTATTTTTGCCAACAAAGGCATCATTCGTTAGTTCACTGCAACGCACAACATATTAACAAACAACAACAACAGCCTGTAGCCAGTACATCTGCTCAGGCATTACAAAACAATACAGAGGCATTACAAGTGACAGTCAACCCAAACGCGCCTGAGTTTCAGCCAATGGGGGAACAACAGCTCCAGTCAAATGGACAAACGTTTAATTACCACGCGATAGATGGTGATCGCAAACACGCACATCAGGTGCTTCTGGCAACAGCGGTTGTTAAGGCACGAGCAGCGGACGGCGGGCTACGCCTTTTACGTGCTCTGATCGATACCGGCTCAGAAACGTGGTTTATCACCGAAGCTGCCATACAACTGCTGAAATTGAAAAGGCGACGGAACATTGCCGAGGTATCTGGGTTAGGGTTGGTCAGCAGCGGCACTACGCAACACTCCGTCGAAGTACATTTTGCGTCCCGCCACTCGACGTTTGAGACTGCCGTTCAGGCTTTGGTCTTCAAGTCGCTGACTGGGCATCTCCCGACCCAACGAGTGATACCCGGCAAATGGAACCATCTAAAGGGTCTTTCGTTAGCGGATCCCCATCTCTACGAACCTGCACCCATTGATCTTCTATTAGGGAGTGACGTGTGTGCTCAGATACTCCTTCCTGAGATAAGAAGACCAGACGATGGATTGGGACAAATCGCGAAAAAGACGGAGCTAGGGTGGATAGTGTTAGGGAAAGTTCCAGCGGAAATTCCCCGGCAAATTCGAAGCTTCGTCCAAATAACGGATTTGAGCTCACAAATGGAGAAGTTTTGGGAGATGGAAGAAATGCCGTTCCAGACACTTGAAACCGAGGAGAACATCGTTTGTGATGAAATCTTCAAGAAGAACACAAGACGTTTACCAGACGTACGTTATGAGGTAAAATTGCCATTTAAAAATGAAGACCTCCCAGCAATGGGAACGAGTAGACAAGTCGCTTTCCGTAGATTTCTTCATCTCGAAAGGAGGCTTGATGCGGATCCGAAGCTTCGTACGGACTACATTAAATGTATTCGAGAATACAAAGAACTCCCCCACATGGAGGAAATAGATGCAAATGATGCGGTTTTACAAACCCCATTTCATTATTTCTTACCACATCATGCCGTTTTTAAGGAAGCAAGCTCCACAACGAAGCTGAGAGTAGTTTTTGACGCAGCTGCGAAGGCTTCGGACGGGAAATCCGTCAACGACCGTTTACTTGTGGGTCCGAAATTGCAGTCGAGTATCATAGATCTCGTGCTAAAATGGAGGACTCACCGAGTCACTTTTACGGCCGACATCGAGAAGATGTATCGGCAAATTTTGGTTAGTTTCCCGGACCGATACTATCAGCTTATCATGTGGAGAGAGCAGAAGACTGCTCTTATACAATTTTACAAAATGAACACCGTTACGTTTGGCACAGCAAGTGCACCACACCTTGCTATCAAAGTCCTTACCAAAGTAGCTGAAGACGAAGAAGAAAATTTTCCGGTGGGGGCGAATGTTGTCCGTAAGGACATGTACGTCGATGACTTAATCAGCGGTGCTGATTCGCTCGAAGAAGCACGGAAGAAACGTGATGAAGCGAGGCAATTGTTGGCGTCTGCAGGCTTCAATTTACGAAAATGGACAAGCAACGTAAAGGAACTCATCGAGGATATCACAGCTCAATATCGTGAGCTTGATTTTGAACTTCCGTTCAATTCGTCCGATCACGTTAAGACGCTCGGGATTAAGTGGTATCCCAAAGATGACAGCTTCTCGTACCAGAACTTACAGCCGCCAACAGAAGCAACAACAAAAAGGTCAATGTTATCGACAATAGCCAAACTCTTTGACCCAATGGGATGGATTTCCCCATGCATCATCACGGCCAAGCAAATGATGCAGCGACTATGGGACCTTGGATATGATTGGGATGAACAGATTCCAACAACTTTGATGAAGGATTGGGACACTTTTATTAGAGAACTTCCTCTGATCGAACAGCTTCGCATCCCACGGTGGACCCAGTTGAGCAAGACCAACAAGGCGATCGAGCTGCACGGGTTTTGTGACGCTTCAATGAAAGCTTACGGCGCAGCAATCTATCTCCGCGTTCTGGATGACGATGGCAATATCCATGTCAATCTCTTGTTATCCAAGACAAAGGTGGCACCAAGTCAACGAACGGTAACACTACCTCGTCTAGAACTGTGTGGTGCTGTGGTTTTGGCTCAGCTGTTACAGTATACAAGGGAGGTCTTAGAAATTCACGATGTCAAGATGTATGCGTGGACAGATTCTGCGATCGCATTAGCCTGGATACGCGCCACTCCCGCGAAATGGACCACATTTGTCTCTAATCGCGTTTCGGAAATCCAGCGGTTAGTGGGGATCGATTGCTGGGGACATGTCGTAACGCTTCATAACCCAGCCGATCTAGCGTCCAGGGGTGTGTTTCCGTCAGAATTGAAATCATTGGAAACTTGGTGGATTGGGCCAGAATTTCTTAGGAATCAATGGGAATTCAATGCTCCGCATCAACCCATCGAAACTGACACAACTGAAGAAAAGCGGACGGTGAAGATACTCAACATTCATGTGTCAAACAGCAACAGTATCCTGCAGGCTATATACAACTGTTCGAGCCTACTCAAGGTTGTACGGGTCATCGCGCACTGTTCTCGATTTACAAAAAAGTGTCGACCAAAATTGGGGCCTATAGAAGATCCGTTTAGCTCCAAGGAACTCGAAGCAGCACATATTATCGTCGTCAAGGCAGCACAACATGAGATGTTCCAAACAGAGATCCAGCAAATTGTAGAGAACTCCAAGACTCCCAAGAACCTCCGCACGTTGAATGCCTTCATCGATGCTGATGGGATCTTACGAGTGGGCGGACGTTTAGAGAACTCCCTACTATCCTATGATGCGCAACATCCAATCTTGTTAAAAAACAAACACCATTTCACAAGTCTGGTAGTCAGAGAGGCGCATAAAAACACCCTTCATGGTGGCATCCAGCAGATGATAAGCTACATCCGACAAAAATATTGGATTGGGCAGATAAGACGCAGCGTTAAGTATCAGCTTTACAGATGTCCTTCCTGTTATCAGCAAAAGGTTTCGGAGATGCAACAGCTGATGGGAAACTTACCTGCTGCTCGAGTGCGGATGTCTCGACCCTTCAGTCACACCGGTGTCGACTACGCTGGTCCAATAGAAGTGAAGTCCTGGAAGGCCCGTGGTGCAAAAATTTTAAAGGGCTATTTTGCCGTATTTATTTGCTTGGCAACAAAAGCCATACATTTGGAGGTAGTGTCAGACCTGACGACACAGGCTTTCTTGGCAGCATTTCGGCGTTTCACGGCCAGAAGAGGAAGTTGCAAGCAAATCTACAGTGACTGCGGAACAAACTTCGTCGGTGCTAATAATGAATTAGCGAAGATGTTGAAGGAAGCACAACACGATTGGAAGGAAGTTGCAGAAACCTTGTCAAATCACGGTACCGATTGGCATTTTATTCCCCCGGCTTCTCCACACTTTGGTGGATTATGGGAAGCGGGTGTGAAATCGGTCAAGTACCATTTAAAACGAGTTGTTGGGACCGAAAGGCTAACCTTCGAGGAGCTCGCGACGCTTCTAGCTCAGATAGAAGCTTGTCTGAATTCGAGGCCCCTTTGCCCTCTCTCCGACAGCCTCGACGATTTGAACGCGCTCACCCCTGCACACTTTTTAGTCGGAGAATCTCTACATGCTGTCCCTCAAGGCGAACTAAACACCAATATCAGCCATATGGACCGATGGAAGCGAGTTCAGTCCTTAGCAGAAGGATTCTGGAAAAAATGGAACTCTGAGAACCTAGCACGGCTTCAACAGAGACCAAAGTGGACACAAATCCAGGCTTTGCCTAAGATAGGAGACTTAGTTCTTCTCAAGGATGAACGACTTCCACCAACGCAATGGAATCTCGCGAGAATAGAAGGAACACATGAAGGACCGGACGGATTAGTACGCGTTGTCACGGTAAAAACTCAAAATGGACAAATGAAGCGACCAATCGCGAAGATTTGTCTTTTACCATCAACCGAATGCCAAACCGAACAAACCGCCATCATTTAAAATCCAGCAAAAAAAAAATCTGAAAATGAAACACATCTACAAAACAAAACCAAAATGTATAAAAACCAATAATTCAATAATTTTGCATACCATAAATACAAAATAAAACAACTTAGTTTTTTATAATATGTTCATTTATTACGAAACAAAATTCAATAAAGCACAACATTTAATTAAAATAACTAGATTATTCATCTTAATATTAAACAAAACAAGCAATAATAATTTATTTAAAATATTTATTAATAATCTGAACAAATTTGCACTGCGACAAGACATTTAAATAATTCATAAACAAAAAAATTGAAAACAAATTTAATTTAATAACAAAATAATCTTTTTTTTTTTTTTTTTTTTTTCGTGATATGACCGCACGTTTTACATTCAGAGATATGAAATATATTTTCTTACTACTGAAACATTATTTAACAAAAGAAAAAGAAAAAAAATTATAAAGTAAATTTTTTGATTGAAAAACCTCCATACAGTTTATAAAAAAAAAGTGTTCAAATAATAAAATAATATGTATGTATACGCTAATATACATACTTGTATACGCTAGTATACATATACATGATATTTAAAGAGTTTATAGCTCAAAAGTACAAATTACTATTATATAATAACAATAATAACGTAATACTAGTTAAATAAATAACAAGTAAATAAATAATAGCATACAAAAAATAAATAACGTGAATGAAAATCAATAAATAAATTAATAGTTAAATAAACAAAAAAAAAAACAATTAAATAAATAAATAAATGAATAAATAAATAAATGAATGAATGAATAAAAAAATAAATAAATAAATAAATAAATAAATAACTAAATAAATAAATAAATAAATAAATAAATAAATAAATAAATAAATAAATAAATAAATAAATAAATAAATAAATGAATGAATAAATAAATAAATAAATAAATAAATAAATAAATAAATAAATAAATAAATAAATAAATAAATTAATAGATAAATAAACAAATAAATAAATGATACAAATAGTTACAAAACAAAAAAATAAATGACATCAATTGAACATGTAGCACATATAGTACAAAAATATATAATATAGAAAGAGCAAAACGAAATAAGTTAATAGTTTATTATCACAGGTAAGTAAGCTGTTGTATGAGTGGATATTCCGAAATCTCGCAACTGTTGTAAAAATTATTCGTTAGCTTGCAAATCCTATCGGAAATCAATTCGACATTCGCTCTATTATGCAAATCAATGGTGGAATGATGCCAGGGAAGATTTAACATCATCTTCAAAATCTTATTCTGTGAGATCTGTAGTTTTTTAATGTGAGATTTTGCTGCATTTTTCCAAATAGGGCACCCATATAGCAGTATTGATTGGAAAATAAGTTTATGAATTAGTATTTTATTTTTGTTAGATAGTGGTGATTTTCTGTTGATAAATGGATAGAGCATATTGATAGCAAGGTTAATTTTCTTTAATGTGTTGAGAATATGCTCCCTATAGGTAAGTTTGGTATTAAGATGTACTCCAAGATACTTTACAGTCTGATTCCAGTCGATTATATTTCCATTAATATGGATTTGGCTGCTGGGAAGAAAACAAGATTTTCTTTTTCGGGAGAAAAAGATGGCTTGCATTTTTCCAGCATTGAGTTTAATCTTCCATTTGCTATAATATATTTCTAAAATTTCAATCGCATTTTTTAGATTTGTCTCAATATTGAGAGAGAATTCATGCGATGAAAAAATTGCGGTGTCATCAGCAAACAATGCTGAATTGCAAAAAGGAAGCACTGGGAAATCTGATGTATATATATTGTATAGAGATGGTCCAAGGACGGATCCTTGTGGCACTCCGAAACAGAAAAAACGTAAATTTGAAATACCACTATTGACATGCACTTGAAAACATCTACCAGATAGGAAACTTTGAACGATCTTACACAAGTACAATGGAAATTTAAAATTAATCATTTTGTATACAAGACCATCGTGCCATACAGAATCGAAAGCCTTTTCTATATCTAACACTATCATTCCTGTTGACTGACCATGTAAACGATGTTCTTTAACATGGTTACAAATTCTAAGTATTTGATGGGATGTGCTGTGACAACTTCTAAAACCAAATTGCTCGTCAGGAAGGAGATTTGAATTTGAAACAAACTTTGAAATTTGATCTTTTATGACTTTTTCATATATTTTGCTTATGCTGCTTAGTAAGCTAATGGGTCTGTAGCTTGAGGAAACATCTGGAGGTTTACCAGCTTTCAAAATAGGCACAACTTTTGCTTTTTTCCAAACATTGGGGAAATATTGAAGTTTAAGACATGAATTGATTATAAATGCTAAGTACCTAATTCCGTTCTGCGGTAGGTGTTTCAAATAAACATTTTTGATACCATCTAAGCCTCCGACTTTCCGTGTTTCGAGGTTTTTAATAATACTCGTTATGTTTTCTTCATTAACAAAAGCATTTGATGGTGTTGTCACGTTTAGAGCATTTGTATTTTGGATTTGAACTTCGACGAGATCATTTGTCTCCCTGTCACCTAAGCTTTGTGAAACCAAATGGTTTTTTGAAAAATTCCTTGCAAGTTCTTCAGCCTTTTCATTGTCGGTGAAGTATATTGACGTCGAGTCTTTTAGAAATGGAAGAGTTCTATTTTTATTTTTAACGATTTTAACGATATTCCAAAATGGTTTATCGTTTTTATCTAAAGAACTAAGCTTTTTATTCCATTCATGGTTGCGATGTTTCATAAGCTCGTTTGAAATCATCTTACTGAAATGAGAAACCATTCTTTTAGAAAAGGGTTGACGATAACGTTGCCAATTCCTTTGATGAAGATTTTTCAATTTAATCAGTTCTAATATGTTAGATGGTAATTTCTTATGTAAAGTTTCTCTCTTTACTCTTTTAGGCACACTTTCATCTATTGCAGAGTTAATGTTTTCTGTAAAGTCATGAATCAGAAGATCCACATCATCTTTACAGTTAATATTTTCGAGCTGTGTAGGACAACTTTGGATTTTCCTATTGATTTTTCTTCTAAAGCAAAACCAGTTTGCTTTTTTTAAATCTTGAAAGTATTGCACATTTTTTTCACCCGACCATAAAAGGTCACAAAAAACAGGATTATGATCAGAGCTGACAGCTTGGAAAGTAGTTGGTTGGGTTATAAGACATGGTACATTTGACACAAACAAATCAAGAACGGAAGGACTACCACGTGAACCTGAAGGATAATATGTTGGACAAGGAGGGTAAGAAATATTAATTGGAATTGACAAGGGCAGACTTGCTAAGATATTTCCCCAAGCGTTTGCTCTTAAACATCCCCAGTCTCTATGGCGACAGTTAAAGTCACCGCCTATCAAAAAACCACCACTAATTGTGAAAAGCTTTTTTAAATCTTGGGTAAACCACTTTCTTTTGAGGTCAGAAGAAGTTCCACCAGGAAAGTACACAGATAAAATTTTTACTGATGTTTGGTTTTTAAGCATAATTTCAATACCAATACTTTCAACAACTCGTGTCGGAATTATTGGTAAAAGCGAATGTCGAATTGACTTCCGTACTAAAATTGCAACCCCACCACCCATTTGGTCAACTCTATCCAACCGATAGTATTTGAAATTGGATGATGGAAGTTTGATTACAGAACTAAGCCAAGTTTCAGTTAATAGAGCGACGTCAATGTCATTACTATTTAGAAAATTTAAAAACTCTTGAATCTTATTTCGAATGCCTTTAGCATTCCAAGTTACAATTTTTATGTGTGTGTCTGTCATATTACTTAGCATTTGATTTTGAATATAAAAACTTATTTGCTAAACGTGCGATCGCATTAAATTGATCTACTCTAGTTTTACAAACAGATAAACTATTAATCATTTCAAAACAGAGAGCGTTTAATTCATCCATAGAGAAGAGATTGAAGTTCGTATCAACATTGTTGTTGTCAGCCATGTTGCTAGTTGTGGTTGCATTGGGAGTTAGAGTTGAGTGTTGAGTGAGGGATGAGTGAGAATCCCATGCGATATGAGTGGGAGAAGAGTTGGGCATATGCGAGCTTGAGTTCATGCAGCTTTTGTTCGGAACATCAACAAGTCGCTTGTGCGGGAGTGGGAGCATAGGAAAGTCATTTATTGATGAGAGTGAAACCGGTTTTAAAACAGAGTTCAATGTAGGCTCAGCTTGTGGTGGTGAAGCATGAGGTGATGAGTGACGATTTGATGTCGCCCAGCTGATTTCTCTCTTATTTGCAGGTATTTAATTCTACTGATGCATAATGAGTCAGTAGACTTATGATTCCCATTGCAGTTGGCACATTTTACAGCAGCAGCATTGTCGCATTCAGATGTGTTATGATGGCCAGCGCAATTGGCACAAAAAGTTTTAATGTGACAATTTCTTTGCCCGTGCCCAAACATTTGGCAATTATGGCATTGAGTGAGCTTACCTTTAATTTTTTTTTGGAAATTCCAATTTACTTGGGTGTGAAGAATAGATCGAAAATTCTTTTTAAGATCACTCAATTTAATAGATCCATTTACAAATGACACAAGATAAAAGGTATCGATGTAATGATCATAGTTCTTTGTTATTTTTTTTACTTCAATGCACTGAAGACCGAGTGAAATTAGTTCATTTTTAAGAGAATCTATCTCTAAATCTTCTAAGCCGTATAACACAACTTTAAATGATTTTGTTCCTTTCAAATCATGTGTGAAATACTGACAGTTTTCATCTTTTAGTTTATTTATCACTAGATTAAAGGATGCAAGCGATTCACACACTAGCTTTATTCCAATTGAAAGTTTTTTGATTGAATAATCGTTCACTTTTAATGTTTTCATTAGCGCGTGAATATATTCTGACGATTTTCGCAGAACTTTAATTGGTGGCACATATAAAGGGAGGAATTTCTAAGTCTTCCATATCTGAATTGTCAGTATCTGGATGACATTGGAGGGGTGTAAATCTATTTTTATAAGCAGGATTCATCGTGGAACACAATTTTTTATCCGAGGACAAGTGATTGTCCCCGGGAACCGGCGATCTTATACGTTTGGGAATGGTGTCTAACGAAAGCTTACGAAAGGAAAAGAACACGTCTTATGCAATCGAAAGCAATTTTGAGTGAAATTTGATCTGTGCGGACGTGTTTAAAAAAGTGCTAAAAAATAATTGATTTATACGGAGTTATAGTGACCGAATTGAATTATAAATAATAATTATTTTGCTACAGTGGTGAATGGAACACTCCTAATATAAAGAAATTGTGCAAAATAGATAAAATAAAAAGAAATTTAAAGAAATAAAAATTGAATTATAGCGGTGGAAAATCCGCTGTTTGAGTTAAATAAGTGAATAGAAACGTATTGTAGTGTATGTGTATACAACACTAATTACAATGAGTGACCGGTGCAAGGAGTGCGATGGATCCCTAAAAGGGGGAACTTATTTACCATGCAACGGAATATGTGGGACTTTTTTTCATTTCAAGTGTGCTAAATTATCGGAATATGATGCAAAAATTATAAATGAGAAACCCGCGGTTCTTTATATGTGCAGTGTTTGTAGAGACTATATAAACATTATGTTTGAAAAAGTCGGGCAATTGGCAAAAGCCATACAAGAAAACAAACAGCAATTAGAGAACCAAAATACTAATATTGAAAAAATATTACATAATGTAAACAAATTGAGTGAAGAAAAAGAAATAGTATTGAGTGAAGTAAAAAAGGCATGTAGTAGTGAGAGTCAAAATGCTAGTATTGAAAAAATTTTACATAATGTAAACAAACTTAGTTAAGAGAAAGAAATAGTGTTGAGTGAAGTAAGAAAAGTATGTAATAGCGAAACAAAGTTATCTTATGCGGATTCTGTAAGAAGAGATCAACCTGTTATGGTTAAACCGAAAAAAGCTCAAGAGAATAAAAAAACAAAAGAAGATCTTAAAGAAAAAATTGATCCATCATCTTTGGCAGTAAGAGTGAATAAGGTTATTGATAGGAAAGATGGAGCTATCCTAATAAACTGTGACGATGATAGTTCTCGAAAAATAATTGAAAGGGAAGTTAAAGAGAAATTAGGAAGTGAATATGAAGTCTCGGTACCGAATCTGCAAAACCCATGTGTGAAGATATGTGGAATAACAGAAGAATGGAGTGAAGAAGGGTTATTGTCAGCTATTAAAAAGCAAAATAATATTAATTGCGAAATTAAGTGTTTAAAAATATACAGTGTTATAAAAAATACAAAAAAAAGTTATAGTGCTATAATCTCAATGGAAACGGAAGGATATAGAAATATTATTGAGAGAAAACGAATTAACCTAGGGTGGAATAGATGTCTTGTTTACGATTTTATTGCAGTTAAACGGTGCTATAAATGTTGGGGATATAACCACAAAGCAAAGGACTGTAGAAATGAAGTAGTTTGTGCAAAATGTGGTGATAATCATGATGCAAAGAGGTGTAAGAGTGTTTCATTAAAATGTAATAACTGTGTTTTGGCAAACTCAAGGCTTGGTTTGAACCTTCAGATAAATCATGATTGTAGAAGCGATGAGTGTGAAGTTTACAAAAAGAAAATTGAAATTCAGAAAAATAGAACTTCTTTCTAGCAATCAAAGTCCATGCGGCTTTGTTATCTTAATATGTGCGGTTTTTTAAATAATCTCGCGGAACTACAAGTAATACTCGATACAAATGATTTCGATGCTTTAGTGTTATCAGAAACGCATGTGACTGAAGATGTTCAAAATAGTGAATTAAGTCTCGATAACTTTACATATTGTTTTAGTAGGTGATTTTAACATTGATTGGCTTTCCACTACTAGTGTTTATAAAAAAGATGTTGAAAAAATTATTAAAGATAACGCGTGTGTTCAAATCATAGATGAACCGACCAGAATTACGCAAAATTCAAGAACTTTAATTGATTATGTTGTAACAAATAATTATTCGTTGATTAAAACAGAAACCGTAAGAGACCTTAAAATAAGTGATCATGAAACAATTTTGATTAATATAATCTGTGATAAAAATAAGAGACAGAAGAAGGTAGTTCCTCATTTCAAATATAGAAAACAATTATTTGGACAGGCCTTAGAGGATAATTTAATACATTTGGAAAATATAAACAATACTGATCTATTAGCGGACGATTTTTTAAAGAAAACAAATGAAAGTGTTTCTATATTTATTACGAACAAAATAGTTAAATCCGGTGGAAACGAGTAGTTCAACAATCATTTAAATAATCTTAAAAATCAAAAAGTTTTGATGTATTCTAGAGCATTATTAAGTGGTTCCGAAGAAGACTGGAAAAACTATACTGAGATACGTAATTATTATAAAAAAGAAATCCTTAAGCGTAAAAGTGATTATGTAATGTCAAAAATATCTTGTTCAGTAGACCAAAAAACAATGTGGAAGAACTTAAAAAATTTTATATTAAAAAAAGAAAAAAGCGAAATTAAAAGTGTTATATTTGGCACAGAAGTGTGTAAAGAAAATAAAATAATAGCAAATAATTTCAATACTTTTTTTGTTGAAAGTATAGTAGAGATAATAAATATAATCCCATTGTCTCCTTTTGTTAATCAGGTACAAGAAGTAGAAAGCGTTTTCAAATTTAAAGATGTTTCGATAAGTGATTTAAAACAAGCCATAAAAGAAATTAAAAACAAACGAGATTTTCAATTTATGACCCCCAGTATCTACTTAGATCAATTCGAAATCATAGGTCCAATTTTATGCAAAATAATTAATGGTTCTCTGTCCACAAGCAAGTTCCCGGACTCCTGGAAAGAATCTTTGGTAACACCAATAGAAAAAATTGTGAATACAGTGAAATGTGAAGAATTCAGACCAGTTAATGCTATGCCTTTGTGTGAAATTTTTTTTGAAAAAGTGGTATTTAAACAACTTTATCAGTACTTTGACAGTAATAATCTTATAATGGACCTTCAATCGGGTTTTAGAAAGGGTTACTCATGTGAGACCGCAATCAATATAGTTGTTACACCGTGGAAAGAGGAACTAGCTAAAAAAAGAACTATTTATTGTGTATTTTTGGACTTAAAACGTGCATTTGAGACTGTGAGTAGGGATATTTTAATACAAAAAATGAAAAAATATGGTGTTAAAGGTAGAGAATTATTGTGGTTTGAATCTTATCTAAAAAATCGAAAGCAACGAGTAAGAGTTAACGGAGTAGTATCTGACGCCATTGAAGTTGACTACGGTGTTCCCCAGGGGTCTGTTTTAGGGACTCTGTTATTTACAATATACATAAATGACCTCAAAAACGTTGTAAAGTACAGTAAATTGGCTTTGTTTGCGGATGATGCAGTTGTTTACTTATCCAGTGATAACGATGTTGACACTAGAGATAAATTACAAGAAGACTTAGACTCTATAAACCAGTGGCTTACGCAAAATAAACTAAAATTGAACATTGGAAAAACAAAACTCATGGTGCTGAACGAGAGAAGTGATGACAACAACATTAAGATTGGTGGTATTTCAATTGAAAAAATAAACGAAATAAAGTACTTAGGTATAGTTTTAGACCAAAAATTATTATTCGGAAATCACATAGAATACATTTGTAAAAAAATAGCCAAAAAAGTTGGATTTATGAAAAGAATTAGAAATCAAATTTCGACTATCAGTGCAATAAATATATATAACGTTATTGTAAAACCACACTTTGAGTATTGTTCTACCATTTTGTTTTTATGTAATGAGAGTAAGATTATAAGACTGCAAAAATTACAAAACAAGGCAATGCGATGTATTTTAAAGTGCAATAGATATGTGTCAATTCGTTATATGTTGAACTCGTTGAAGTGGTTATCTGTTAAACAAAGAATCATTATGAATGTTTTAGTATTTGTCTATAAGATAGTAAACAATTTAATGCCAAATTACCTCATTGATTACATACAATTTATAAATAATCAATTTTAAAATAATCTTTATTCAATAATTGTTTGTTTACAAATTACATTAACTTCATTTTGAATAAACACAATCCACAAATCAAACGTCAAACTCCATCGGCAAAACAAAATTTCCGAACAACAAAATTGAATTAAACTTTAATATCAAATCACATTTATATTAAGGATATATATTCACAAAAAAAAATCCATTTAAATCACACCGCGCCGGTTATTAATTAATAATTCGATCATATGAAATCAGCAATTAAAACAAATTTAATTAAATCGATTTAATTCGCCGAAGACAATTGACGAATCACTCAAAAAAGAAATGGAAATTCACATACTTCTTATATCACATTTGCTTGAGTGAAAGTACGCACTCAAGCAAAAGGTAAACAAATTCCCGCACTTCAATTGGAAATCGAATTATTCCAACACTCTATGACATTATGTATTTTAATATATATATATTCCATATACATATATATATACATATAGACCACAATAAACCGACGCCACGCCAATATCACGCCATATCTCATATAATTTATTGACTTGAATTCAACATTCAATAAATAATTTAAAATTAAAACTATTACAACAAAATTAAATTGAAAAGGCACTCACTTCCAACAAACACACACCGCGGCCGCGAAATATAAATTTGCCGAACGTACGCGCGCAGCTCACCGGCACAACATTCAACAATTTCACATTCACACCTGGACTTACCTGTCTAAATCACAACACAAATTATCTACTTAATGCACTATTAACAATTAAAATTTATCTTAATTTAATTCAAAAAATAATTAAAATAATTAATAAAATAAAAACAAAACAAAAAAAAACACCACACGGATTGAACTCCGCCCGTCAACGAAAAACGATACCATGACCATTGAGAAAGAACTAATAGAGAGAACCAACTTCGACGGTTGCTCTCTTTTTGCCTACAAGCTGTGATTTTGCCACCAACTTGCATATGTGTTAACTCCATATAAAAAAAAATGTGGGGAACACATACTTATGCAAGTTTGTGCACATACTCACCACGAGAGAGAAAAAACTTTTCTCTCTTTTCTCTCTGCTCACCACCTTTTAAAAATGGCGACCACCTTTGAAAAATGGCGGATGTAGTCAGCTGTTCAGAGGTGTTCAAAGAAAATTCAAAATTGTGTATGAACAACTTTATGGTACTCTCATTGTGTTCGTTTGAGAGTAATATCATTCGAATATGAAGTGAAATTAATTACTCTTGTTAGGTGCCAGAACAATGAAGATTTAGAAACAATTCTAAATTACGCATTTAGATAAATATTAGTTAGTTATTTGAAGCCAGTTTTAATCATTAAGTAAGTAAAATAAATTATGTGGTGCAACAGTCCAATGAGAATTAGGACCTAGAAACATAAAACTCTGAAAGCACTACAACAATTATTTGTATTATTAGCTGCGTTTATGCGTTTAATTTTCGCTCAGACCGTTGAAAGATGCAAAAAAACTCAGATTTGTTTCAATTTTCAGAGTTTATCGACTTAATTTTGTCGATGCGAGAGTTGCAGGAACATTGAAAACGAGAGTTACAGAATGTAAACATGAAACATTGAAAACATTTTTATATACTCATCTCTTTTTTCCATTCCTATTTGATTTGCGTGTACTCGTTGTTTATTTTCTTTACATTACTCACTACATTTCCAATATGCTGAAAATAAGTGATTTAAGTAGACACTAAATAAAAAAACCGTCAACTTGTTACTTCTGTTGCCAATTTTCATTGCATAAGATTTGTGATAAGCTATTCTTACTGCTTTCCACTAAGCTAGTGTGTTGCTTTTAAAGGCTTATGTACATAAGCCGAAAAGTACTTTTGTACAAAAGTAAAAATATTTGTATTCTCGCTAGGTCAGTGGTTTTGTGAAAAGAATATACAAATTTGTTCTTCAACCAAATTTTTTATAAGTTTTCCAGTTCTAACTATTTATATCTTATCTTTCAGTTATATAGCGACAAGGAAAAATCAATGAGGGAAAGTTCTAACTACAGTTTTTCTGAAAGTGCATTGTGGCTTATTCATAGATGTTTGGGCTAAACCTGAATAACTATAAACATAGAAAATGCTGTGTTCAAGTAATTATTATCACAGCCAAATTGTATAATTGATTTTTATGGTGTATAAAAAAGTTGAAAAAGTTATTCATGACAAATAAATGTTACGTTAACACTAGGTTCTAGAAAATATCGATTGATACCGCAATTGCAGAAGATATGGATATTTTATATAAATATTCCCGGTAAACTATACCTAGAACTTTATTATTTTCGCCTTTTATAATTCAATGTAAAATAATTCAATGCAGTATATTTTAGATAATACAGTAGTTAAGTTAATAGTTAAGGTATTACTATTGAAATAAACATAACATTCATTTATAAAAAAACATGTACTCGTTCATACATATACAAATAAAGTCTAGTCTAAAAAACCTTAAAATTGTTACACTCTTTCTGAACACATCCTTTCTTGTTTTGGTTGTTAATGCCATCTATCTCTAACTCAGAGAAAGAGAAGGGAAAAACAAATTCACCACGGTCTACCGTTATAACGTTTACCGTAATTTATTGACAAACGAAATTTTTTTGCTAGAATTAATTTTGAGTTTTTGAGTAAAAGTGTTTAATTTACGGGTTTTATCAATTATTCAAACAAATAAAGTGTACAGTGAAGTGAACTAATATAAAAATGAGCCATCAACAATCAAAAAGAAGAAAAAGAGAATGTGCATTGAATTGCACTGACTTCCAAACAACATTTAAGGTTCCAGACGAAGATGAAAGGTAAGTTTTATCCTGTTTTAGAAGTAGAATTGGATCCTCGAAAAGTACTTGCTCGATTTGGATAATTCAAACGCTTCTGAGTCACAAATTAAGTGTTATGCTGAATTTCAAAATCAATTTTTAATTTCAACAAATATTTCAAAAAAAACATATGAAAATAGTTTCCTCATGCTCAAGGATTGTATACGAAATGACTAAACTATTCTTTTATGAAATTTTTTTGTAATTTCTGCTAAAATTGAAAATAGATTCAAATACCACGTAAGGGTTTTAAATTAAGACTCAGAAGCGTTTTAATCATCCAAAAGAAGCGGGTCATTTGCAAATGCCAGCTTGGTATATTCTACAACTTCAAGAATTTCATATGATATTTTCATGAAATTCTTGAAAGTAGCTGGATATGATTTTTTTTTCAATTTTGGTTTTTTTTCAAAATTGTTTTAATTACCACCCAGAAGACTCAAATCAATACTCGGAACCGTTGGAATCAACAAAAAGAAGCAAATCATTTGCAAATGCCAGCTTGGTATATCCAACAACTTCAAGAATTTCATATGATTTTTTCATGAAATTCTTGAAAGTAGCTGGATACGATTTTTTTTTCAATTTTGGTTTTTTTTTTCAAAATTGTTTTAATTACCACCCAGAAGACTCAAATCAATACTCGGAACCGTTGGAATCAACAAAAAGAAGCAAATCATTTGCAAATGCCAGCTTGGTATATCCAACAACTTCAAGAATTTCATATGATTTTTTCATGAAATTCTTGAAAGTAGCTGGATACGATTTTTTTTTCAATTTTGGTTTTTTTTCAAAATTGTTTTAATTACCACCCAGAAGACTCAAATCAATACTCGGAACCGTTGGATAATGGAAACCTTTCTGAGTTTCGTTTGAAGTCTTTAAAGTGTTTTTGGAAACCATTTTCAAATTGAACTAAGATCCCGAAAAATTGTCATAAAAACTAATTTCGGCGTTTGGTTGAAAAATTAAAAATGCCGAAATTAGTTTTCTAAGAATTTTTTTTTAAATATTTGTTCTGACTCATATGAATGTTTTATGAAAATGGTGGAGCACCATTTAGTTGGAAAATTTTCGAAATTTTCCTTTTAATTTGAAAAACTTTTTGAAGAATATTTAAATTGAAGCTTAAAAACTCTGTAATAAGTATCGAAATAGGAGAAGTGGTTTTAGAAAAGTGCATTTGTATGAGTATATAATATGATCCATAGTTATAGGGTTAGCGCAAAGAAAGACAAATAATACAAAAATTCACAGATATGTCTAATATTTGTATTACAATTAAAATACGTACATTTTACTTTTTTTTGAAACAAAATGCAAAACAAAAGCAGCTAGTTGGGTAACAGATCTTTGAAGCAAAAAACCAATTTGATGCACCAGTTTTAATTTCAATTTGCCATGATCCATTGACTTCCTGTCATGTGACACAGAAAACCAACTAGATATACATAGTGAAAATACAAAAAATATTAAAAATTTTAACTTAACCTGTTGAGAAGTTATATACGCAACCAATGTTAATAAACAAGCTGTTGGAAACAGAAAAAAGAGCAAATGTACCAATGTTTGCATATGATTAAATAGTTTGATTTCAAAATCTATTTCCGTAAACGAGATTTTAGTCAAAAACCAATTTTTACCAATTTTAGTATTATTTGCGTACTATTTTTTGTAGATTTTAATTATTTTTTTATCAAAAAACTGACTTGGATTTTAACAAAAATTAGCTGTCGAAAATAATTTTTTCTGTGAGATAAAATTAATTTGAAGCCAATGTTTTTAATATTTGAAAAGATATTTGAGTCGAAAGTAAATGTTTACCAAGTTTTAGTATTGTATTTTTTAGGTTTTTATTTTTTGTAAAAAAACTTTCAATTCGATTTTTCTCAAAATTTTACCAGCCACGCAATTTTTTTGAGAATCCTTTCTGCATTATCTGTATATCAAAACTTATTTGAAGTCGATTTCTCTACTTGTTCTTGAGATATGGACGAAGAAAAAGCTTCCCGAACATACATAAGAACGTATGTACACACAGGCAACTCTCTAAAAATATTTTATTTCGATTCGAGGGACCTTGAAACGTCGAGAAATGTTAAAATTTTCAATTCGTGTAAATTTTCAAAAATTTCTATTGAATTTGTTTAAGAAATTTTAAAAAAATAAACTTTTAAATAAACGTTTTTTTTTTTAAATTCTAATATTATTTTTCAATCATTAGTAGGGAAATTTGGAGGTTAAATTTAAACCTCTAAGAACTTCCGAAAAACGAACGAGTTTGCGAAAGGCACTTTTCGGACATCATGTTTGCTGGAAGTACTAGAAAAAGATTAAACCCATGGTCTGTGCCCAACCTGAGTGTTGAACAAATGGATTCCTTCGTTAGGCATGAATTCGATGGTTCTTTAATAGTTTATTCACCGGAAGCTTCAGTTGAGCCGACTGAAGCTTTTGGTGGAGAAAGACACTTTGAAGATTCAGGTCTAATAGAAGAAGATGAAACGTAGTCGTAATCAAGGCTCAAGGAGTTGCAGTTCATTGGACTCATGAGATCGCGTACTACTTTGTAAAATCCTCTTGCAAAAGTGATATGCTTAAAAAGTTGGTAGAGCAAGCAATATCTGCGCTGCAAGAAAGTGGTCTGGTTCCAGTTCACTTTGTTTGTGACCAAGGCTCCAATTTTGTAAATCTTTTTAAAAAACTAGGCATAAATCCTTCCAAATCCTATTTTAAAGTTAATGACCAAAAAATTTTTGCTTTCTTTGATCCCCCACATGTTCTAAAAAGTACAAGAAACTGTCTTTTTTCACATAACATAGGTTTTGAAAAGTCCAAAACAGCTTCTTGGACAGACATAAAAAATTTGTATGAAGCTGATTCCAAAAATAGCATTAGATTAGCCCCCAAATTAACCAACAGACACATTGAGCCTAACAATTTTTACAAAATGAAAGTCTGTGGTGCTACCCAAGTTTTGAGCCACACAGTATATGCAGCTCTTATGACTTTTGCCAACTCCGGAACTGAAAGCAAAACAGTAACCAATACAGCCGAGTTCGTCTTAATGTTTGATCAACTATTTGACTTATTCAACACTTCAAAAGTAAGACAGCCTCAAAATATGAAGAAAGGGTTTCAACAAAGCCAGGAGCAGGAAGAGTTTTTAGGTCGGGCGCGAGTTTTTTTGAAATCAATTCGAGTTAAAAACTACGAAGGTATAGACATAACAAATAAGTTCAATTTTATTTACAGTTGGCTGTTAAATATATCTTCACTTTTTTCCTTATGGCAGCATTTAAAACAATTTCACTTTAAATACATTTTAACTAGACACCTCAACCAGGATTGCCTTGAACTCTTTTTTGGAAAGATAAGAAGTTCATTGGGCAATAACAGCAGGCCCACAGCCTCACAATTCCAAAGCGCATTCCAAAAGCTTTGGGGAATACAATACCTTCAAATTGTAAGGGCTGGCAATTGTGAGATGATCGAAGTGGACAAAATTACAGCTTTAGAAAATCATGCTTTGGTTCAAAATGTTTCATGGCTTCCGGAAACGTCAACAGCTATTCCCTTTTTCAATGAAACCACTGCACTGAACATTGATATATCTAGCTTTTTGAAACAGAACAGTTTCCACTATGTCTGTGGATGGCTGTATAGAAAATGTTACCAGAACCATAATTGCAACTTAGATCTTCCTACCGTTTCATCAAGCAATAACCCTACTTCTCACTTTACAACACTTAAACAGTACGACAAGTGCAATTTAGTTTCACCACCTCAACAATTTATAAATTACATAGAAATCCTAGAAAAAATGTTTATACCTTTATTTCCTAAACACTGCCACCAAAAAGGCTTAGTAAACATCCTTTTTAATGAGTTGAATAATGTCAAACACTTTCAATGTTGTGAAAATCTAGATGAGTTTTTCCTTCTTCGATATTTCCTTAGAATCCGTATTTACTTTTTAGGAATAAAATGTTAACAGTATCCCATTTGTGAGTTACCTACTTACATATATATTCACTTCGCTCTTTTTCTTCGCTAATTTTAATTTTACCTCAAAGCTTTTTCTGTGATATTATTGTTTGTCTTTTGTGATATTAATATTTTTTTTATTTTTAGCATATGGTGTGCAATAGGCCTACTGGGGAAACCGAACACCATTTAAAAAAAAATCGGTTAACGCGCCTTCATGCTACCTCAATAGCAAAGAAATTTGTCTTGAAGGTGGTGTGGAAAAGCATGAAAACTTCACGTAACTATGTAAATCTTGTTTAAAATAAATAAAACAAACAGATATTATTAAAATCTAATATTATTTTATTGCCAACATTTCAACACCTCTTTTAAATTAATCTTAATTTTGTTTTTGTTTTGTATCACAGAATGCTCATGGAATTACCACGAAACTTGTCATAAAGATATGAATATCAAAACAATCCCTACTCAATGTCCACCATGCTCCAGATTGCACTACCATACTTAGCTTGAAGACAATGGTGAGTTACATTCTCTTGTTTACCAACTGTGTTTACATTTTGTTATTGCAATTTATTATTTTTTGTATTATAGCCAAATTCGAAATCAACACAGTTACTCTACGTGGACAATGTCGTGAATTGGACACAAACTTGCATCAGAAAATGTTCGTCGCAAAGAACTTCAACAACAAAGCAAAATGTACAAAATTGGAATGAGAAATTGTTTCGTTTTTTCTTTCTTTTTTATTTAAAGTTTTTCTTTTCTTTCCGTTTCTTGTTTTTTTTTTTTTTTTGAAAAAGTCAAAATTATCATAAAAAAAATATGTGTACGCATTTATAAAAATTAAATTACTTATACTTGTATACATAGTTTAAAAATAATAAAACAAAATTAAAAAGAAGAAAATAGTATTCTTTTCAAATAGCAGCCAATAAATGTTGATTAGAGTTGTAGTGGTTGTGGATTTGAGTTTATTGGATGAATTACAAAGATTACCTTGACAGAAGCACATATAGACTTTTTTGTAATTATAAACTGTATAGGCACATCGATCTTCACTGTGACAGGATCACGTTGAACACACATTCTCTGATGTGCTTTATCATAATCTATAAATAGAAATGTTATATTATATTATGAGTAAAAAAAATAGGATATAGGATATAGAATAGTTTTAAATTACCATCAACTGCATGGGCTCCTCCACCTTCAATTACTTTTCCGCACCAATCAAATGTACAAGGTATAACTGAAATACCGGGTTCATTTTCAGCATCTGTTGCATTAAAAGTATATGGATCCTTGTAGCTTCCTAGTTCTCCTCTTGATCTGCATTGATAACAGCGCCTCAGAAGACCTGTAAGTAACGGTACTTTGAGGGCATGGAGAAACAAGAAAAGCATTAATCATTATTTATAAATACTTTGAGCATAATAATAAGAAATAAAATAAAATTATGATATCATAACATCGGATATACAATTGCTTAAAATCTATATGCACTTATATATTTGTTTGGAAAATGTTCTGCTTCATAAACACAATTTTGTTTTGTTGTTCAAATTTTAGCTATTACACACTTCTAACACAATTTACAACATACATGCAGTTTACACATTTTGATTCTATTTGTTTTTAGATTATAAAAATTTAAAAAAAAACATTTTCAGTTCAGTCTTTTTAGCTATAAATTCCTAATTTCCAAAAAAAAAAAAACTAAAACAATAAGACGCTTTTTCTAAAAATGTCTCAAATCCAAATCAAAAGCAACAAAACCATTTGACATACTTAACCGAAATTATATTAACGAACGAACAAACGTAAACAGAATGACAGGGATATAAACGAATGCACAAAAATAAATAAATAAATTGATAAATGATATAAAATTACTCTTATGTTTATGTAAAATACAAACTTTATGATATACAAAGTTAAATCGACTTTTAATACTTACATCCGTATTTTCCCAGCGATAAGATGGTGTTTCAGTTGATTCCTTGACGCTTGATGGCCACAATGATGGCCTACTCTTGCGATATTCTTTAAGTAATGAATCTAAAGGACAGACAAAGAAAACACAATGTTAACAATTTTATTATAAACAAAAATATTTAGGTATTTGTATAATTTTTAAAAATAAAACATAAACTATATGAATAACAATATTTTATAAAGTTAACAAATTATAGTATTTTAGTAATGAGAAAGTTTTCTCATATCTATCTTTTGTTTTTGATTTCTTGATTTTTGATTTACCTTATTTTATTCACACCTTCCCAACTATTGTTAAAAAACTTACCACTTTGCTGAATATCACTGCCACTTGTCTTCTCATTACTTTTTTCGGTTTCACTAGGTCGACTGGTGCTGCTATTTCCAGAATGTAAGCCTGTCAACGATTTAAATCCCTGACTGTTTGTGTCTTCGGTTGCATTATTCACTGAACTTTGACTTGCCTCTTGATGCTTATCTGCCTCTTCGTCTAAATTCACAACTTGATCACCACCACTGCTTGCTTCTTCGTTGGTTGCCTTCTCACGAAGAATATTATTCTCCGCAACAAGTTCTTTTTGTCTTTTCAACAATTGACTTATGTAATACTGTTGATCACAACACCGCTGGAAATAAGTTGCCAGTATCTTATTCAGGAACAATTTCACTGTGAAAATCAGCAGGTACTGGAGCAGTGATGTGGCTTAATCGAATCATTTTCAAGAGGTCTGGTCATTTCATTACAAGTTGTAATTTCGAACATATTGTCATTTGTTGTTCGATTTCTTGTAAAAGATGCTCTAGCTGTTCAGTCTCTTGGCTGAGTGAGTTCTTCTGGCGCATCAGCGTAACCAATTTCACTTTAAATTGGGAATCTAGTCTGCTGTCCATGAGTTTGACGGCATTTCGTATTTCTCGTACTTTTTCATCTTTCGCTTTGCGTACGGTTTTGACATTGTGTTCGACACTTTGGACATTGCGTTCTCGAAGTTAAGTAACTTCTTCCTTAACCTGGGTTATATGTGTCTCATAAACTAGTTCTAAAATTAAAGATAGTTTTCAATGCAAAACTTCAAAAGGGTTTTGAAAAAGTGTTAAACTTACCTAACTGCTTAAATGTATATCCCGAATGAGCTCCACACTACAATGCACATTGATGATAAATTCAACATTTGCAAGTCCAACAAGTCTTTACCCTGAATCAAGCCATTCCTGGTCCCAATATTTGAACAAATCTACTGAAGGTTTTCAATTTGCTGGGCAACATCCTCCAGCCATCGCTAATTTACCAAAGCAACTCTGCAATGCGGATATTGGCGACGTTGTTCAGTCATCCAACGCGATATACACAAATAGCAACAAAGTTTTGAGCAATGCGGACACAAATGTGCATCTTGCAACTTTTCCATACAGATGAAGCAGCGAAAAGACATCGTTAAGTGACTCTTGCAAAAGCTCAACTGCACCGCTTGAAGCTGCAACTGCTGCACCACCACCTCCAACTGCGCCGGACGTTGATGCACCATTGCTATTCCCAGCACCACTAGTCGCTGTTCCAACAATATCCCACACTTGATTTTTAACTCGTTTTGTCATTTTGTTTCTTATTATAGGTATTTATTTTTCCTCTTCTTCTCAGCTGAAACTGAAGATGTTGCTCCTTTCGAAGAAACAGAAGATTATATGGTAATACAATACAAAGGAAAACTAAATTTGTTACCTGCTAGGCCGCCTAGCCTGAGTGGTGATGTGTGCTGGGTGCTGCCTTTGTTCCTGCTCCTTTTCATTTTTTGTTGTTAATACAAATGTATCCTCCTTTTATTGGGTTCATTTACAGTGCTATACACAACGAAAAAGAGTGTTAGTTTATTGCATTCAATTATAGTTAAATAATAGGTTAAAATATTAAAGAAATTGTTTTGTTTCTTTTTGTTTACACAAATTACCTTCTTAAATTCTAGGAGGTACACACCCATAAATATATATATTCTAGCTATACTAATTATATTTATTTTTAATGCAATTTTTAGTTTAAAGAGAACAGTCTGATATTTTTTTAGAATTATAAATACGTCCACTCAAAAAGACGATGCTAAATTGTTTTGTTTTCTAATTCGGCATTCGAGAAATGTCAAATATGTCAATCTCTGAGGTGAACACATGTACACACCGATACGAATTCAACACGCTATAAAAAATGGGAGTAAGAGGTATCGAAGTGACGGAGACGAGGAAATTTGGTTCTCTCATTTAGTTTTTTCTCTCTGACCATGACTATAACCATCGAGAAAGAACTAATAGAGAGAACCAACTTCGACGGTTGCTCTCTTTTTGCCTACAAGCTGTGATTTGGCCACCAACTTGCATATGTGTTAACTCCATATAAAAAAAATGTGGGGAACAAATACTTATGCAAGTTTGTGCACATACTCACCACGAGAGAGAAAAAACTTTTCTCTCTTTTCTCTCTGCTCACCACCTTTTAAAAATGGCGACCACCTTTGAAAAATTGCGGATGTAGTCAGCTGTTCAGAGGTGTTCAAAGAAAATTCAAAATTGTGTATGAACAACTTTTTGGTACTCTCATTGTGTTCGTTTGAGAGTAATATCATTCGAATATGAAGTGAAAGTAATTACTCTTGTTAGGTGCCAGAACAATGAAGATTTAGAAAAAATTCTAAATTACGCATTTAGATAAATATTAGTTAGTTATTTGAAGCCAGTTTTAATCATTACTTTACTTACTTAAGGTGGCGCTACAGTCCGGGGCGGACCTGGGCCTTAACCAACATGCGTCTCCAGCCAGCTCGATCCCTAGCTAGCTGTCTCCAGTTTCGCACGCCAAGTTGGTTGAGGTCCTCACCCACCTGAGTGCGCCACCTGAGTCGCGGTCTTCCTCTACTGCGCCGTCCCTCGGGATTGGATTCGAAGACCTTCCGGGCTGGAGCGTTGATGTCCATTCGCTCTACATGACCCAGCCATCTAAGCCGTTGGACTTTTATTCTGCTTACTAGGTCAGTGTCGCTGTACAGCCCGTACAGTTCGTCGTTATATCTTCTCCTCCATTCTCCATCTATACGTACGGGACCAAAAATCACCCGAAGAATTTTTCTCTCGAAGCATCCTAAGACGTTCTCATCTTTCTTTGACAGGGTCCAGGCCTCAGCGCCATAAATGAGAACCGGGATGATGAGTGTCTTATAGATGGTGATTTTAGATGCTCGAGAGAGGACTTTACTTCTCAATTGCCTTCTAAGTCCAAAGAAGCAGCGATTTGCAAGAAATATTCTTCGTTTGATTTCAGCGCTGGTGTCGTTGTCTGTGTTTATAGCGGTGCCTAGGTAGACAAAGTCCTTAACTACCTCGAAGTTATAGCTTTCCATGGTGACGTTTTGTCCAAGACGTCGTTGTTCAATGTCCTTTTTTGATGACAGCATATACTTGGTCTTGCCCTCATTGACCACTAAACCCATCTTCTTCGCTTCCGTCGCAATGCTCAAAAACGCTTCACTGACATCACGCTTTGTTCTTCCAAGTATGTCAATATCATCTGCGTATCCGAGTAATTGGATGGACCTTTGGAAGATTGTGCCTCTAGTGTTGACGGTTGAGTTTTGCACAATTCTTTCCAGAACGATGTTGAAGAAGTCGCATGACAGTGCATCGCCTTGTCTAAAACCTTTTTTGACATCAAATGCATCGGTGAGATCTTTTCCGACCGTGATGGAGCAGCGTGCATTCTCCATAGTCATTCTGCACAAACGGATAAGTTTGACAGTGATGCCAAAACTAGACATTGCTCTGTAGAGCTCTTCCCTATGGATGCTGTCATACGCGGCTTTAAAATCGATAAAGAGATGGTGGGTATCGATTTGAAGCTCCTGGGTTTTTTCCCAGATCTACCGTAGTGTGAATATTTGGTCGATAGTGGACTTTCCTGGTCTGAAGCCACACTGATAAGGACCTATCAGGTTGTTGACGAACGGCTTCAGACGTTCACATAGTACGGCAGAAAGGATCTTATATGCAATGTTAAGGAGACTGGTCCCTCTGTAGTTGGCGCAATTTAAAGGGTCTCCTTTTTTATGTATCGGACAAACTATGCTGAGATTCCACTCATCGGGCATGCTTTCTTCCGACCATATTTTGCAGATGAGTTGGTGCATGCTCCCTACCAAGTCATCGCCTGCTGCTTTAAATAGTTCGGCAGCTATCCCGTCAGCTCCAGCAGCATTGTTTGACTTCAGTTTAGATATAGCTATCTTCACTTCGTCTAGGTCGGGTAGGCGGAATTGTTGATCTGCGTCGCCTAAGTTGAGTGGTTCTATCTCCCTTACAGCGGGATTCGGTTCGTCATCGCCGTTATATAATTTGGAGAAGTGGTCTTTCCATATTCTCAACATAGACTGCGGTTCTACTACGATGTTCCCCTGATCGTCTTTACAGGCTTCGGTTCATGGCTGGTACCCTTGGGAGTTTTTTTTTACCTTTTGGTAAAATTTACGAACCTCATTCCTGTTGTAACATCCCTCTATCTCCTCGATCGCGCGCTTCTCGTGCTCTCTTTTTTTCCATCTAAGAAGCCGGTGTTCCTCTCTCCTCTTCTGCTCGTAGAGCTCGCGAGCAGCTCTGGTCCTTCTGTGCAGCACCGTTTTGTATGCCTCTTGCTTCGCTGCGTGCGCTTGCCGGCATTCGTCGTCAAACCAGGGGTTTCGCTGTTGTGGACGTGTGAAACCTAGCACTTCAGAGGCGGCATCTCTGATGGCTGCAAGGCAATGTTGCCACTGGTTTTCAATGCTTAATGCATGCAGCATAGGACTCCTTAAGAGGTTACTAGAGACTCGATCGGAAAAGGACATGGCAGTCTCTTGCGATTGTAGCCGTCTAACGTCGAAACTTCTCACAGTACTTCCTTGTTTTGGCTTGGACCGGGATATCCGTAGTCGTACCTTGGCTACAACGAGGTAGTGGTCCGAATCAATGTTGGCCCCTCGGAATGTTCGGATATCCTGTATACTGGAGAAGTGTCGTGCGTCGATCGCAATGTGGTCAATCTGGTTGACGGTTGATTGATCAGGAGATTTCCATGTCCCCTTGTGGATATTGAGATGTGTGAACTGCGTACTAGCTACCAGAACGTCTCGCCCCGCAGCGAAATCGATCAGCCTGAATCCGTTGTCGGAGTTGGTGTCGTGCAGGCTGTATCTCCCGATTGTGCCACCAAAGATGTCTTCTCTTCCTAGCTTGGCATTAAAATCTCCTAAGACAATTTTAATGTCATAGCCAGGGCACTGCTCATATGTCTTGTCCAAGAGCTCGAAGAATATGTCTTTGGTGTCCTCATCTTTCTCCTCTGTTGGGGCATGCGCGCATATTAGGCTTATGTTGGCGAATTTAGCCTTGATGCGGATTGTCGAGATGCGCTCGCTCACACTGTTGAAACTCAAGACTTTTTGCCTGAGTCTAGTTCCAACAACAAATCCACACCCAAATAGACGCTGCCTTTGTTCTCGGTAGCAGTCGCCGTAGTATATATCGCAGTCTTTTAGTTTGCGTTTTCCCGGTCCATCCCATCGCACTTCTTGGATGGCGGTAATATCTGCCTTGCAGCAGTTTAGGGCTTCCGCTAATTGTTCGGCTGCACGTGGTCTGTTAAGGGACCTAACATTCCACGTACAGATCCGAAGTTCGTTGTCCTTATTTATTTAATCATTAAGTAAGTTTTAATCATTAAGTAAGTAAAATAAATTATGTGGTGCAACAGTCCAATGAGAATTAGGACCTAGAAACATAAAACTCTGAAAGCACTACAACAATTATTTGTATTATTAGCTGCGTTTATGCGTTTAATTTTCGCTCAGACCGTTGAAAGATGCAAAAACACTCAGATTTGTTTCAATTTTCAGAGTTTATCGACTTAATTTTGTCGATGCGAGAGTTGCAGGAACATTGAAAACGAGAGTTACAGAATGTAAACATGGAACATTGAAAACATTTTTATATACTTATCTCTTTTTTCCATTCCTATTTTATTTGTGTGTACTCGTTGTTTATTTTCTTTACATTACTCACGACATTTCCAAAATGCTGAAAATAAGTGATTTAAGTAGACACTAAATAAAGTGACCGTCAACTTGTTACTTCTGTTGCCAATTTTCATTGCATAAGATTTGTGAATAGGTGATAAGCTATTCTTACTGCTTTCCCCTAAGGTAGTGTGTTGCTTTTAAAGGCTTAACTACATAAACCGAAAAGTACTTATGGATATTTTATATAAATATTCCCGATAAACTATAGAACTTTATTATTTCCGCCATTTATAATGCAATGTAAAATAATTTAATGCAGTATATTTTAGATAATACAGTACTTAAGTTAATAGTTAAGGTATTACTATTGAAATAAACATAACATTCATTTATAAAAAACATGTACTCGTTCATATATACAAGTGAAGTCTAATCTAAAAAGCCTTTACCTTCTTAAACATTTTCTGCACACATCCTTTCTTGTTTTGGTTGTTACTGCCATCTATCTGTAACTTAGAGAAAAAGAAGGGAAAAACAAATTCACCACGAACTACCGGTATAACTTCTTCCGTTATTTATTGGCAAACAAAATTGTTTTGCTAGAATTAATTTGAATTATAGGAGTATTTTTGTAGATATAAAAACGACAAGATGTTAGCAAAATTAAAAAAAAAAATTCATGAGAATTACAAATATTATAATGAGACTTTAAAAAACATAGCCTTCTTGGCTATCAATAAACAAAAATGAAAAATGTCGCATTTCCCGGAAATGATGTTTTTTTGTGTACTCTTCTCCGAGGTGAAAACATGTATACACCGATACGAATTCAACACGCCATAAAAAATGAGAGTAAGAGGTTTCGAAGAGACGGAGACGAGGAAATTTGGTTCTCTCATTTAGTTTTTTCTCTCTGACTATAACAATACCTAACTGCGAACTTAGTATAGGTGTAATCTGTGTCTCTACATTTCATTGAGAGACAAAAGTAGGGATTTTTTGCATGTATTGTCACGTCACATAGTGTTGCTCTCTTTTTGATTGCATTATCTTATACATTAATGAATTTGTTATCTCTTTTCAAATGAGCCATTAGCCGATGACGTCGGTATTGCAGTTGATTCGAATGGTCAGGGATGGTGATCTTAACTTGAGAGGCGGCAGAATGTTCGAACATACAGGGATGCCAAACGGAGAGGCGGCGGCGGTGCGAATCTACTCGTAAAATAGATACGAACAAACCTTGGAGTTACAAATGCGTTCCACAAGATCCACAAAGCAAAGTCATAGAATTGCTTGTCATTCTAACATATAATAAAGAAATCAATTGAACAAAGAAGTGGTGTTTTTTCCTTTGTCTTTATAATTTTACTTTTACATATTTTTCGATATAGAAGTATTTTTATCATTTTACGCAATTCCTAATAATTTTAATAATTACATACGGAATCACGAACTCTCAAACTAAAATATCAAATTGAGTGACAAAGAAATTTGAACAATGTTATTGAAAAGTCATTAATATCTTCAAGAAAAACTCCAAGAATATTAAGTATACCAAAATGAGCAGCTGAAGTTGAAGTACAAACAAAATAAGCAATGAGTCTTATCTTTTGGTTTAGTGTGATGTTTACGAGTGTGTATAAGAACATACATCACTTTTGAAGAGATACACATAGTCTCCATAGTCTCCATACAGCAGCTTTCTTTTTGTTGATTCTGAGATAAAATATTTATTATGTATAAGAATACATATATTCAAAACAAGTATTTTGAAAATCACAATCACAACTTTTTAAAATTTGGTAAAAAGGTGAAGGTGAAAACTAAATTTTACATTGCCTGAGCAACCTATTACAGACTAACACCCGCTAGCCCAGCTCAGAAACCACCCTTCCTCTGCTCCTCATCCGATTATTAGTAATATCGTTCCAAATCTTCTTACCATGGGTCCTTGCGGTGACTTGCTATTTAATCACATTTATATATGACGAATTTGTTTGCAGTAAAATTTCCTACTTTACATTTGTAAGGACAAAATTACTTCATTCCTTAAGCATATTGCTTTAGAATAACAGTACAAGGGCTGTACAACATCAATTTCTTGTTCATCAGCGGCCATATCATCTCGGTTTTCTTTATCATCGTAGAGTAAGTCCGCCAAGGATACTCAAATGTCTACATACATTATGTACAGATCAGCACACATTTTAAATTCCTGCCGCGTTTTGAGGTAAATACTGTAAAACTCTAGACAAATCCAAACAAAGAAATATACTTTTCAGTACAATAATAGTTAACTCTATAATATTTCACAAAATACTTTAATTTGAACCCGAATTTTATTTAAGCTGACTGGCAAGCTATGTGGGTGATGGTCACCTCACTTGCCTTTGGAAGGTTAAGTTTTTATTTAAGATATGCACGACTCGGTATATAAGACATAGGCCTCTTTCACACATGACGATTTTCTCCGTACGGAAAAAAAACGTACACGGCCGAAGTATATCTCAGTCATTGAGACGGATGCTTTAAATCGTCCGTACGGAAAAAACCCGTCTCCGTCCAGTGTGAAAGCTTTAGTTAATTTTATTAGTTTACTATCCATGACTCACGGATAAAAACCGTACGGATTTTAATCGTACGGACGAAACCGTCTCGTGTGAAAGAGGCCATAGAAAGTTGACTAACTTAAAATAACTTGAAAACTCATTTACAAACAACAGATACCTGGGATTACATTTAATCTCTCCGTCCTTATTTGCCAATGAAGTTAGCACCGTAATTCTTATGAATCATATTACTCCATGCTACGAAACGTCAATTTGACAATTTTAATGTAAGCACTTCCTGCTTCAGGATGTTCAAGTGGTAGACATGTGCATTCAAGAGGACACAAGCGTCCACAGGTTTTTCTCAAACCCACATCATTCTGTCTATCAACTATGTAGTATGGCAAGAATCCGGAACTCAATAATTAATAATAAAACAAACAATAATTGCGAGTGTCAGCATGACTCAGTGACCAACTTAAATAGTGACGATTCATATCGCACCACTTGAACCTTTTCAAGTGCATTGCCCGAGTAATGTATGACACAATTGAGTTCGGGCCTATTTGCTACGCTTGCATTTTCCACTAAATATAATTGTATAGATAAGTGTATATAAGGTGAAAATAATATTAAATAAAGTCATTCAGTATCCATCAACAACAACTTGTGTATCTGTGTATTATACAGCCAATTCTGTTACATGGCGACCCTGCCAGATATTAAGTAAAATTGAATTAATCAACAATAGTATCACTGATGTCCAAGAAAGAAATAGACACAATATTCGAGAAATGGAAATTCTATTTAAGCGCTAAATAGAGTGAAGACCTTAGCGCCCATCAACCAAAGAAAAGACCCGAAGTATTGAGAATAAGACCACTTCCCCTAACAATCGAAAAATATAAACAACGTTAACATATGTACAGCAAAGGAGAAGAAAACACCAACATCAACGACAACGATACCAGCAAAAAGAAAGAGAGGAGGAAAACAATTTAAACAAAGAAAAGCGTTCGCTTATTTCTTATAATACTATCTAGTGTAAAATTATTTATAAAATTGTATTCAACACACAATAAATTTAAAAAAAAGATACACCCAAAACAAAGGGGTTTGTAAACTATAAAAAAAAAAAATACTATATAATATATAATATGAAGCATTCCGGATTTTTTTTTTTGTATAATGCCTTCCTTAATATCAACTAGGAAAAAACAAACTGAATTTGTTGTTTGTATTTATTTCAAAAACATATTGGTATACTTTATAATTACTTTAAAAAAATAATGATCTGATGGTAAAAAAAATAAATATAAAATATATAAATTTACCCCATATATCCCTGCTCAAAACTAACCGGATTTTATACAAAACTTCGAGTCTTGATGTTTAGGTAACGGTTTTTCTTGTCATTTGGCTAATATAATTAATTAAAAAAAACTAAGCAGGTTGTGAGCTGTCTAAATAGAAATGAATTCGATTAATAAAATGGCTAAAACACGTCACACAAACGCTATTCGTTATAAAGTGTTAGAAAAGTATCAAGCCGGTACAAAACAAAATGTAATCGCTGAAATGCTGAAAATTCCAACTTCAACGGTTTATGACATTATCAAAAAGATTAGAAGCGGAAAATCAGTAGAAGCAGAACATCGTGGTGGACGCCCTCGCAAAACAACAGCTAAAACAGATAGGCGCATAAAGAATTTTGTTCTGGACCCTTTTGCATCCTCGAAAAACATCTGTGAGGATCTAAATTTATCTATAGCGCCATCTACGGTAAGGAGTCGTTTAAGGGAATGCGGTCTTTATGCGTTCCGACCAGCAAAAAAGCCACTACTTACTGAAAAACATCGTAAAAAAAGGTAAAACATGATAGGTGTGTTGGAAAGACTTTCAATTTCTTAATTAAAATATTTAATCAGGGTTGAATTTGCAAAAAATCATCTGAACTGGAATACAAGCAAATGGAAAAGTGTGCTTTTCAGTGATGAAAGCAAATTCAACTTATTTTACTCCGATGGTAGAATGACAGTAAGGCGCTCGAAAGGAACACGTTTAAAGCCAGCAAATGTACTCCCTACGGTTAAGCACGGTGGTGCCTCGGTGACGGTCTGGGGTTGCTTTTCCGGTGCAGGCGTTGGTCCGATACATCAAATCGCAGGAATTATGGACCGTTTTCAATATAGGGATATTTTGGAGTCAACAATGCTGCCATATGCTGAAGAGGAAATGCCTTTGCGTTGGGTTTTTCAGCAGGATAATGATCCTAAACATTCTTCAAAGCTGCTAAAAGAGTGGTTTTCAACAAAAAATATTTGTGTCTTAGAGTGGCCGTCCCAATCTCCCGATTTTAACCCCATCGAGAACTTGTGGGCAGTTTTAAAAAGGAGGGTTCGAAAGAGAACGCACACTTTAACAAGCTCTCTTTTTGCAGCTTTAAAGAATGAGTTGGAGAATATTCCTGCCTCTATAATCATGTCAATGCCTCGTCGATGCCAAGAAGTTATTAAAAATAAAGGTTACTGGACAAAATATTAATTTTTAAGATTTAGTGACAAAAATCCGGTTAGTTTTTAGCAGGCGAATTTCTGAATTTATTTAATTTTTTGTTACCATCATTTATTGTGTGGATTATTTTAACTTGTTTTACATAAATAAATATATACCCATACGAACTATACATACACAGTAACACATGTGTCAGTGGGATAAAATACTTACGGAGTTAGTAACTAGAAAAGCAGAAGCAGATAGGTTAGGTTAGGTTATAGTGGCTGTCCAAGATGGAAACGGACACACTTAGGCCAGTTTAATGGCCCGTTGTGATACCACATGAATCTTTAGGCTTCCTCCTAAGCTCAATGGAACCATTTTGAGTCCCTTACGAAACGTGAGAGGCTGATTATGTTGATATGATTTAGATCGTTCAGATCGTTAAAGAAGAATTCTCCTACGTAATTCTTGCGTTTTCGAGCCAGAGCAGGGCATGTACAGAGAAGATGGAGATTAGTTTCCTCCTCTTCCTCGTCCATACAGCTTCTGCAAAAGTCATTTGAGAATACGCCTAGTCGCGTGGCGTGCTTTCCTATTAGACAGTGTCCGGTTATGACACCTATTATCGAGCTTATATGCGATCTGCTTAGAGATAGCAAGCACCTTGAACGTTTTAAATCCAGTGTTGGCCAGATGTTCTTTGTGACTTGACACGTGGTGATGTTGTTCCACCTGGTGCCTGCCTTCTTCACAGCGTCTTGCATAAGCAACAGTCTACAAGTAGCGATTGGTATGCCAGTACGTGCCAAACGTGGTAGGATGGGCTGTACTGTACCGTTCCTGGCGAGTTCATCTGCCTTACAGTTACCTGGAATGTCTCTATGGCCCGGCATGCCCCCAGCAAAGGTGAATATTAAACTGTTGTGCCATCTCCATTAGAGATGATCGACAGTTATGGACTGTTATAGAGTTTGTAGAGACAGAATCCAGAGATTTAATAGCGGCCTGACTATCTGAGAAAATACGGATATCAGATGTTGATATCACGTTTTCTTTAAGCCAGGACAAGACTTCTTTTATCGCCAAAAGTTCCGCCTGGAACACGCTACAATGATTGGGAAGGCGGAATGAGAGATTTAATTTTAGTCGTTCAGAGCAGGGTTGTTGCGGATGTAAAAATTTTGACATCCGCAGATGCGGATGCGGATTTTTTGAGACTCACATCCGCGGATGCGGATGCGGATTTTAGAATTTATTAAATAAAAACAATAATTTTAAGTCCGTAAATAAAGGAAAATTTTATTGATTATCTTTGCGTTTAATAATTAAATTTAAAAATGGGTGAGTTATATTTAATAAAAAGCAAGATTGCAGCCTTCTCAGACTGCAATCTGTTTCTTAGTGGATCGTATATTAACAAGCTATTTCAGAATTTAATGTTTATAAATAAGTATCATACCATATCAAGAAGTCATGCGTCCTTTTCGTGAATATGTTTTTTACACTCGGACTTGTCAGGATCATTTTTGTTTAAATTAAAATAAATCCAGATGATGCTTTTTGTTGGTGGCGACATTTATGTTCTGTATCTGTATCACTTTTACATTAAATATATAAAAATAAACTGTGTCCTCTGGCCACTTAGCAAGAGCTTTTATATCCTCCAATCTGTGACCATTGCATATCACTTGTTGTTGCTTTTGTCGTCGCCTACTTGGGACCGAGGATTTTGAATTTAAAGGTTTTACTAAGGGTGAAAGGGTTGATGTTGTTGATCATGATATAGTATGCCGTGCTGTTGCTATTTTTCGATTGCAACTACAAATTTGAAAAAAAGCGTTTAAAAACATCCGCATCCGCAACAAACTCCGCATCAGTTTATGCGGATGCGGATGTTGGAATTATTGCGAATAATCCGCAATTGTGGATGCGGATGCGAATATTCGCAACATCCCTAGTTCAGAGTACACACCTCCACCAACCCCTTCTTTTGTTTTTGACCCATCTGTATAGAAATGGATTGACTCATCTTCCAGGAATGTCCTATCCTCCCAAAAAGATCTGGGAGGTATAGAAATCTGGAAATTTCTGTCAAATTGCAGTTGGGAGATGGTGTAGTCTGTGTGCTTTGGAATTGATTCTAAATACCTAAGAATTACGGAGTGGCCAATGTTGTTGTTAGTCCACTGTGACGAAGCTTTGAGGCGAATAGCAGAGCTTGCAGCTATTTGTTTGCTAAAAACGTCAAGAGGTGTTAGGTAGAGTAAGGTGTCCAGTGCCACAGATGGGGTCGTGCGAAGCGATCCGCTTATATGTACACAGGCAAGCTGAACGTTGGACTTTATTTAATTTATCCTGGTTTATACCTTTCTCTAAAGCAGTCCACCATACTGCCACACCGTACATTAAAATCAGTCTGATTACCGATGTGTATAGCCAATGCGTGATACTGGGTTGTAAGCCCCACTTATTACCGATATCTTTTTTGCAAGAAAAGAGAGCTACAGTAGCTTTTTTGACTCTTTCCTGTACGTTGCGTTTCCAATTTAGTTTTTTATCTAAGACAAGACCCAGGTATTTAGCCTCGTCTGAGAATTTTAATTGGATTCCTTTAATATGGGGAGGGTTGACGAATGGAATTTTGTATCTCCTCGAAAATAAGACTAAATCGGTTTTGTGTGGGTTAACACCCAGTCCACACCGATCAGCCCAAAGTATTAGTCTGTCTAAGGCATTTTGTAAGAGTTCTTTTAAGGTGTTAAGATGCTTTCCTGAAACCGCTATAGCAACGTCGTCCGCATAGGCTATCACTCTGAAGCCCTCCGCATCCAGACCAGTTAGGATTTCATTCACCACTAGGTTCCAGAGGAGAAGGGATAGAACACCACCTTGCGGTGTCCCTCTACTAACGAATCGTCTGCCAGAAGAGTTGCCCAGTTTTGAGTTAATTATTCTGCTAGTAAGCATTAAATGAATTAACTCCCGAAGCGAACTCTCTACATTTAGAGATGTTAGTGCAGATGTGATTGCAGATGTGTCCACGTTGTTAAAGGCACCTTCAATGTCAAGGAAAGCAACCATAGTGAACTCTTTATGATGGAGGGAATATTCGACGGTGCGTACTAAGGTGTGTAACGCTGTTTCCACCGATTTACCTTTACAGTAGGCATGTTGAGACGAAGACAGAAGTCTTGTATCAATATTTGCCCTTAAATGGATATCAATCAATCTTTCCAAGGTCTTAAGAAGGAATGATGATAGCCTTATAGGTCGTAGATCTTTCGGATTCACTTGCGAGCATTTACCTGCTTTGGGTATAAAAACAACTTTAACTTCTCTCCATACCGAGGGATCATGGACCAGGTAAAGACAGAAGCAGATAGGGCTTATAAATGTATTAACAGATGTTCCCATTCGTAGGGAAACGATAATCAAACATTGCATAGCAATATTAGCAGCTTTAAATGGGATAGCTGAAAGTTTACGAAATCTACCTATAGAAATAGCGAAAGTTCATAAAGAACAAGGACAAGAAATTTTAATTAGTGTTAGAGACAAGTTGATAGCCGCGTTAGGAAAGCATAACATAGAAGCAGAAGTACCTTCCACCTACGCTGAAGACATGCAAATTAAATTTGAAGAATTATTCCTGATAAATGAAGACGATTCTCAGTTAGAAAAGGAAGAAAACACAGACGATTTATTAAGTGGTTATCATAGTGTAGGAAAACATCAGTTTAAACAAAATCCAATAGAAACCAAAATGCCAGTAACAGCAGTAGAATTCATAAAGTTAGCCTCATCAATTCTTCCAGAGTTTTATGGTAGTGCAGAAAATTTAACACTTTTTTTAGATGCAATTGATATCCTTGAACAGTGGACAGTGTTAAACTAATCATGCAAGCTGTTACATTTACTACAATGAATGATGCCATATCAAAATTTACAAATAGCACTGATGCTTCTGGTAACCCTAATACCATACTATATATAAACCGGAATCAAGGTAGTTACAATGTAAAATTATCGACAAATTAAAAATAGAGGTAGATTTAGGCCAAATCATAGCAGAGACGACTACAACTCTAATAAAACTAAAAGACATTTTAACCAAAATAGCCACAGGTTCAGAGATCAACATAATCCAAGAACTATTAGAAATATAACTCAGCAGGAAAACCAGCAAACTCCACTTCAAGAACAAGAATAGATAGTGCTTTAAAAAAGATGTATGCATTTAATTTGCATCTCAGCAGTTATATGTATATCTTCAAGCCCAACTTTAAATAATTTAGTTTAGGAGCAGACATATCCATTTTTAAAAAGAGTCACATAAATCAAAATGTTTGTATAGACACTTCAATTGTTACAGGCCTTAACGGCATTGGTCATAGTACAGTTAGTACCATAGGATCTAATATTAGAGGATCTGCTTGTTCGACATGATTTCCATGTGGTAGAAGACAACTTTCCCATACCATGTTAAGGTATTTTAGGTCTAGAATTTTTCAAGAAATATAATTGTGTTTTAGATTATCAAACAAAACAAGATTGGCTTATAATAAGATCGAAAGATTACCATGAGGATATAGCAATACCCAGGTCAAATTCTTTCGAAGTAAACACAATTTCTATTCCCGCTAGATCTGAAGTCATTCTACTTATTCATTTAGAATCAACAGAGGAAGAAATTTGTATTCCTCATCAGGAGATTAAGACCGGTGTGTATATAGCTAACACAATTACTTCAAGAAATCAACCATTTGTTAAAATTGCCAACACTTCGAATGAAAATATAACAATGCAGAATATTAAGGTGAAAACAGAAAGTCTTAACGACTATAATATTATCCATTCGATTCCAGCAACGGGTAATTGTGAAGAAAAATTAAATAAGCTTAGGAAACATTTCCCTAAATTTGCTTATAAAGCATTGAACAACTTGTCCTGCAGCTACGTGGACATTTTTGCATTAGAAACAGAGCCCATAACAACCAATACATTTTATAAACAAAAACTTAGGATGAAAGATGATGAACCAGTGTATATTAAAAACTATTGGATTTTAGATACCTCAAGTACACAAATATGAAATAAGTAGGCAATTAGGTAAATTAATTAAAGATGATATAGTAGAACCATCCATTTCAGAATACAATAGTCCTATACTCTTGGTACCCAAAAAACCACTCCCAGGCAAACAAGAGAAAAGGTGGAGACTAGTCATTGACTACAGAGCGATTAATAAAAAACTAATGGCACATAAATTCCCATTACCAAGAATAGACGATATACTCGATCAATTGGGAAGAGCAAAATATTTCTCATGTTTAGACTTAACGTCAGGATTCCATCAAATAGAGTTAAGCAAGGAATCAAGAGATATCACATCTTTCACAGCTTATAGTGGTACATACCGATTTAAGCGACTACCTTATGGATTGAAAATTGCCCCAAATTCTTTCCAAAGGATGATGACACTAGCATTTGCAGGCCTTAAGCCATCGCAAGCATTTCTTTACATGGATGACTTGGTAGTATTAGGTTGTTCCCAAAAACACATGATCAAAAATTTAGAGGATGTTTTCAATACATGCAGGAAGTACAACTTAAAACTGCATCCTGATAAATGCATATTTTTCAATCAAGAAGTTACATATATTTTGAGCATAAATGCACAAACAAAGGCATCTTGCCTGACCCAAGTAAATTTGAAATAGTCCAGAAATATCCCGTACCAAAGAATGCTGACGAAGCTAAGAGATTTGTTGCGTTTTGTCTATTACAGGCGATTTATTCCTGATTACGCCGAACATTCTAGGATTTTAACAGGGTTGTGTAGGAAAAATGTTCCATTTGACTAGACTGAGGAATACACTAACGCTTTTCAATATTTAAAAAATCTCAAATCAGTCTACAAATACTCCAATACCCTAAATTTACGAAAGAATTCTATATCACAACAGACGCCAGCGCAGCGGTTTCGCTTGAAAACAAGCAATTACCAATAGCCTACGGTTCAAGAGCATTCACCAAAGGAGAAACTAATAAAGCCACAATAGAGAAAGAATTAGCAGCCATACATTGGGCCATAACCTTTTTTAGACCATATGTCTACGGAAGAAAATTTTTCGTCAAAACAGTCAACAGGAATTGCAGATTTAAAGCAATTTACGGTAGAATCTACAAAAGTGTACAGAGTAACAACAAGAGCAATAAATAAACATAATCCTTACACTGTTGCAAATGACATAAGTCACCACGGCGGCGAGAACCCCAAGATTTACGAAGCGCTAAATAAATATGAAGTTAGAAAGCATGCTCAGCTCATTTTTGATTTTCCGAAAATGTATGTATATCAGAAAAGGAAAGAAAATTTGACAAAGTATTTTATTGCAGTACCAATACCAACCAAGCACACCAAAACAATAGCAAGAGCTACATTTGAAAACTATATTCTCGTCTATGGTTGTATGAAAACAATGTTAACAGACATGGGAACAGAATAAGGGTATTCATGCAAACACAGAAAAGCCATAGAAACCTTAAAAACTGTAGAATTTTCTATCGGTAGAAATCAACTGTCAAAATTTGTATGGGAAAAATATTCTGCAAAATATAGAATTTTATCTCTCAAATTTGAAGCAGAAATCGTAGAAAAAAAAACAGATAAATTTTGTTTGTTTCTAACGTTTCCGCAAATATTTTTAATGGGGTGTTCATGTAAACCCTTTGCGGAAATTTATATTTTTCTACAAAGTAGAAAATTATATCGTTACATGAATACCCTTAATATAAAAACAGCATTTTTGAAGAATTATGTCAATTACTTAAAGTTGAATATAAAACTTCAACACCATTATCATCATCAAACACTGGGAACAGTTGAACGTCGCCATCGTACATTCAATGAATATGTACGCTCCTATATTTCTGTTGATAAAAGCGATTGGGATGAATATCTCAAATATTTTTGCTATTGTTACAACACGACACCATCAACCGTGCATGGTTACTGTCCTTTTGAACTTGTTTTCGGGAAAACACCAACTATATTTGACTTCCAGAATGAAATTACACCACTCTATAACTACGACGCGTATGACAAAGAATTAAAATACCGACTACAAGTAGCGCAACAAAGAACCAAATAGTACATAATGAAAAGAAAACAAAACCGAAAACAATTTACGATAGGAAAATACAATCTAAGGAAATTAGAATAGGAGATCTAGTGTTGGTAAAAGATGATAAAGGTCATAAGTTAGATAGTAGATACACGGGCCCCTTTAGAGTAGAAAGCATAGATAAGACCAATAATTATGGTTTAACACTTAACAACACAGACAATAACAAATTAAGAAAACAAATAAGTACAAATATTGTAATACACAAAAACAGGCTAAAACCTATAGACTAAAAATGTATGTTCAATACACATAAGACATAATATGTACATACATAGAGTTTAAATTTGAGTACATACATAGATATTAAGATTCAAAAAAAAATACTACCCATAATCAAATTCATAATTTAATATTGAAATGCATATAATTTTGCAATTTATGTAACTATACAAAAATTATTTAAATTTAATGAACACAAAATGTAAACAAAAAAAGAGGCTGGGATGCGACCTACACTGATAACTTCCCATCCCGTATGTCGATTTGTCTTTCTTAAAAGTTTGTCTCTATGTATCAATTTTTACCAAATTTGCGTAATATTTTTTTTAGATTTTATTTTTTTATGAAAAAACAGACTGTTGGATTTTTATAAAAAAATTACTAAATATCGAAAACAATATTTTCTGTGAAATTAAATAAGTTTGAAGCCAATATTTTTAATTTTTGAAAAGCTTTTTGAGTCGAAAGTTACCAAGTACCAAGTTTTAGTATTGTTTTTTTTATTTTTTGTAAAAAAAATTGTCCATTCGATTTTTCTCAAAATTGTATCGAATGTTGAAAACAATATTTCTTAGAAGATAAAATTAGTTTGAAGCCAATGTCTCAAAGTTTTGAAAAGATATTTACGTCGAAAAACAATTTTTACCAACTTTTCCTAAATTTATTTTAGGTTTTTAATTTTATGTACAAAAACTGGCAATTCGATTTTTTCAAAATTTAACTGAATGTTGACAACAATATTTTTTTGAAAGATTAAGGTAGTTTAAAGCTAATATCTTAAAGTTTTGAAAAGATATTTGAGTCGAAATTCAATTTTTACCAACTTTGAGTAATGTTTTTTTGTAAGGTTTTTATTTTTTATAAAAAAAACTGTCAATTCGATTTTTCTCAAAATTTTATCAGATGTCAAAAACATTATTCTTCGTTGCACACAATTATTTTGGAGATGAAATCATATTTTAGTCGTACAATTTTCGAGGTGACAATTTTTTTTTTTTCAGTTTTTTTTTTTATTTAAAAAAACCGTTAATTGGATTTTTTTCCAAAAATATACTTGTTTTGTATCACGTTACAATATATAATATAAAATTTAATTCAAGTCTCTAGCGTTGTTGGTTCATGAGATATTTAGGGTTAACCAAAATTTTCACCTTTTTTTAAACTGCTATGGTAAAAAAAACACCAACGCAATTTTCTTGAGAGCCCTTTCTGCATCTTTCTGCCTTATTATCTGTATAACAAAACATATTTGAAGTCGATATCTCTTCTGGTTCTTGAGCTATGGACGACGAAAAAAACGTCGCGAACGTACAGACGTACGGACATACGAACGTACGTACACTCGCACGCACATACATCTTTCTAAAAATCTTTTATTTCGACTCTAGGGACCTTGAAACGTCGAGAAATGTCAAAATTTTCAATTTGACAAATTGGACCCATTACAATAACTTCCTATGGGAAGTTAATAAATGTGCATCAAAATAATGTAAAAGAATGCTCATCCATTGACACCAACAATGTATAAGCATTCTAAAAAAAAGGGAGGTGTAGTGTGGCAAGAATCCGGAACTCAATAATTAATAATAAAACAAACAATAATTGCGAGTGTCAGCATGACTCAGTGACCAACTTAAATAGTGACGATTTATATCGCACCACTTGAACCTTTTCAAGTGCATTGCCCGAGTAATGTATGACACAATTAAGTTCGGGCCTTCTTGCTACGCTTGCACTTTCCACGAAGTATAATTGTGTATAGATAAGATATATAAGGTGAAAATAATATTAAATAAAGTCATTCAGTATCCATCAACTACAATTTGTGTATCTGTGTATTATACAGCAAATTCTATTACAACTACTATCCTCACCTTCCCGTGGTGAACATCAGGTGCCTAGTACCTCAACTGGAGATTGGGTTCCAACCCCAGTGAAAAGTTGTTGGGGTTAGCAAACGAGAGAGGGAAGGAGAAGTATTTCCACTAAGGCACCTCTCATTTTATGTAGACGGCAGCTGAGGAATTAGCAAGATGGAATCAATGGTGGAGTCTACAATTATAGTTAGGTTGAACTACTAAGTGGATAACTTATAGAGCTACTACAGCACATTCGAAGCCCAGACCTGTAATTAGCGAGTATGCCGGCTCTTGCCCTTGGAGTTAAAATAAGGACCTGGCCCTTCAGGTTGAAGGTCGTGTGTCAGGGTGACTTCCTGACCACATAACAAAAACCCAGGTGCGAAGCACCAAGAAGCCTCGGATACGGACGGATTTACTATTGACAGCCCATGCAAACGAATTAAGGACAACGAACTTCGGATATGCACGTGGAATGTTAGGTCTATTAATAGATCACATGCAGCCGAAGAAATAGCACGACAACACTTCTGATAACGGACTCAGGCTCATTGATTTTGCTGCGGGGCAAAACGTCATGGTAGCCAGTATGTGTTTTCCACACCTCAGTATCCACAAAGGAACTTAGAGTTCTCCAGATCAATTTACCGTCAACCAGATTGACCATAGTGCGATCGACTCCAAACACGCTTCCAGCATCATAGATGTCCGAACTTTTCGAGGAGCTAACATCAACTCGGACCACTACCTCATTATAGCCAAGGTAGCACTTCGGGTTTCCAGACCCAAGGCAAAACAGGGAGATGCTGGGAGAAGATACAACGTCGAACGGCTACAATCGCAAGAGATCACCAAATTCTTCTCCGACCGAGTCAAAAGTAAGCTCTTACGAAGTTCTTTGCCGCCGACACAATGTATCGAGAACCAGTGGCAAAATTACAAAGGTGCAATCAGAGAATCCGCCTCTGACGTGCTGGGTTTTAAGTAGCCAACAACAAGGAACCCCTGGTTTGATGAAAACAACAGGCACGCAAAGCGGCGCGGCATAGAAAGACGAGAGCTGTTCACGAGCTGTATTAACAGAAGAGGAGAGAGGAGCACCGACTTCTTAAAAGGAAAAAGAGAGAGCATGAGAAGCGTGCGGTTGAAGATGTTGAGAGGTTCAAAAGCAGGAATGAAGTTCGAAAGTTTTATAAGCAGTTGAAACGAAATTCACAAGTACGTAAACCTCAAACTGAAGGCTGCAAAGACGAAAGTGGAAACACCATATTTGCTGAGGATATGAAAGGAACACTTCTGAAGAATGTATAATGGCAACGTTGAACCAAATTCCGCTGTCAGGCAGGATGCTCCATTTAACATAGACGACGAAAGCCAACAATAACGTCTTCCCACCTTAGACGAAGTGAAGATTGCCATATCTAAGCTGAAGTCTCACAAAGCCGCGGGAGCAGATGTCTTGAATGCCGAGCTCTTCAAAGCGACTGGAGATAATTTGGTAAGAAGCATTCACCAACTTATCGGTAAGATATGGGACCTCCGTATTATTTGACCGATTCTGAAAAAAGGAGACCCTCTAAACTGCACCAACTATAGGTGCATCAGTCTACTTAACATCGCTACAAAATCTTTTCTGCCGTAATATGTGAGCGTCTAAAGCCCATCGTCAACAATCTGATAGGTCCTTATACGTGTGGTTTTAGACCAGGAAAGTCCACAGTCGATCAAATATTACGGCAGATCCTGGAAAAACCAAAGATCATCAAATCGACACCCACCATCTTTTCATCGATTTGAAGGCTGCATATGACAGCATCTACAGGGACAAGCTGTATAGAGCCATGTCTAGTTTTGGCAAACTCGTCCGTTTTTGACAGAACCTTTCGATGTCAAAAAGGGGTTTAGACAAGGTGATGCGCTCTCATGCGATTTCTTTAACATCGTCCTTGAAAGAATGGTACAGAGCTCCCACGTCAAGACTATAGGCACTATCTTCCAAGAGTCTGTCCAAATACTAGTATATGCTGTTGCCATTGACATAATCGGAAGAACTCAGCGTGATTTGAATAGGGTTTTTGTGAGTATTGAGGCAGAGGCGGCGAAGAGGGGTTTAAGGGTTAATGAGGGCAAAACAAAGTACATGCTGTCATCAAGAAATTAACTTAAACACCGACGTCTCAAAACGTCACTATCGACAGAAGCAACTTTGAGGTAGTTAAGGACTTTGTTTACCTAGGCTCCGCTATGAACACAGAAACCAACACCAGCGCTGAGCTCAAACGAAGAATTACTCTTGCTAACCGCAACTTCTCCAACTACCAAAGCGTCATCATCCCATGGACTATGAGAAAAGCGGATGAAATCACCTTGGGTCGAGAAAAGTTCTTCGCGTGATCTACGGTTCCGTAGGCATAGAATTGGAGTGGAGGAGAAGATGGAACGACGAGCTGTACGGGCTGTACAGCGACGTGGACTTAGCCAGAAGGATAAAATCCCAATGACTAAGATGGCTGGGTCGCGACGAGCGCATGAAAACCAATGCTCTGGCCCGGGAAGTCTTCAAATCCACACCCACAGGACAGCGCAGTATAGGAAGACCGTGGATCAGGTGGCGCGCACAAGTGAAAAGTGACCTCACCCAACTTGGAGCGCGAAACTGGAAATATCTAGCTAGGGACCAAGCTAGATGGAGACGTTTGTTGGGCGAGGCCCTATTTCACACACTGTAGCGCCACCTTAAGTAAGTAAGTACTTCCTGCCTAAGACTTCGTCTCCTGAACTTACCCTTTAACTTAATAATTCTTAAATTAATTTTAAAATTCACTTACAAACTTTACTTACGATCTACGCCTACCTACGATTACATTTAGTTTCTCCTCTCCACGTTGGAAGAGAAGTTTAAATAAATAATTACAATCAAGCACTCTTGGTATTTGGTTTGCAGATGTATTTCACTATGTGACAATATAGTTACTTTACTGTAGGTGTGGCCGTAGCATTTTACATTTTTTTTTTTCAATTTAAGAATTTTTTATAAAATTACCCTTTCTCCCTAGTAAGAAATGCCAAGTTTTCGTACTGGTTTTTATGTAGCACAAATACTTTAGTGGATAAATCCATTTTGAGCCGGGAGACTTACAAATGTTATAGTTCGAAGCAGACGAAAATAGGGAAAGCCTTTAGTGAATTAACGAGAGTCTGAGTAAATAAGTAAAAAACATTTGTTTCAAGGAATACTCATATATTATATACACACGTACCTACAATATGAGGGCCTGCGGCATGACAGATCGGGTGGTTGGTGATTGCATAAGACTTGGTTTAGGCCAGCAATGCAACTTTCTTGCCATGTCGAAGTTCTTGCCTTACCTCCTCGTGGTGGCCCCCGGGCAATGATTTGTGTATCCCTATATACATAAGTTAAAATTGCAAGGGTTAAGTTTCCTGACTATTCAGGATAGGTAACAGAGATTAGCACTCTTCGTAACTGAAGTCCTTCCCGCTATGCTAGCCGCTATTTCAGCTTCAATTGATAAAACTGATAGCGCAGATAGTCTTTCTTGAGTCATCGTGCTTATCAAGTATGTCTTTATCAATTTTAACTTCGAAAAGCTTCTTTCAGCGGAAGCCGTACTGACGGGCATTGTGAGGATGATTCTAATTGTTGTATACACATTTGGATATACTTGGTTGATGAATTATTTTTTAAAAGTTGGAGTTCTTCATAAAGCTCGAAAGGCTGTATGTCACTGTTATCGCCTTCTCGAAGTAGTGTTTCCAAATCATTACAATTTGGTATAGATTTTAAATAATTGATATCATAAATAAAACCAAATTTTTCAAAATACTTATTAAGTGCTTCAAAACGACATTCTGTGTCTATAATTGCATCAATCATTGTGTTAAAAACGTTCACTCTGTATTGCATTTCAAAAGATTGAATAGGTTCATCAACATGTTCGTAACTGAAGATTCGGTCTTTTTTGGCCATTCGTTTTTTTAAACTGAGTATCAATATGAAAGAACTTTTTTCTACAAATAATGGAGCTTTTGCAACACTGTCGTCAAATCCTGTTTTACGGAATCCTTGAATCGAGGAGCAAAATGACCGTAAAGTATCAATAACGACTTTCAAGTTGTCTTGAACCAATTGCCATAGGTTGCTTATATTGTTTACACGTAGTAAAACCTCGTACCAACAATAAACTCAAAAGTGAACATTTCATTTAAGATTGCGTCACAGTCGCTTAGAGTTTCAGCATCAGCACTTTTATTTTGTAGGTCATTCACGCATTCAATAACATCATCAAATTGTAAAAATATTGCTTTTACAGCTGCGATTCTACTCTCCCATCGTGTTTCAGACAGAGCTTTTAATGTCAATTGTAATTTATTTTTAACAATATCGCAACGCTTATTTAACTTTGAAAATAGCACATAGATTTTATTGATGGATTCAAAAAACGTTTTGGCTGTTGTAGAAGAATTAGCTACATCAATCAAAAGCAAATTTCAACTGTGGCATCCACACGGCATGAAGAATGCTCTTGGGTTTATATTGAGTATTGTTGTTCTGACACCTTTATTAATACCGACCATATTGGCCCCGTTATCATAACCCTGTCCTCGAGAGTTTTGAATATCTAGACCAGTTCTCTCTAGTTCTTTTAATATTGAATTTGTTAAATACTCTCCTATTGTTTCTGTGACGGCATAAACCCAATACAATTTCTTAAATTTTTAAAAAATATTGAATTTTTTTTTTCAAAATTCGTAATCTCAAAAACGGGGCAACATTTCTTTATGAAATTCAAATGTAAGACGTATATTTACCATCTCCTTTAATACCTTCTTACTTGAGTTGTAGTCATTGGAACAGAGACTTTACTTACTTACTTACTTACTTAAGGTGGCGCTACAGTCCTGTGTGAACTAGGGCCTCACCCAACAAACTTCTCCATCTAGCTCGGTCCCTAGCTAGATGTCTCCAGTTTCGCGCTCCGAGTTGGGTGAGGTCACCTTCCACTTGTGCGTGCCAGCTGATTCGCGGTCTTCCTCTACTGCGCTGTCCTGTGGGTGTGGATTCGAAGACTTTCCGGGCCGGAGCATTGGTTTCCATGCGCTCTACGTGACCTAGCCATCTTAGTCGTTGGACTTTTACCCTTCTGGCTAAGTCTACGTCGCTGTACAGCCCGTGCAGCTCGTCGTTCCATCTTCTCCTCCACTCCCCTTCGATGCATACGGGACCGTAGATCACACGAAGAATCTTTCTCTCGAAACGACCCAAGGTGCTTTCATCCGCTTTTGTCAAAGTCCATGCTTCTGCACCGTATAGCAGGACGGGGATGATAAGGGTCTTATATAGCGACACTTTGGTCCTTCGAGAGAGAATTTTTCCACTCAATTGCTTTCTTAACCCAAAGAAACAGCGGTTAGCAAGAGTTATTCTTCGTTTGATCTCAGCGCTGGTGTTGTTTTCTGCGTTTACAGTGGAGCCTAGGTAGACGAAGTCCTTGACTACCTCAAAGTTACGTCTGTCGATGGTGACGTTTTGGGAACAGAGACTTTACACTTCTTAAAAACTTCTTTTCTGAGTTCTCATCCACCAATTTCATTCTCGGAGGTGATTTCAATGTGAGAACAGGCACAAGAGGAACAGTGGACTGCAACTTGATTCCTACAACGTCGATTATGTAAAGATATTATGTATTAATATGTAATACTGGGAGAAAATACTTATCAGTTTTCAAAACAGACTTTCGACATTTAACGTAACGTTATTCACTTATCTTTTACTACTTTTACATAGTTTTACTTAATATTTCCAAGTAATCAACAAACAATATAAACAAAATCTAACAATATTTATCTTAAAAGTACTAATGATCATGAAATGAAGAACAATAACAATATACCTAACACAGGACTGACGCCATAGGACTGACGAAAAAGACGAAATTTGAGATTATAATCAGGACTAATGTTTTTTTTTTTTTGTAATTTCGAATATCAACAAACTACATTTTAACAAATCATAGTCTAATATGTGTAAATAAAAATAAACTTTAGATTAACAAAAAAAATAACGACTCACCATAAAACTGACATGTTGACTGGCTAAGCACGTGTATAGACAACAAACATAACCCAAACTCTGGTACAGATATGGTGGCCGTACAATTGTGCGACCCGCAACTAACTTTATTACCAACATTAAAATTCAAAGTGGGATTTGACAGTGAGTCGGCGATATTTCGCAAGAAATTCAAATTTAAATAACACACAAGGGACTGACGAATGAAACTGAACACAAAATTTCTTATTTTTTTAAATAAAGTGGAGAACACTGCATTATGAAAGTTGTAGTATATATTAAACTATAAACATCGCAGATTGTATTAAATTAATAAGTTTTCTCAAATCAATGATAATGTTTAATAGACAGTCACTTAATGGATGGTTTTCAGGGTTGTGACATGCCAGAGGACTGACGTTTTAAGAACTAATTGTGGTTTTTTTAATAACTTGTATTCAAAATGAAGAACTGAAATTGGGTGACTAAATAAAGGTCTTTCCATTGTTTTAAAATAAATTGCAATCTCAATAAAATATAATCAGACTTTGTATATATTGGTTGATGACATCGAGTTACCCAACTTTTGTATAATCACCCATATGTACATATGTATCGGGTGATTTTTTTGAGGTTAGGATTTTCATGCATTAGTATTTGACAGATCACGCGGGATTTCAGACATGGTGTCAAAGAGAAAGATGCTCAGTATGCTTTGACATTTCATCATGAATAGACTTACTAACGAGCAACGCTTGCAAATCATTGAATTTTATTACCAAAATCAGTGTTCGGTTCGAAATGTGTTTCGCGCTTTACGCAAATTTTATGCGTTTTTTTTTTTTTAAAGTTCTCAAGCTCTTAAAAAATCACCCATTATGTATTTATTGTCCTCCATTGAAAAGAGGACATTTATTGTTTATAACCGATATCGATCTTCTTCGGATATAGTTTTCGCCCCCTCCGACAGGTAGTTAGTAAGTTTAGTTTTTAAAGTTAACTCAAAGAAGTAAAACGGTGCAGCCCCGCATCGAGACAGCGGCCGTACCTTCTTATTTAAAAATTATAAATAAAAACGGGATAAAATGGAAAAAAAACAAAAAAATATCTTTTGTTTTATTTGGTCGTAAAAAAAATCCCCGAAAACTAGAATTTTTCTGGCGCAGTCGGTAGGATCAGTGTAAATATCCTGATCCTGTAAACGAACAATACGTAAATATTAAAAACGTTTCGTTTATTTTGTAAAGACAGTGAAAGTGAATTCTTTTTTTTCCCTCACATCTAAAGACAGTGAAAAAAATTCTAAGACACAAATATATCTACTTTATATAAAAATGGCGGATATGAGTAAACGGGAGCTGTTGAATAGCCTAATGGCTATAGTGGAGAGAATCCCACCGGCATGCACAGGAAGTAATGTAATGAGAGAAATTCGTTACTTACCTGAATTCGAAGGGGATAGTAAAAATCTGACTAACTTCTTAGTCATGGTGGAGAACCACCTCTCCAATTCAGCGGGAGACCAACAACAGACTTGAAGAATAATCCAACAAACGAAAATAAAAGAAAAGGCGATGGATCTGCTCATAGTAAACAACGTAACAACATGGAACGAAGGAAAGGAGCTTCTCAAACAAAACTATCGGCCCATCGTCAACAGCACTGACCTTACGAGGGAAATATTAAATATGAAAGTAAGTTCTATATACTGTAATGTGTATACACTCTTTATTTAATATCGGAATAATAGGAGAACTCGCTTCTTTAAGCATCGAGAAACATCTAGTGGCTAAGAGGGGAACTCAATTCGAAAACATTCAGCGCAGCGCATACAAGAACCTCGAAAGGGGCAACATCTAGGGATTAAGAGGAGAACTAGCTTCGTTAAGCATCTAGTGATAAAGAGGAGAACTTCGTTAAGCATCGAGAACAACCTCGTAGATTCTCGAACCGATTTGAGGTATATAAATAGGCGCTCGGAAGCGAAGCGGATTATTATTGGTTGTGAACTGCGATAAAAAAAAGACTGTGTAAAATAATAATTGAAAGTAAAGACTGTGTTTTAAAAGTAATAATTGAAAGTGTTGAATAAAGAATTTTTGTGAGTAATTTGAAGAAAGTGAATTTGTGTTTTTATTTACGAAGTTTGAATAAGTTTTAACTGTCGGACCAAGCCGAATATTACATTGGTGTAAGAATAAGGGATTAAAACTTATTGAGAATAAAAACAGTGATTGAACTATTTTGTGTAAAGTAGTGAAGTTAAAAATAAAAAAAAATAAAAAAATAAAAATGAGTAAAGTTTTAAAAGACTTAACTGTCCCTGAGCTAAAGGCTGAACTAAGCAAACGTGGCTGAAGTGGGACAGGCGTAAAAACCGAACTCGTTTAACGGCTGCAGGAATATCTAGAGCAGCAAAATGAAGACCGAGATACGTTTGCTTTTGAATTAGAGCAAAAGTGGAAGAGGTAAATACAAATGTTGCCTTATCTAACATGATGTCACTTCTGTTAGCCAAATTTGAAGAGAATGAAAAGAATGTCCTGAAAGAACAGCAGAATGCTCTCAAACAACTAGAAGCTCAAAGAAGTGACCAAAAGCAAGAACAGCAGAATGTTCTCAAATAACTAGAATCTCAAAGAAGTGACCAAAAGCAAGAACAGCAGAATCTTCTCAAACAACTAGAAGCCCAAAGGAATGATGTCCTGAAACAACTAGAAGCCCAAAGAAGCGACCAAAATCTAGAACAGCAGAATATTCTAGAGCGATTCGACGAACAGAAAAACCTTTTAGAAGGCACGTTTGCGGACTTCGAAGAGAAAATCAAAACTGTCGATGAGCGCTTCGAAAAACAAAATGCACGATTCGAGAAAATTGACGAACAAATTGAAACCATCACAAATGAACTAGAAAAAGTGCGAAAGATGAAATCTCGAGAACCTTCTGGTGAGTGCTCAAGGAAGAGAGAAGTGAATCCTCCAAGCTTTGATGGGCAGATTCCGTGGTCAATCTACAAGAAACAGTTTGAAGCAGCAGCGTTAACAAACGGCTGGGACGATCACAAAAAATACATTGCTCTTACGCTTGCGTTAAGAGGATCTGCTGCTGAACTGCTACAAACCATCCCAGCAGAGAAGAGTGGTGACTTCACAGTTCTGGTAAACGCAATCGAACAGCGGTTTGGGGATAGCCACATGACAGAAGTCTTCCGAGTTCAGCTTAACAATAGGACACAGAAAAGAGGTGAAACTCTGCAGCAGTTTCAGGCAGATATCGAGCGATTGGTTCACCTGGCATATCCAACAGCTGGTAACAAGATAATAAATCAACTTGCTGTTGAAGCCTTTGTGAGAGCTGTGGGCGATATAAATCTCCAAAGGGCTATCCGCACTGCCGGAAAGCGAACACTACCAGAAGCATTGGCTTTCGCTCTGACGATGGAAGCTGCAGAACAAGCTTCCCAAAACGTGCATCACGTAAGATAAATAGAAGTCCAAGAATGTTCTTGTCAGAAGGCTACTGCGGAAAGGAGTCAGCGAGACGGACCAGCACGATGCTGGAACTGCAATAAGACTGGGCATCTACACCGACAGTGCAGATTACCACGAAGAAGAACCACATGCCAACACTGTGGAAATAGAAGTAATTCAACCGTTCAAAGCAACACCAACAACGTTGCTTCCGAAGTTGTTTCCCAACCGGGAAACGAATAAGAACCAACTTCGAGGGGAGAAGCTGGTTTCTGGTATCGATGGCCCCAGAAACAACATCCAGGTTTCTCAAACGAAACGTGACAACAAGAGCCTGACCGTTGAAGCAAGTATAAATGGCAACAAATGTGTGGCTACCATTGACACCGGTGCCACGGCGTCCATCATACGGCAAGACCTCGTCAAGAAGGCATGGCTCCACAACACCAACAGCTATCGTCTAAGGACTGCAACTGGAAAGGCCGCAAAAGTTTATGGTGAGGTACGTCTTAAGATCCGGATGGCAGATTTGGAATTCTCTTACCTGTTCCTGGTAGCAGATATATGCGATGAGTGCATTGTCGGCGTCGATTTTATGAAAGATCACGGAGTGATATTGGACATCGGGAACCAAATCCTGAAATATCGAAACATGGAGATTCCGATGATCTATGGGACCAACTCGTATGAGACCTCGTCATCTGTGAAAACTGTCATCAAAGAAGATCTCACTTTGCCTGCTTCTTCAGAGGTATTCGTGTGGACGAAATTGAAGGGTAAGCCTGGCAGCCATCGATATCTCATGGTCGAACCAGCATCTGTAAAGTCCTCCCAAAACGTCACCATTGGGAAGACTCTTGTGAGACCTTTAAAGAACATGGTTCCGGTACGAATACTGAACATCAAGCCGTATGAAGTTAAGCTTAGAAAAGGTGAGATTGTCGGACAATGCGAATCTGTATCAGCAATAACAAGGATCAACGAAGAAGAGTCAAGGCAATCCTTGAAGTCCGAAGAGCTGAAATCCATAAAGACGAACATTCTGAAGTCATCTAATCTTGGCCACCAACAACGAAGAACTGCAGGAGGTCTCCTCGAAGAATTTGCAGACATCTTTTCGTCATCGAAAAGGAAATATGGCAGAACGCAACTGGTGCAACATCAAATAAATACCGGGGATGCAAGGCCGATTCGTCAACCTGTAAGACGCCTTCCACTAGCCAAACAAGGTGAGGTTGAAGAACTGATAACCACCATGAAGGAAGAAGGTCTGATCGAAAATTTTAAAAGCCCTTGGGCGTCTGCAGTGGTCCTGGTAAAGAAGAAAGACGGATCAACCCGCTCTTGCGTGGACTATCGAAGGTTGAATGATGTGACCAAGAAGGATAGCTACCCTCTGCCTAGGATCAGTGATACTCTGGACGCAATGGAAGGAGCACAATGGTTCTCAACTTTGGACTTGAAAAGTGGTTACTGGCAAGTCGAAATCCATCCTGAAGACAAAGAAAAGACAGCATTCTCAGCAGGAAACGGATTGTGGCAGTTCAAAGTAATGCCTTTTGGACTTTGCAATGCTCCAGCGACTTTTGAGCGCCTAATGGAATGCGTCCTGCAATGACTCACATGGAAATCTTGCCTGGTCTATTTGGATGACGTCATAGTATACGGTAAAACATTTGACGAACATTGTACACATCTGAGAGCCGTGTTTCAAAGACTTCGAGAAGCCCACCTCAAGCTTAACCCAGAAAAGTGTTCACTCTTCAAAACCGAAGTGAAATATCTGGGACATATCATCTCATCCCAAGGAGTAAAAACAGATCCTGATAAGGTCGACACCGTGAAGAATTGGCCAATACCACAGGGCAAACACCAATTCCGAAGCTTTCTGGGTCTAGCCACCTACTATAGGCGCTTTGTGAAGGACTTTGCTGAAATCACTAAGAGTCTACATCAGCTAACGGAAAAGGGAAAGCAGTTTAGATGGTCAGGTGAATGCGAGCGCAGCTTTCAAGAGCTCAAGCAACGCTTGTGTAATGCACCAGTGCTGACCTACCCAACTCCAGGAAAACCATTCATAATTGATGCTGATGCGAGCAATGTCGGGATAGGTGCTGTACTATCGCAGGTGCATAATGGCGAAGAAAAGGTGATTGCCTATTACAGCAAGGTACTCTCGAAGTCGGAAAGGAACTATTGTGTGACCAGAAGAGAACTTCTTGCACTGATTTTGGCAACAAAGCACTTTCATAAGTATCTCTATGCACAGAAGCTTCTTCTCCGAACTAACCATGGTGCACTTAACTGGCTTTTGAATTTCAAGAATCCAGGGGGTCAAGTGGCAAGGTGGATTGAGAGGCTGCAGATGTACGATTACGAAATTCAACATCGGAAGGGGAAGCTTCACTCAAATGCAGATGCACTGTCTCGGAGACCATGCAGGCAAGACTGTAAGCATTGCAGACGACAAGAAGGTAAAGAAGTGGTTACTGTCCAACGAACCAGAGCCGATCCCATTTATGGCTGGAGCAACGACGAGTTGAGGAAGGCTCAACAAGAAGACTCAGATATCGAACCCATCCTCGCTTGGAAGGAACACCAGGAAAAACCAGAATGGGCTGATATATCAGATAGAAGTCCGACTCTGAAGGCCTATTGGGCACAGTGGGACTCGTTTCATGTCCAAGAGGGTGTCCTTCGACGTAAATGGGAATCAGCAGATGGAAAGTCTTATATAATGCAGCTAGTCTTACCGAGATCGAAGGTTATGGACGTTCTGCGAGAGATGCATGGTGGAGTTTCGGGAGGCCATCTAGGAGTGAACAAGACGCTAGAAAAGGTTCGACAACGATTTTACTGGCTACATGCAAGGGAAGATGTCGAGAAGTGGTGCCGAAAATGCGATACCTGTGCTGCCACCAAAGGCCCGAACAAAAAGAACCACAGCCAAATGCAGCAGTATAATGTCGGAGCACCCTTCGAAAGGATTGCAGTAGACGTGGCGGGACCATTTCCGGAAACAAACAATGGAAATCATTATATTCTGGTCGTCATGGATTACTTCAGCAAGTGGCCTGTAGCATACGCCATTCCAAACCAAGAAGCCAAAACAGTCGCAGACCAAATTGTCTTCAACTGGGTTAGCAGATTCGGCGTTCCATTAGAACTGCATTCTGACCACGGAAGGAATTTTGAATCAAACATATTTCAGGAAGTTTGTGGGCTTCTTGACATCAAGAAGACAAGAACAACACCACTTCACCCACAATCTGATGGCATGGTCGAACGATTCAACCGAACCCTGAAGGAACATCTTTGCAAAGTTGTGGACGACAACCAGCGAGATTGGGATCGACACATTCCACTGTTTTTGATGGCGTATCGAAGTGCAAGACATAGCTCAACTGGTCATACACCGTCTGAGATTTTGATGGGAAGGAATATCAGACTACCGAGCGAAATAAAATTTGGATGTCCAACGTCGGAGCCGCAAGCCGAGGATGACTACATTGATGACGTCAGAGAATGACTCCTTCAGATCCACGACAATACCAGGTTGAAAATAAAGATGTTCAGTGACCGAATGAAGACACGCTACGATATACGAGCGACAACAACAGAACTCCAAGCAGGAGATGAGATCGGGTGTGGCTTTACAATCCCCATCGACAAAAAGGGTTATCACCGAAACTTCAACGTGACTGGGAAGGTCCATATACAGTCATTACAAAAATCAACGATGTCGTGTACCGGATACAAAAGGGAGTCAGAGGAAAACCTAAAGTTGTACATCGCGACCGGCTACATCGCTACAGTGGTGATGAGAACGATGGATTTGTTCGGGACGATCAATCCTAAGGAGGGGGCAATGTAATGTGTATACACTCTTTATCTCTTTTAATATCGGATTAATAGGAGAACTCGCTTCTTTAAGCATCGAGAAACATCTAGTGGCTAAGAGGGGAACTCAATTCGAAAACATTCAGCGCAGCGCATACAAGAACCTCGAAAGGGGCAACATCTAGGGATTAAGAGGAGAACTAGCTTCGTTAAGCATCTAGTGATAAAGAGGAGAACTTCGTTAAGAATCGAGAACAACCTCGTAGATTCTCGAACCGATTTGAGGTATATAAATAGGCGCTCGGAAGCGAAGCGGATTATTATTGGTTGTGAACTGCGATAAAAAAAAGACTGTAAAATAATAATTGAAAGTAAAGACTGTGTTTTAAAAGTAATAATTGAAAGTGTTGAATAAAGAATTTTTGTGAGTAATTTGAAGAAAGTGAATTTGTGTTTTTTTTTACGAAGTTTGAATAAGTTTTAACTGTCGGACCAAGCCGAATATTACAATACGGCCTAGTTAATAAGATAGAATATTTTCTGAGTAGAATTAATACTTTTGTTATATTTGCCACCAACAAAGAACAAGAAAAAACACTTTTGTATAACATATTAATTAATAAACTTAGAGCTATAATTATAGGTAACTTAGCCAGGGAACTAAGAGACAAATTTGATATGTTAGAAATGAAAAGAATACTCTTCTCGTATATAGGCTACGATAATAGAAATCTGAATACCAATCATAATAATCAACTAAGGAAACTCTACTAGATATAAAAACTAGTATAACAACCAAAATAGGGATACCAGAAGACCAGATTTCAGTAATACTAACCAAAAAGGAGGAAGCTAGAAAACAGATTTCCATGTATCATATTAAAGAAAGTCAACACTCAGGTATAATGGAAACTTATAACACTCTAAAACAACAAATTTATTTTCCCAAATTAACTCGAATAATTACACAAATTATTAATAACTGTGACACATGCCAAACAGCCAAGTATGAACGGAAACCTATTGGCTGCGTTCAATCTCAGACAGATAGGGTATCCGGATACCTTTTTGTTAGTGTTTTACGTGTAAAATAACAGCTGATCAAAAACAGCTGAGATGTCAAAAAAGGAATCCAAAGGTATCCAAGAATTTCTGGGGTTTGTAGGTATCTGACAGAACAGCTGATTCAACACATGGTTGAATTTCAAGAAACTTGAAAATTGATTTCAGCTTTTTGTATTTGTTGGTAAATAAAAAGATACAAAATGTTAGTTGAAGTTGTATTTGAGGATGTTCTGTACATAATAGACGATGAAGAAGCTATTTGCCTCCGAATTTTAGAAGGTAATTATGATCTATTTTCTACTTCTGCTCAGGAATGAGATCGAAATTCTTCCAAACTATATCTAGGTATTGTCACTTCATAATAGTCCTCGTTTCTGTTAGGATAGTTTTCTGTTAAACGTAAATCGTTTAAAACCGGAGATTTCGCAAGTAAATTATTAATCGTATAGAATTCTAATTGAGCTGAGAGGAAATTTAACATAGATTACAGATTAAGGTAAACACTTATTTATTAAATTGTTACGCACCTATCAATTCATCATCGTCCGACAAATCAGTTGAATTATACATTAAATGTTTTATCTTACAAAAATTTTGACTTCGAAGCTTAAATGTTTCTCTGCTTTTTGTGAACAGCTGAAAGTTGTTTTTATCTCAATACAGCTATCCAACTCGTTCAATAAGGTATCTAAAAATCCACCTATCCAAGATACCCTATCCAACACGAGATTGAACGCAGCCATTAACGCTAAATTTAAAATAACAGAAACACCTAATAAACCTAATGAAATAATCCACATAGACATTTATCACTTTCACAAACACATATTTCTAACATTGATTGACAAACTCACTAAAAAAGGATATGCTATAGATTAGAAAGCAAAAATAATATACATACATAAAACAGATGCTATCACAGAACATTTAACTAGAGAAGGGACACCCACAAAAATTGTTACAGATAACGAGTTTAATACAATATTATGTACATTAGGGATATTCTTAGGGAACGCCAGGTACAAGTACACTTTACAAAACCTAATTCACATACAGGAAATGCAGCCATAGACAGATTACACAGTACAATAGCAGAAATTCTACTTTCCATGAAACAAGAAGAGTCAGTTAACTAGAAAATGTTTAAGGCTTTCCAAATTTATAATAAAAGATATCATTCAACAATTAACATGAGTAGTAGCTTTGTATATGAAAACTATAGTACTCTCATGAGCAGAAATTTTTAGGGCGACCGGACGCCGTCGTTGGCGGTAGTATCGTAAAGGGAGAAATTTCGGGGGAGCGAGAGAAAAATATTATTTCCATTCCCATAAGCAGCCAGCAGAATAAGGGAGACAGTTAATTTAGCAGCCAAAAAGTCGACACAATTTCCTTCATTCTATTTGAGTCTATCCTTGGATATGTTTTCATATACCTACAAAGCTTCCATAATGAAGGTCGATGAATTTGTTTTTGTTTTTTCTTTATATGAATGCACTTTATATGGAAAACGGCAATGTCTCAATATTGTGTCTAATAAGGGGATGAATGAAATTTTTGTATGCTTACATCAGGCGTTCAGGATCTTGTACCGATTTTTGTTTTTATTTACATTCATGACCATAGACACACCATATAAAGACCGGAATCTTTCGTACGTTTTACCCTCCAACACCCATTTGTTTACATTGTTGTATTTATAATTTTGACATTACGTCCATTTTGAAATGTGAAATCCAACAACAATTCGATGCGGTGTATTTACTTGTTTTGACAGATTATTTTTTTTTATTAAACTGCTGTGGTGAACATAAAAGTATCAGCTTTTCGGGAAAATGAACTTCCGTCAAAATAAGAAATAAAATAAAAAAAATACATTTTTAGAGAAAAATAAATGCGCAATTACACTTTTTTTCTCAAACAAAATTCTTTGTATGATTCCCGATCGATCAGTATATAATTTTCATTTCTAATCAAAGGAAAACACCGTCAAATATCGAATCAAATTTTTAAATTTGCAAGTAGACACAATATGGTATCCTCATTATTTGAACCAATTTCCGCACCACATTGGAACTCACTTGGAAGTGTTCTTATAAGTATTTTTGATTGCAACTAAAAAGTGTGAATGCAACTTTCTTACTCACACTTCAAGGATTCTAGGGAGGTATAAACCATTCCTGTAGGTACATTATTGTACCAAGGACACGACCGAATGAGTTCTAATGTTTGCATTTTTAAACATTTTTGATAGGAAAATACAAATATTGGAACTCACTTGGACGTGTTCTTATAAGTTTTTTTGATTGTAACTAAAAAGTGTGAATGCAACTTTCTCACACTTCAAGGATTCCAGGAAGGTATAAACCATTCATGTAGGTACATTATTGTACCAAGGACACGACCGAATGAGGTCTAATGTTTGCATTTTTAAACATTTTTGACCGAATGAGGTCTAATGTTTGCATTTTTAAACATTTTTGATAGGAAAATACAAATATTAGAACTCATTCGGTCGTGTCCTTGGTACAATAATGTACCTACAGGAATGGTTTATACCTTCCTGGAATTCTTGAAGTGTGAGTAAGAACGTTACATTCACACTTTTCAGTAAAAATCAAAAAAACTTGTAAGAACACGTCCAAGTAAGTTCCAATGTTTGTATTTTCCTATAAAAATTATCTTTAAATTCTCTCTGTACCATTTGTGCGTAAGGCCAGCGTTTTCAGTCTGTAAATGATACAAACTAAGTTAAAAAGAGAAACTCAAGCGATGATTTCCCTTCAACTTTACCTGATTGGCAATTACCCAAATGACGATGTAAGCCCAAGTGCTACTGCCTGGAATTACCCCAGAGATAGCCACGTACATAGCAACTTCAAAGAACATATGAGGCGACGAAATTAACTCAAAGAATCCACCTTCACCTTGTGGCATGAAGTGTTTGTCGGTGATTGTTTTGCCAGCGGCATCCTTACGCAGATTGTCAAAAAAAAAAATCATGTTGGACTTGTATTGCTGTGACCAGCTGAAGTGGAAGCTGAAGCAGCAAATGTACTGCATGAAGGTGATTTTCTGGATTGAGAATGACGATGGTGTTGTTCCTGAAATGATAAAATATCTTTTACCCAAATGAACTTGCAACAAAGTGTTGTGAAACACAAACCCCTTACGAATTCCTCGGTATTGGCCAATACCGCTGTTATGCATCCAAAATAGTGAAAGTATCCAACTATGTAGTGTGAAAAATTCTCTTGGGCGAGAAGATTTGTATGAAATTTGTTTTCCTTTTAAAAATGTTTAAAAATGCAAACATTGGAATTTTTGTTGACGTTTTCAAACTCACCTCGAAGAAAAAAAAACACTTATGTTATGTGTGATGTTGGGGTGATGTCACACTTTTATCATTTTTTTTTATTTGAAAAACTTAACTTATAGTGAAATTGATAAAACTTGGTCACTGTTTTGTAATTATCAAAATACTTTTAGGAAATAGTCATCGTTTTTAAATTCGAGAAAAAAAGAATTATTATAACATTCAAAAAAGATAATTTTTGGAATGTATAATTTTACCTGAATCAGAAGTCTTTGTATGACATTTAAATTAAAAAAAAAACAACAATGTTTTACATTTTTGCTAATATATTTCAAGTTTTCTTTACATAATACAACAAATGCCTTGTTCAGACAATTATAGCTTTTTATTGAATTGAAAAGTGTATTATACGTAGTACACACTTTTGAATGTAGTGAAGTTAAAAATTAACAATTTCTTGCCACTTTCAATCACAAAGTTTTCTAGCCAAAGTTTCTTTTGTATTTAAATAAGCTGGATTTAAGAAAAAATAATTTATTCCGGGTATACCTTAATCCATATTCGATTATTACTATCAAAATAAGACTACGTAAATACTCAAGCAAGGAAAAAATAATTTAATTAAAATATTTTTTTTTTGTAGTTTTCTCAAGAACTAGAAGACATAAAATCATTTAGTTTTCAGTTTTTGATCAAAAACAAATAGGAACAATGAATTCTAAAAACAATAGTAGATAATCTTAAAGTTTTAAAAATTACACTTTAAACCTTTTTTTACCTTTTTTTGCCCAAATTTTGAGTTTAAAACAATTTTTTTCAAAAACTATGCAAATTAAGACACGTCTGTTCCATTAGTAATTAGAAAATATGAACCAAAATATAATAATAAGCAATAAGAACGATCCTCTCGATCATAAAATATGATATTAAATATTATCTTACATTTCAATACAATCACGTAGGAACATGTTGTTTTCCTAATAAGTGATTCATGTATAAGAAACCATAAGATCTTTGTTTAACCATATTTGATGACAGTTTACAGCAAAAATGTTTTTCGATTTTAGTCTTAAGTTGGCATCTGAGATGATCGGATTAATAAATATTTATTAAAAATATAATATCTCAACGAACTATTCTAATTTGCATAGTTTTGACTTGATTTAAGAACAAGCTAATAGACAAAAGTGTTGGTTTTAAAAAAATTTATAAAACTTAGTTGTAAGTATTACCATTATTTTTTCCATTTAACGTACATATTTTTTAAATTGTCCCTAACACCTAAACGGGGAGAATAGACCCCGCTCCCATAGTACAAAATTAATGTTTTTAACTGTTCTATACAAATCCGTCATTAAACTTTGTCGCCTGAGTTATCGTACTCTTCCCAAAAAATGCAAGAGCTAATGTCGCCGAAGCCACTAGGTGCCTCCCCTAAAGAATTTCTCATCACTATACTTTATTTTCGTGGTGAATTGATGTTAGAGGGTGGTGAATTGATGTTAGCCGTGGTGAATTGATGTTAGAATTAGAAATAAGGGTGCGTGAGAAGCAGCGTTGCCAAAATGTGCCCGATCGGGAATTTGTACAAGTGTGGTAACTAATACCGTAAACAAAAAGACCTGAAATATAATAAGTTTATTTAGAAAAGACAAACTGTTATTATTTTCTTAAACAAATTTTTTCCAGGGTAGTGGGATAGTGGCCCGCACATTTTGGAAATGACCCTCAAAACTGCCCTTACAATTTTTGTCTTCGCGGCAACGCTGGTGAGAATTGATGTTTCAGCTTGTAGGCAAACCAGAATGACAGATTGGTTTCCGGTCTTTATATGGTGTGTCTATGTTCATGACTCTGCTTCTCCTTGTGTACGATCTTTGTATATGAAAAATGGTTGTATTATGTATACGAAGCTACGATGCGATTTTTGTGAAGAAGAAACATATTGGGATAGTTATACCACAGATAAGAAACTATACAGATGTCTCATCCCTATAGAAGAAAATGTCCCATATTTTTTTCACTACTCCTTGGCTATCAACTGACAAAAAGCTTTTTGTCAGTTGATCTTCAAGCACAAAAAGCTGTTTTTGATTGCACATATTGGCTTGCAGTATGCCTGTTCAAAGCTATGTGTATAACTATAAAAAATTTTAAAGTTGTTTTTTCTCTCAAGTCAACGTCCATAGAGACAAAGAAAAAAAGAAACTGTTTTGGTTTCGATGATGTTTTGGTGCCGATGATGTTACCATATTTCAGTTGCTATTGTTCAAGCGATGTAGGTATTTTATGCTATTTATGCTATTTATTATTGAATATGAAAATAAAAACCATAGTTATTAATTTTTCCATGTTATATTTTACTATATCAAATAAAACAATATACATATATATGTTGAAAATACATTTAAGAAAGGAAGAGAAGATGAGTTAGGTGCAAGACATTTTAAAAATAATTTGTATGGATTCCTATGGTAACACTGATGCAAATGTACGTGCGCCGCTGGTGAGCGTATGAGGCTTAGTTTTGGTTGCCTTCCTTATTTTGATTTTTTTTTGATACATACATATATTGAACGCATGTGTGTATGTCATGTATCCATAGATATATGTATATGACAAAAGGGTAAGTTTCAATTTCGGTCTTTTTGTTGTTTGTTGATTGTTTCTTTGTTGTCCTATGCAAAACGTAAGTTGCGTATTTTGTGAACTTAAACAGGTGTAGGTAGGTGCTCATGTAAATAATTTCGATACAAAAAAGAGGCTCGGATGTGACCCACACTGATAACTTACTATTGATGCCCACTTAAATTTTTCAAAATTTATTTTTTTTATTTGGAAAAATTGTATTAGTAAGTAAGTATGCAAAAATATACATTTAAGCTGTTTTCTGTGGAAATAGATGTATCGAAAAGTTAAATTAATATATTTTGAAAGAAGTTTGGTTTCTCTCAAATAAACATTGTCTTAAATTGTTACAAAACATTAACAACAATATTTCTATGGGATGAAACAACTTTAAAGTCAATATCTTTCTTTATTCAATCTAATTTATAAATTCAATTAGGTTAATCATTTTTTTATTTTTTTTTTTTATTAAGGTTTTTAGTTTTCTGTAAAATAAAAAATTGTTGTTAATAACAACAATTTGTACAATTTCTTTCTTTCTTTTTTCTTTCTCCTTTACCCGATATTTCAGTTTAAGAATAAATTTCACGTTTTTTTAGTACTTTTTTTTAGGTTTAAATTAAAGGAAAAAACTATCGGTTGATTAACTTATCAATTTAAACTATATTTTAAACATTTTTTGTATTAAATTAAATAAGTTTGAAGTCAATATCTTTCTCTGTTTTCAAGATGCTTTAGTAGAAACTATTTTTACCAGTTTTTAGTAGTTTTATAAAAAAAATAGTTAATTGGGATGTTAAAATAGTTCTGTTAAGTTTTGTTTAGAAGTTTGTATATGTTTAATACATCACTGCTCTTAGCCTATTTAAGCAAAGGTGGTTTTATAAAAAGTTTAAGAGACAATTTTTGGCCTTGACAATTAAAAATAAAATATCGTAAGTATTTATAATTATTTATTTTATTATTGATCTTTTATAAAATTGCCTTTGCTTAAATAGTTTCCAGGGGTCACGAACGTGGACCTGGCAGAATATCGACCCCCACCCACCTACCACCCGCTGAATTGTACATTTATATATATATATATGTAAATTGGTTATGTATTTGTTTTTTTTTATTGTTTTTGTTTGAGCTACGCGTTCATAACATTCATTAATTTTTTTATTTTAGTTCTAGGATTTTTATACCCATTTACAATTTTTCCAAAATAAGACTTTTATTAAAAAATGTATGATGTCAATTTTATGTGCATAGCATTCATCGGAATCATCGAACCAGCTAGGATATTGTCTGTTTGTTGCGTTTATACATTCTCTTATAATGTTTTCTTTTAATCTCGATATAAAAGGTGTTTTTTTGAAGAAAGTTGTAAATACTTTTACGTGAAGACTACAGACTTGGAAAAAATTTTCAGAAGGCCATATAAGAACCGTATTTTCTTTTGAGGTTTCGTATTCTCTCAATTTAATTAATATTTCCGTTAAATCAAATTGAAGCTTATCTTTTGACATTTGTTGAATACAGTTTTCACAGATACTATTCATTTTTTTCATCGATTTAAAAAGGCAATAGCCTGCATTCATGTCGTTTTCTATATTCTCAAATGATTCATTCTCCGGTAGCTCATACGAAATCGATATTTGTTCCTCAGCTTTGGTTTGTAAAATAACATTCCAATCAACTTTAAGATATTCTGTTTCGTCTTCTTCAAAATAAGGAAGGCAACCAAAACTAAGCCTCATACGCTCACCAGCGGCGCACGTACATTTGCATCAGTGTTACCATAGGAATCCATACAAATTATTTTTAAAATGTCTTGCACCTAACTCATCTTCTCTTCCTTTCTTAAATGTATTTTCAACATATATGTATATTGTTTTATTTGATATAGTAAAATATAACATGGAAAAATTAATAACTATGGTTTTTATTTTCATATTCAATAATAAATAGCATAAATAGCATAAAATACCTACATCGCTTGAACAATAGCAACTGAAATATGGTAACATCATCGGCACCAAAACATCATCGAAACCAAAACAGTTTCTTTTTTTCTTTGTCTCTATGGACGTTGACTTGAGAGAAAAAACAACTTTAAAATTTTTTATAGTTATACACATAGCTTTGAACAGGCATACTGCAAGCCAATATGTGCAATCAAAAACAGCTTTTTGTGCTTGAAGATCAACTGACAAAAAGCTTTTTGTCAGTTGATAGCCAAGGAGTAGTGAAAAAAATATGGGACATTTTCTTCTATGGGGATGAGACATCTGTATAGTTTCTTATCTGTGGTTATACGTTTGGTTATAGTTATGTATATTTTGGCTGGGGGGTATTTTGCTTTTGAAATGATTGTATTAAAATTCAAAAAAAAACTATATATTAATTGAAATAAAAATATATCAAGTTTTAGTTTTTAATAGATTTTATTTTTAATAATTTTCACAAAAATAATTTTTATTTTGGGAGGCGACGCGTTTCGGACTCAGTCCATCATCGGGCGCAAACTTGTGTTTGCGGCCCTGAACTTAATTTTTTTACTTGCGTCATAGGTATATATATGTAGGTAGGCAAGTTTTGCATTCGTAAAAAATTTCGAACTCAAGATTTTAATCAAAATAGACATTTCGATGGTAGAGAAGTGGAAGTGGGTCCCCTGATTCCGTCCTGGCCCGTACCTTCACCCCAAGGCATTAGGTTGATTGACCTAAAATTTGGAAATTAAGGATAAGAGCCGATTCGCGTTAAGCGTTCTTAAATTCCCATAGGAAGTTATTGTAATCGGTCCGATTTCTCGACGTTTCAAGGTCCCTAGAGTCGAAATAAAAGATTTTTAGAGAGATGTCTGTGCGTTCGTGTGTACGTACGTTCGGGAAGTTTTTTTCGTCGTCCATAGCACAAGAACAAATAGAGATATCGACTTCAAATAAATTTTGTTATACAGATAATAATGCAGAAAGGTGCAGAAAGGACAACAAAGCTCGGACCTTATAGAGGGCATAAACAACATACATATATGTATGTATGTAAATATGGTTTATTTTTAGGCAGGCATCTATGTGTTGCTTAAGCCGATAGATTTTTGTATTTCTCCAGAAGGGTACCCCACGTTATTTTGGTTTTAAGTTTTCTCAAGAACTAATCAACTGATTTCAATAGTTTGTTTTCTGCACAAGCTCTTATATTGGCTTTATTTTTGGATTTTTTTAAAAAATAGTACATTTTTTTCAAAATTCGATGTATCCAAAATGGGTCACTAGTTTTTTACGAAACTGTATATTAATTAGTTCAAAATAACTGCATACCAAAAATATATAATATTTTAAATAAAATTGAAAAATTGTATGTGTACAAAATTAATTTAAAAAGTAAACTGCTCTAAAGATTTTCAAATAAGAATTTTGGAACATTAAAGTTTTTTTGAGAAATCAAATTTTGGAAACAAGCTTTTTTAACAGGTACATTTTTAAATTTAAAAATACAGGATACATTTTAAATAGTCTTGGTGTTCAATTGAACTGATTCGTTCTAAAATTGCCTCTACCTCCTACACGAAGAGACATAAACCCCCATTTCGGTAGTCAAAATTGCACGTACGTATATTTTAAAACCGTAGTAAAACGTTATGTTTATTTCAAATTTATAGAAAAATTACTCCTAAATTAAAAACTTTGCTCTGGCATACAAAAATTGGATTTGCTAGAATTTAGATATCTTAAGACTGAGACAAAGGCATCAAATTTATGTAAGTACAATTACAAAGTCTAATACTTCTCTAAAAATAAAGATCCAAATAAAGTCTTTAACCTTATTAAAAGTAAACATTTGCTTATACCCTTGATCATTCAAAATTGTTGATAGGAAGGTCCTTCTTTTAATAAATACCTACATACATACATATGTATATCATAAGAATTTACAGGCAAAAGTATGTTTCAAAATTTGTCCTTGAAATACTTTTTTGACCGGAAGTTATAACTACCTACTTTATAAACTGAAAGATAGGTAGGTATGTGTTAATTTTTAAAACAAACAAATTTCAAAGTTCATCATCCCATTTAAAAAATTCACTACCATTAAAAAACGTCCAAAAATTAAATATCCATCTTTTCATTATACATAAGTTGTCAACAATTTTGTAACCAGCTTTTAAATAATTGTATTAGGTATCAATTAACAAATTTATTTATTTAAAAAAAATCTTCTTTCTAAGACTTTGAAAATTTAAACTGCTTTATGCTCGATTTGAAAACAAATTGTAAGAAAGGTTTAGGCGATCATATTGTTTAAATTTATTAAGCTAGCTATCTATTATTGGATAAGAATACAATACCTACATATTTACTTGTCTATAACAGTTCAAGTTATAATTCTCTAATACAATCCTCCAATCAACAAAAATATAAAATCTCAACAAAGAATATAAAAGTCCTACACGAAATCGCAATTCCCCTGCTTTTGTCTTATCATCTTTGTATAGAAAGACTACCGTTTTGCGTATGTAACCTTTGTAGGTATATGAAAAAGTTTTCATATACAAAGATGTAACCAAAAAATATAACCACACCAAAATACAAACACAAAGAAACAAATGTGTTTTCCTCACTCACTCAGACTTTCGTTAATTCTCTTCGTCTCTCTTAGTCTTTCTCTATTTCAAATTATAACATTTTTAAGTCTCCCAAGTCTCCCGACTGCAAATCGATTTCTCCATGAATGTCTTGACTAGACGTTCCACAAAAAATATCTAGATGCCGCCCTATTCGACTTCCACCATGAGAGTACTATGGTTTTCATATACAAAGGTAGTAGTAACTAGAGGGTTCTAGCCCACCGGTATCACCGGGGTTCTGATCTATGCTAAATACCGGTATTATTTTGGGTTCTAGACCATGCTTAGCAAACGTTAGATACCGGTGTTTTGGGTTCTAGACCATGCTTAGCAAACGTTAGAACGTAAAAACGTAAAATTCACGTTCACGTTAAAACGCAAAAACGTAAAATTCACGTTAAAACGTAAAATTCACGTTCACGTTAAAACGCAAAAACGTAAAATTCACGTTAAAACGTAAAATTCACGTTCACGTTAAAACGCAAAAAGTAAAATTAACGTTTAAGTTAAAACGCAAAAACGTAAAATTCACGTTCGGAACGCAAAAATATTGGGATGCATTTCCAACAGTTTGATTCTATTTGGGAATAAGTGTCGTGGTTGGATTTGAATATTGGTTGTGGGATTGGATGTTCAGTGATAATGTTGTGTAATGTTTTGTATGAGATATTTCTTTTTGGTATATTCTTATTGTTGGGATATTTTAAAGGCTTCCCAAGCCAGAGAACTAGGCGTCAAAGCACCGATTTCCTGAAAGCAAGATGGTGATTAATAATATAAATAAAAGTTATACCTTTTTAATAGTTTATTCTTTACAATTCAGAATTTACAATTTACAATTCAGAATTTACAATTTACAATTCAGAATTTACAATTTACAATTCAGAATTTACAATTTACAATTGACTTACTGCTAAATCTTACCAACTATTTATACCTAATAATACCTTACATTGCTAAATTAAAACTATGTCACTTAACATTAATTTCTTAATCATTAATTTCATAATCTATTTCATCAGAGCAATTTGCCTATTACCTATTTATTTGAAATATGACACACATATTTCTTTTTATTTTATTTTACTTTATTTTATATGACACACATATTTCTTTTTATTTTCTTTTACTTTATTTATATTGCGTCAGCATTTAGTGCATTCGCAAAGTTCATTTCAGTTCATTATTTGGCCGCAATCTTTTTGTTACAAAATTCTGATGACGCTTCAGTATACGGGTTACTGAATCGTCAACCAGGTGTTTGTTTTGATTTATTTCGTGCACCAAGCAATCGAATGTTTGTTTATCATTTCGAATACTTTGGTGCCGACATCGGCCTTGAACATGAAACATGAACATGAATTGAGGTGGGTTATGGTTTGGTGTGAAACCATGAATAGTGTTTCACACAACACCTCCCCCCTTTGAAAAAGAACGTTTTTTGCTTTGAAGAGGCAAAAAATGCTGAGCTTTCACCCTAAATGGATGATTCATAAATTTTAGAAAATATGTGTTTTGGTCTATATATATTTTTTTTGTATCAGGGTTTGGAAATTGTTCTGATGATTCACTTATGGAAGTTATGGCATACAATTAATTAATAAATTTATATTATTGAAATTTAGTTTGAAAGTGTAATGTTTATCCATTTACTTATTTAGTTATTTCTAGAAGTAATTTTATATAATTTATAACAAATTTAAACGAGTTCAAATATCTTAATATATTTATTTATATTTGTTTATTGCTATGTTTATCTTAATTTCCTTTACATAAGTTTATTTTTAATTTATGATTACAGTTTTATATAATTTTTTTAATTCTTAATTCTAAATCTTGTTAACTTCCAAAAATGATTGTAAATAATTTTTTAATTCTTAATTTTTAATTTTTTGCAAATTTATTTTCAATATATTTATACATATATGTATCTGTTTGAATATTTCATATGTTTGTATTTCTTAATAGTAATAATAGGGTTGTAGTATATAATATAATATTTGTGTTATATTTTTATATTTGATGAATTCCCAAAAATGTTTTAATTAAAGGTTTTTTTTTTTTTTTTGATTGGAGATTTTTGTTGATTGTTTGTTGGTTCCAAAATTAGTTTATGTCCATTCATAATGATTATGCATATGTAGATATGTTGATGTAGATAACTGTTTTACTCCATAGGCTGGTCATCGTAGTGGTAAATTTCTTTAGACTGTCTCCTATTTTGATTACTTCTTTCGGATATGTGTTTACTTTTGTTGTTGCTGTTGAGTATGGGGTGACGGTCGTAGGTGTAGAAAAAATATGTTTGAAAAATAGCTAATTTATTTAATAAAAACGATTTTTTTTTTTTTTTTTTAACTTTTATGTTTAATTTTTTATAAATGCCCATTTTTAATACATTATTTTGTAAACTTAAAAATTATGTACATTAGAACTTTATAAGGTCTTCAAAATTTAATGGACTTACTAAGGTTTAAAATGACAATTCTTAATTATAATTAACTTTACACATTTTTATCTGACTGTGTTTGTTTATTTTTAACTACTTTTAATTTAATTATTAAATCTTATTACTACTAAAAAAAAATTATAATATAAATAATTATTATTATTAAAAAATTGACTGTTTATTTTATTTATACACACAGAATTTGTTTTTCCTTCTTTTTAACCTTAAAAATTTCATATTCATTGTATATATTATGGGTTTGTTTGTGTAATATGTATGTAAATGATGTGTTTATTTTATGTATTTAATAGTATAAATGTTTTTCGTTTGTTTGTGTATTTAATGTATTTAATAGTGTAAATCTGTTTTGTTTGTTTGTGTATTAATAGTGTGTATCTTTTTCCCTCTTTTCATTATTATTTTACTATTATTTTTTTTTTGTTGTGTTTGGGGATCTTTTCCCTCTTTTTTTTTTTTTTTTTTTTTTTTTTTTTTATATTATTAATAGTATAAATGTAAAGTATTTAATAGTATAAATGTTTTTCTGTGGGGATCCTTTTTTTTTTTTTTTTTTTTTTTTTATAAAAATTTTTTTATTTTATGTGGGGATTTTTCCCTCTTTTCATATACAAACATTTTTTTTTTTTTCAATGTGGGTATGATGACGCTATGTATCGTAAATGCGGGTATCTTCTCAGCTCGTTGAATAGAGTCGTCCTAAATGTCTCTATCTCTTGGACCGTTGATGTTAGTTTCTTCTCATACACTAGGTATTTCGATACCATACATACGATTGTCCCGTCATCAAACCCAATTAAGCTTTCTGGAACCTTCACGTTTTTTATTTCGTAGGTCGGTGCCTCCGTCTGTCCATTCCTTGCGGTCCACTCCCTCAGTGTATATTCCTTAACCTTCGTCAGGGCTTCACTTCCTGATATTCCCATTGTGTTATAATGTTTGATGGTTCTTTTCTCGTTATTTACCACTATCAGGATCCAGTGTAGCCCTACTACTTTGATTGGTATTAGAAGTAGTTTAAAATCAAATATGTTATTGTGTTTGTGGAACTGCTTAATTTTTTCGTCTTCCTCCGCTTTTAGAATGTTGTTTGCGATGGACTGCAAATTCAACATGGGGGTCAGTTCGGGGTGCATGTTCCTTGATTTAGCTAGGTTGTAGAGGTAGTGGTGCATTTGGATGTATTTTATTTGTACTGAGGACATTTTTATTTAGTTGTTTTTTGCTGAGATTGTTTGAGTTGTTCCTGTTAAGCTGGTTGTCGGTGTTGTTGATGTTCTTTAAAAAAAATTAATATTTTAGAAAAAACGGTTTATCCTAAAAAAATGGCGTTTCGTCAGTTAGTATAACTGGATTTTTCTTGTTTGATGTAAAGGTCTTAGTGATTGTTTTGTTATATTGTTAGGTGGTACACGGGGTGAGATTGATGATAATCTTTCTTTTGGTAAAGGTGGAGGTAGCGGAATTGGCATATCTTTTGGTAAAGTAGTATGTGTGGGTATTGGTGGTGAAGATGTAATTGGTGGTCTTATTGTTTCAAGTGGGAGTTCATTTGTGTGGTGTATTATACTGATAGAAGGTTTTGGTTTAGGTATCTCATAGTTTGGTTTGCTTTTATTTTTTCTCCTTAACAGACATATCGACACTACTGCTGTACCAATAAATGCTAAGGTACTAAGCGACACTGCTGATATTGAAACAATTTTGTGTTTATTTTTTTTTATTAAAACGTTTTGTTCCAATGTTTCGATGTCTAGTGTGTTTTCTTTTAAGGCTTTGTTTGCATTAACTCCTTTTAATATAAGCAACTGGTTATTTATATCTTTGTTTAACTTGTATTGATTTTTATATTTTGAGTCAATTGTAGGAATCTCAATGTTGGGTTGTTGGAATATTAAGCTAATATGCTCCGTTTCTTCGTAAAGTATTGTTTGTCCTCCGATTTGGAACAGACAGGGTTGATGTAATGATATTATACCGGTTCCATTAAGATTTGCTCCGTCTACTTTTCCTGGACATTCAATTTTAATTCTGGTTGAATTCCTGAAGGAATACAACCATGAATTTTTATGAGTTAATTTAATCAAATAATCCTTTTGGCTAGTTTGAATTAGGTGTTTACAATTGTTTTCTTCATTGTATGGATTAAATAGTAATGATATCGGACAGTTTTGTACACTAGGTCCAATAGTTATTGGTGTCGTTAGGGGACCTACGTACCATGTGTTGTTTATTTCAATAGGTACCTTCTCTAATAGATTATATTCTTGTTGACTCATCAGAACGAACTCTTTAGTTAATGAATTTGTTGCTAAAAACTCTTCATGTATATCTAAAATTGTTGTTAAGGTTAAACTGTTTTGAATCGGGAAGAGGTGGATTTTTTGAAGATCAAAGTTTTGAACGTTTAGTAAGGGTATTATTATTCGAACTACTAGAACTCCGTTCATATTATGAGTTCTTATTTCCAATATTTTTTTTAAAAGTAATAAAAGTACTTCCTTGTTTTTTATTGTTGGGTTTGGGCATGCTTGAAAATATTTTTCTAAAAGCGTGTTTGAGGTAATTAAAAATGGGTGTAGCTTATTGTTATCTAACGTTGTTACTATATCAATTAACATTTGTTGTCTTCTTTGGATGTCTAAAATTTGAAGAGTAATAGTGCTTAGAATATCTTGTAGTTTTTGTACTTTTGTGTTTACGTTGTTTATTTTAAGTAATTGGTTTATAATTTCTGTAATATTTTTCTGATTTTCTTCTAACTTAACTAATGGTTCTTGCAATTTTTCTAATCCTGATTTCATCACGGTTATTTGATGTTTTTGAAGTTCGTTTATAGTTTTCGTGTCATTTTCAAGTTCTTCTATTTTGCTGTATATTTGGTTTTCATTTTCACTGTCCATCGTACCAAATAAATAGTGGAGTCCTTTACCTATTCCATCAAATAGAGATCTTTTAGAGCGTTTGGGACTGAATATCTTTTCTATAATTTCCGTATGTCTCCGCACTGATGTAATTAAATTATGAAGCAACGGTGTCTGTCTTTCACATAAATCATTGTTTCCAGTTGACCTACAAATTGTTACCCAAGATTCTTCTGCTTGATCTACTATAGAAGTATATATTTCTATGTCTGTTATTTTCATTTCCGTTATAAGATTCCATGTATCGTGGTAAAAGATTACTTTTCCAATGTCTTCATAAAGTATTCCTGTGTTATTAAGTGCTTGTGTTGTATATGTTGTTGTTAGTGTTAGTGTTCCGATTACCAATTTCATTAATATGGATGTTTTTAAGATCCAAAGTATGTTTAATTGTAACATGTCTAATTATAGAAAGGAAGAGAAAAAAAATGTGTAATACTTATTATCATAAAAAAAATATATCTTAAAAATATTAGGAAGACTATTAATTTTTTATGTCTTCAGAGTCATAGTAATGTTTTAGACGATTGTTGTGAATTGTAGATTGTTTCCTTTTTATCAGAACAACACTGTCTGTGGGGCTAATAATTTTAATGACTTCATACGGTCCTTTCCATATTTCAGATAGTTTATGTTGTCGGTTTTCGTTCTTAATTAGTACTTTGTCGCCTACGTGAAATGTTACTGGTTTGGTTTTCTGGTCGTAGTAAATCTTTGATTTCTTTTTACTGTTTATTAAATTTCGTCTAGCGATGGCATATGTTTTTTGGAGTTTATGCCTTAGAACAAAGTAATAATTTTCGTGGTCATAAATTGGTTCTGGTTCACGTTTTAAATTAGTTGGTATATCTGCAGTGAAACCAAATAGGCAGTCCATTGGGGTAAAGTTTGTTCCTTCATGGATACTATTGTTGTAAACAAATGCCGCTGTTCTTAGGTACTGATCCCAGGATCTTGGATTTTCGTCACAAATAGTTCGTAAATATTCTACTAATGGTCTATGGGCTCTTTCTAGGGCACCGTTCGATTGAGGGTGGTATGCCGTGGTCTTAAGTTTTTCTACTTTCAAAAGTTTGCATACCTGTTTGAATAATTTACTTAGAAAGTTTGCTCCTTGATCCGTTACTAACCGCTTGGGTATCCTGTACCTGGTAATTATTTGTTCATAGAATATATGAGCAATTGTTTCTGCCTCTTGATTCGGTATTGCATAAAAGTCAACGTATTTTGTGAGGTTATCTTGAAAAGTTAATATGTACTTGTTTCCTGTGTGAGAGTCTTGTAATGGTCCTACTATGTCTAGGTATACTTTGTCGAATGGGGTATGAGAAGTATCCGTTATCACCATTGGCATTTTTGCTTCTGGACTGGATTTCATTTTCTGACATTTAGGACATTTCTTTATATATATAGATATGTCCCTAAACATTTTAGGCCACTTGTGTTTCCTTCGTATACGTCTGTATGTATTTAAGACCCCTTGGTGTCCACCGAATGCTGAATCATGGTAGTCTTTAAGTATTGTTTGTATGTCTTGTTTACTGTATACGTTTTTTCTAGCGTTATTGTCATGAGTTGTTTGTGGTAAGCCATCATTAGTTAGGTTGGTCTGTTGGTTATTCACAGTTGATTGTATGTCTTTTGTGTTGGTCGTGTCCTGTGTTGTTTGATTTTGTTGAAGTCGTTGTGCTCTTGTTACTGCTGAGCATGTCGTGATTTGGGTAGTCTCGGCGTTAGTAGTAGGAATTCTGCTTAAAGCGTCAGCGTTGGTGTTATTTTTTCCTGCTTTGTATTTCAAAGTACAGTCGTATTCTGATAGTTTATGGTGGAATCGAATGAGTCTAGACGTTGGATCTCTGGTCCTAAAGTTTCCTGTAAGAGGTTCATGATCCGTATAAACAGTGAATTTCCTACCTAATAAATAACATCTAAAATTCCTTGTAGCCCATACTATTGCCAGCATTTCTTTTTCACTCGTTGAATAATTGCGTTCGGTTTTGTTTAAAGTCCTACTTGCGTATGCGATTGGCTTATCTTTGCCTACCTTTCCTTGTGAAAGTATAGCTCCTATTGCTTCGTCACTAGCGTCAGTCGTCAGTATGAATGGTTCATCAAAATTTGGATAAGTAAGAAGTGGTGGGGATATTAATAGATCTTTAAGTTTTTGAAAAGCTTCTTGGCATTTGTCTGTCCAATTAAATTTAACGTCTTTTCTCGTCAAGTTAGTTATAGGTTTCGCTATCTTCGAGAACTCTGGAATGAATTTCCTATAATAATTTGCCAATCCTAGAAATGACTGAACTTGTTTCAATGTTTTAGGCACTGGGAAATTTTGAACACAACTTACTTTACCTGGATCTGGATGCGCTCCTTCAGCAGAACATTTATGTCCTAAATACACTACCTCTCGTCGTAAAAATTGACATTTCTCGACATTTAATTTTAGATTGTGTTCTCTCATTTTTTCAAAAATTAATTGAAGCTTCCTGTTATGGTCTTCAATGTTTTTCCCATAAACAACGATATCATCTAAATAAACAAAGCATTCCAAACCTTGCAAACCTGTCAGAATGTAATTCATGAGGCGTTGAAAAGTAGCGGGAGCACCTTTGAGTCCAAATGGCATACGCTTGAATTCGTAATGGCCATATGCTGTACTAAACGCCGTCTTTTCCCTGTCTTTTGGGTCTACTAGGACTTGATGATAACCACTCGCTAAGTCTAGTGTAAATACCTTGCGTGACCTAATTGATCGAGAATATCCTCTATACGGGGTAATGGAAAAGCGTCTCCTACTGTACATTCATTTAATTTACGGAAATCAACGACAACTCTCCATCGTACTTCACCATCTGGACCTGCTTTTTTAGGTACTACTAAAAGTGGTGAATTCCAAGGGCTTTTACTTGGTTGTACGATGTCATTATCGAGCATCTCAGCGAGTTGCTCGTTGATTATACCTCTTTGTTTTTCTGGTAACCTGTACATCTTTGTATTGATAGGAGCCTGATCTTGTTTAATTGGAATCTCGTGTTTCATTGTCAAGGTATGAGTCAATTTGTCGCCTGGTAAAAAGAAAATATCATTGTATTGTAGGCAAAGGTTTAAAATTGCTTTCCGTTCTTCTATATTTAAAGTTTTGTCTCTATCGAGTTGTTTTGTGAGAATTTCTATTCTCTCGTTCTGTTCCCCTACTCTATTATGTAAACAAAATGCCGTTCTATGATTTTCGTCTGATTTTTTATTTCCTATATCTATTACATCGTATTCGTTTAAGTGTTCTACGGTTAAATTTATTGTCTTAAACTTTGTTTCGTATGAGTTAGTATTTATAATTGGTACATTAATTTTGTTTTTATTGCTCACTAGGCAGTTTCCTAGAAATACTCCCTTTCTTATTTCTTTCGCTATGCATATCATAGGTTCTTTATAACTTATTGGTAATTCTATAATAATTTTTGACCTTGGCGGTATTTTTATTTCCTTATTCAGTTTTACTTTAACTGACCTAGTCTTTTCATTCAGTAAATGACATATGTGTATTTTTTTTTCTTTGCTTTTTTGTAAAATTGAGAGTGTCGAATTACACACCGATTTTATTGCTGTCCATATTAATAGGAGACAAAATGATATCATATAAATAATGTTTATTTTTATAGGTTGACCTGTTTTTTGTAGTGTCATATTTAAATTCTGTGCCGATTTTTTGTTGTCAGCGATTTTATTTATTGTATTTTTATTTAATTTTTTATTCTCCCCACACTCTTTGAAAATGATTGCATTGTTGGGTTTAGTTCTGGGTTTCTTTTTTTATTGACTTTAGGTTTTGTGCGCTTTTTTGATTTTGAATCTGGCGTATTAACTTTTAAGTCATTTACTTTAGCCTTTATAGTCCCTTCTCCTGTATTCACTTTGCGAGGTGGAATGGGAGATGAAACAGCGTAAGTAATTAAAGATGAACCTAGGTCTTGCCCTGCCTTTTGTTTTTGGTCCATATGAGCTTGCTGACTAATGTCGGTTGTCACATGCGAGTGATTTTCCGTATAACAGCATCCATTATGCGAAATGGTTGACTCATATTCTTCGGATTTGTAAGAATCGAACAGTGGTATGCTGTATTCCCTTGAATCTTGCGTCAGTAGTTTTGGAAATGTTAATAATTTGTTAGGTCCGTCTACGTTACAGTAGTTACCTAAGAAGTTATACCCTAGAATTCCATCGCCAGGGATGGCTAGGTCATTTTCCACTACTTGAAATGCGCAATTAGGTAATGAAGGTATAAGCATGGTACCGATGTACTCTCCTAATGTATAACCGACACCACAAGGCGTATTAATGGTTAGTTTTTTCTGTGAGTTTAATGAATTGATATCATCAATAACTCTCCTTTTTAAAAGACTGACCTCTGATCCTGTATCTACTAATAGTTGTACCAGTTTTTTCTTTTCCAACTCAATCTCAATATTAATTGAGGGTAGAGAAATATGAGGTGATTTATTAATTTTATTCCTAAAAATTTTTTGCCCGTCATTTCTTTTTATATTATTTAGAGTCGACTCGGGGAGCTTTCCCGATTGTTTTGTTTGCCAATTACTTTTAAAATGACATTGGTCTACTGTGTGGTTGTACCTTCCACACCAACTACATGGCGTTGACATGTGATTTACCCTTGTTTGTGCATTATTGCTATTATTATTGTTATTAATACTATTACTATTGCTATTATTATTATTTGAATTATTACTAAGGTTTTGAGAACCTGTTCTAAAAGGGTTATTCCTTCGCTGTTCTGAACTTCCTTGTTGGTATTGAGAGTATTGATTGTTATTATTGTAATACCTATTTTGGGTATTACCTCTACGGTCGTTATAATTTTTATTAATGTCTGCGCTCCTGTTCGAGTAGTTGTTATTACTATTGTAATTACTCTCGTTAGTTTTGCGTCTGCAAGTTGCGGCTTCATGTCCGTAAAGTTTACAGATTTGGCAAATTCATTCATTCACTGTAGGTGTGACCCTGTAAGTTACAGAAACTACAGACAATGTTGATTTTACTCTGTCCTGTGCTTGATGGTGAAACTGCTGGAATGGTATGAACAGGTTTAACCTCTTTTGTCATAAATGCTGCATTATATGACAATATGGGGGTTGTTTCCGTTCTTTGCACATGTTTCTCCATGCTTAGAGCAGTGCGTACCAATTCCTCAAAACTCTTATTTTCCAACGTGAATAAATATTGGCCTAATTGTTTATTGGAGATCCCTGATGCTAAGGCTGACTTCGCAAAATCGGATAGCTGAGTTTTTACTATCTCTGCATTGTCTCCATATTTTATCTCCGCCGCCTCTCGACATTGAGTTAAAGAATGCCTTATTCGGCTTATGAAGACATTCAAAGTTTCGAATTGACTTTGCCGACTGGTGATTAAGCAATTCACCAAATCGTTATAGTCTTCGATTGGGAGATAAGCCCGATTGAGTGTGTCTTCAAATTCTTTAAAATCTTTGGGTTTGGCGGTTTGAACTAAATCGAGTGCATCTTCTCTTAATTTAGTTTGGAGAATTTGCAAGAAGAGTTTTTCATCTTCATTCGGGATATGCTCTATAATAGGCTTAATGCACGTAAGAAATGTTTGTAGTTTTTGTGCAATTCTCGCGTCGGTACCTCCAGAAAATTCTGGGATACCTTGGGAGAGTTTTAACAGTTTCTCAAATCCAAGAGACATTTTCGGTGATGTAAAGGTTTTTTGTTCAGCCAGTTTGATTTTAGATTTGCTAATCAGATTTTTCTTGGGAGTATTTGCTTCTGTTATTTCTGCCGATAATGACATTAATAAACAGGTATTTTTGGAAGGGGTGTTTACCCTTTCTCTTAATTGTTCAACTTTCCTTTTAAGAAAATCAATCTGGCTGATGTATACCAAATTTTGTTCCTTGAATTTGTTAACAACACTAGCCAAATCAGATTCTTTAGCTTTGTAAGAGCTAAGAGCTAGGTCAACTTCCTTCTTTTTCGACTCAAGAGTAGTCACCTGTTTCTCTAATTTGGCTATAGTTGCCTCTGCGTGATGGTTGGTCTGTTCAGCCTCGAGTTGGTTATTTATTAATTTGGCTTGAATCTTTTTTAGATTTTTGATTTCGTCTTTGAAATCTATTAGCCTAATCTCCCGTTCCTCTTGTTGCCCTTTTACGGCATCTATATAGATAGAGAGGATAGCGTCAGTGGTCTCAAGTCTATTGAGTTGTCCCCACTGTTTGCTGATCTGATCAAAATGCAGGTGATAAACTTCTTTACCCACGAGTGATTTTAATTCACTTAACAGGGTAGTGTTAAAGTTCTTTATCTCCTGTATTTGATCCTTTCTTTCCCTTTCTAATTGCCGAATTTCATCCAGCAATTCCTCGATCTGATTTGGATTGGAGTCCATAAACCGAAAGAGGAGGAAAAGAAAATTACGAGAAACTATAAAAGATCCAAATTGTCAACAAAAAAAACAACCCGAAAAAGAAAAGAATGCAACCCATCGGCAAGCACAGAAGAAAAAAAAATAAAAGAATTTTTTGTGTTTTTTGTGTTTTTTTTTTTTTTTTTTTTTTTATTTTTGTTTATTATATTAACATTTTATTTAATTTAATTTTAATTGTTATTTTTTCTATTCTTAAAGATAGTTTCCTCCTTGGCTAGCTCCTTAGCCTCCTGCAAGTATTTTCTTTTTGCTTCTCCCGTGCATAGGGAGGCTAGGTAATATAATTCACCCAGCTTCTGTCGGGTTTTTACAATTCGTCCTCCTCTGCGCCGTTTCCTTTTCAATGTTGTTCCATTGTCCGTCGTCTCGCTGGCTCCCCCGGGTACAAGAGGAGGTTTTGTAGTTAGTTCCGGCAGGGCAGAAGGTTTGGGTCCTCCTAATTGCAACAACCGTTTCCTATATTCCTCTAAAGAAATCGGTTTGGGCCCGGCTCTAGGGTTTTTTTCTATTTCTTTCTCCAACGTCGTCATCTGATGTTCAGATCGTCGTAAAAGAAAATTTGATCCCAGGAGGGGGTAAAATGACAACAAAAACGAGACAGGCAAAATAAATTAGATATTCGAAATGGAAGAAAACGAGAAGCTAGACTAATGTACAATTTCATAAACAAACACTAAAAGCACTTTTATCTAAAACCTTTTAAAATTTTATCAGGCCTTTAAATTTTTTCAGTTTCACCAAGTTTGAAAGGGGAAATTTCAGGGAAATTTTTGTTAAAATAGAGTTCTCTTCACAACCCTGTGAAAATAAAACCCCCCCTTTTTTTTCTTTCTATTAATCGAATTGTGTGAGAAAAAATGAGAAAGCATTATATGTTGAAATAAATGACAAGAATCGCAAAATAAAAATGAAAACTTCTTCAAAATCAAAAATCGCGTGTCGTTCAAAAATAAAGTATGAAAATCTTCTTCAAGTGAAGATGACCAATCTAATATTCTAATTAAAAATTAAAATCATAAAAATGGTATTATAAATGCAATGTTGAATTTGTTTACCTATTAATTTTGTATCTCTAAGTATTGAGAACACAAATTTTACAAAACATCAGCTATGTATGTATCAACTGTAACATTAATTTTTAAATGACACTTTTAAAATTTAATAAGCCAAAGATGGGCATTTAGTTTTAAAAGGTGTTTAAAAGCTTATTTACTTTATAAAGGCTTCGTGAAACCAAACTATCCCATTTTACAGTTTAAAATCCTTTTAACTGTATAAAAGTTGTTTATGAAATTGGGCATTCGAAATATCTCATTATAACACATTAGTTTATAGGTATTGATGGTGTTCCTGAAGTGGAGTAGCCTTCAGGTGTTTAAGTCTTTGTTTTTTAACTCCAACTTGACTCACCATCCTACCGGCTGCGCCAATGTTGTGTAATGTTTTGTATGAGATATTTCTTTTTGGTATATTCTTATTGTTGGGATATTTTAAAGGCTTCCCAAGCCAGAGAACTAGGCGTCAAAGCACCGATTTCCTGAAAGCAAGATGGTGATTAATAATATAAATAAAAGTTATACCTTTTTAATAGTTTATTCTTTACAATTCAGAATTTACAATTTACAATTCAGAATTTACAATTTACAATTCAGAATTTACAATTTACAATTCAGAATTTACAATTTACAATTCAGAATTTACAATTTACAATTGACTTACTGCTAAATCTTACCAACTATTTATACCTAATAATACCTTACATTGCTAAATTAAAACTATGTCACTTAACATTAATTTCTTAATCATTAATTTCATAATCTATTTCATCAGAGCAATTTGCCTATTACCTATTTATTTGAAATATGACACACATATTTCTTTTTATTTTATTTTACTTTATTTTATATGACACACATATTTCTTTTTATTTTCTTTTACTTTATTTATATTGCGTCAGCATTTAGTGCATTCGCAAAGTTCATTTCAGTTCATTATTTGGCCGCAATCTTTTTGTTACAAAATTCTGATGACGCTTCAGTATACGGGTTACTGAATCGTCAACCAGGTGTTTGTTTTGATTTATTTCGTGCACCAAGCAATCGAATGTTTGTTTATCATTTCGAATACTTTGGTGCCGACATCGGCCTTGAACATGAAACATGAACATGAATTGAGGTGGGTTATGGTTTGGTGTGAAACCATGAATAGTGTTTCACACAACAATAAATTGGTTGTGGGATATACTTTCATAGTTGAAAATTGATGTGTGCATTGGATAAACATGTTCTTAATAGGATGTTCATATGATTAAGATCAAATAAGAACTAGCATTATAAAATACTTACCTCTGTTGGTTGTGCTGGTTAGAATTATGTACAATGCAAGAGAATTTCAGAAGAGTTTGATTAAAAGACACATTTGTTTTTTTACGATATTTATTTATATTTAATTTTAGATTTTGAAAACTTTATTACATTGTTCTAATAAAAACCTTAAACACAAATAAACGTATCAAAATCTTGTTCTTGTATATAATTATACTTTATTTTTTTACCAAGATAGCTCATTACTTCTGAGGGTGGTCTTAAATTTCCAAAACTATCAAAATACTTAACAATATTTCTTTTTGTTATTTCTTATATATGCTACCCAATGGGTACCCAAGCCAATTTCATTATCCAGATTTATAACACCACACTCTTTTAATGTTGGTACTTTTGGTAAAGAGTTTCGCATAAAGACTCCTCTAAAATGCTTCAAGTGTTTCTTTCCAAACTGCTGAATATCAAAATTGCTTAAAGGATTGTTAGGTAGCAATTCAATTAGTTTTTTGTATTTGTTGAGTTCAAAAAAAGTCCAAGACCATTTTTATACGGTTTTAAGAATAGTCCATTTCCTTGAATAGCAACTGACTCCATAGTCTTATTATGACGCTTATTTTCTTCAAACTGTCTTTTAGCAGATCGTACATCATTGAGCGCTTTTACAACGCCAGCTGCTCCACCTGTTAGTGAAACCACCACTTTTTGGAAGTGGAATTACTCTCGGTGTTTGAATTTGTTTTTTCTTATTTTGAATAACATTTTTTGCAGCCTTCACAGCAATATTAGCAATAGATGTTGTTCCACAACAATTTATATTGTTTTTCATATCATTTTTTGCTTCGCTTATAGCCTTTTTAAACATGTTCTGTTTGCAAACCTTTTTTGATTTTGTCTTCTTAGTTAATTTAATTGTGTTTTTGTTGGTCTTGCAGTTACCCATTCCAAATTTAGTTTTAGCTTTCATCATATTGGTTACAAGGAGGCCACTTAACTTTTCAGAGGTTGATGAGTCGTTTGCTTTAAATCTTTTCCACGCTTGCTCGGTTACAATTTTATCAGCAAAGTGTCGGTCTGAGAGAGAACTACTTTTTGAGTATGCAATATCATGTAAACGACAAGCCTCATCCAGTTGATTAATTCCTTTATCCCCTCTACGTAGGCGTTCCTCTAATTTTGTCCCAGGTCCACAATAATTATATGAAGGAATATGTAGTTCAAATGGAAGTTTGTCTATAGCTTTATTCAAACGCCCTTCTCCTTTAAATGATTTTCTTTTTTTATTGCACTGATTCTGAGTGTTATGTTCAATCATATTTTATTTTATTTTATGGAAAATGAAAAATCTTTCTTCATTTTAACTTATGTATATGTATATATAAAATACAGATACCTTAAATTAATACAAATATAACAAGATTTTTTACTTATTTTCTTCTATGGGTGTAAAGGGTACATTAGGGAACAGAGTTTTCATAAAATGTTCAGCTTTATTTTTTATTTTCTCGTCAACATACTTTTCCTCTGTGGAGTCTTTAAGTTTTTGGGGAATTAATTGTGATGCCATGTTTTCTTGTTCCATACTTTTAATTGTTTCCTTTATAGAAGAGTCTATGTGGTTTTTTAGCATATGAATTTCCTTATTAAAAGTGGATAAAACTTCCATTAAAGAAGAATTTATGTGGTTTATAATGCTTGTTTCTTTAAGACCTATTTGATCATCAACATATCCTTTGCAAACGGCTTGGTGGAGGTATTCAGGATTAATTCCAACATTGTTTAAATATTTACTTTCTAAATCAAAATCACCAGACGGTTGAAGTTTAAAACCTATTCCTGGAGGTCCTACAAGACCTTTGTTTTTTGAAAGGGGCTTGAGGTTCCTACGGAACTTGTTGACGTTCATTGTTAATATGCAATGTTAATAGTTTGAAACGATGTTAATATATAATATTTGATTCTTTGAGCTCTTCGATTATAGAATTTATTTCATTCTGATGGTTATTATTACCAGCATTTTTGGATGCTATCAAAAGTCTTAGCCTATTAACAAGTTCATTAGGATCGTTCCAATACATATATTCACTATTTTTATTTGTATATTCCATTACAGTTATGTCAGAATAAGATTTTCCAGTTTTTTCTGTTTCACGTTTAAATCCTGCAGCAAGTTGTTTAATTATTTTTGTATATTTTGCCCCCCCTATTTGACTTGATTCGACTGGAACTATCATGATTAGTTTTATGTGCATTAGTTTTTTTCCATACTCTTCTAAGTCATCACTAGTATATATTTGTTGGCGTGGATTTTTCTTTAGAATTAATTCAATGAGGCTAGGAGTTCGAGTGAAAGTTTCATAATCAATAACAATATCATGTTCATTCATTATAAAACGATATTTTCCTATTTTAATAGAATTTATATTTGCATCAAAATATGGACCATATGTTGTATCGCGGTTCGAATCTGACAATATTTTTTTAACAAAAGAAGATGTTTTGTTTAGGGTTGAATTATTTTTTGGTATACTGAATAAAATGGAATCATCTGTAGTATCCATTTCTGATATGTAACTTGTTTTGTTATGTTCTTCTTCCTTTTCATTTTCATCAAAAGATTTGAAATGTAGCTTACGAGGTTTGATTGTTTTTATGCCATCATCCAGCAGTGTTGTTTCTTCTGTAACATTTCCAACCAGTTTGTTCAATGGTTCCACAATTGGTTTGAAAGTCTCTTCTAAATCAGTTTCTCTAGTAATTTTGCCAGATTTTAGTTGAAAATATTTATTTCTTAGCACATTTTTTGTTTTTATTAAATCTCTTAACACGTTCTCATCTATTTCTATGTTTCGGATATAAATAATTTTTTTTTTTTTTAGAATTAAAATGAAGGACTAGTTTTCCCAAACAGTGTTGTTGTCACAATGTGTTGATTTTAAATGAAATATGTATATTTATAGTATAGCAGTTTTATTGAAACTGTTTTTGTATCGACCTTTTTCAATACTGTTCTCCTTGTCTATTACTAGGAATCCAAAATTGTCAGTCCAACAATGTGAGCATAACTCTTTGAATTGGTTAAATGTCATATCAGAGTTAATATGATACTTGTAAAGATGCTTTAAGTTCAATTCGTCTTGCTTGAAAAGAATAATGAAATTAGCGTTGTCTCTAATTAGATGTTTTGGTATATGAGTATAGGACTGACATAAGTAAAAACTATCAACTCCATTGTGACGACCCATACAAAAATAGTCTCTTATATTATTTTGTTTCTGGCAAGCGTTATCATCGAATAAAAATATTGAATTGTTTTTAGCGTCTGAAGGAGGCATTATTTCACAATTTTTTGAAAATTCATTGTATTCCATTCCTTGGATAGATGTAATAAGATAGCTAGATATATTTTTTATTAGAATATTATAAATACATTTTACAAATCATGTTTTTACATATATACAAAAAAATTATTATGACATGACATTTTCCGTCTGCCAGATTGACAATTAACATAAATTATACAAATATTGTAATAAGCTTTTATAATTATTTATGTGAATTTAAAAAAGAAGTTAATTTTAAATTTTTTTTTTTTTTTCAACTTTAAGTTTGAATTAATTTAAGTGGATTATTGTTTGATAAATCAGAAATCTTCGTTCATAATTCTAGATCTATAACTTAACGCGATTTTGCAATATTTGTACAAATTGCCGACATTCATCTCATTCAGCAAGGCAACAACTTGTTCATCCGATAAGATGTCACTTCCAAAAAAGCTCTTTCTTGTTTCCTTTAAAGTAGGGCAATTTCCAACGAAATGAATAACGTCCCCTCTTTCTCTAAGATTGCACATACTGCACTCCAATGGTAATTCGGGTCTATGTGGTATGAAATTCAGGCTTATAAGTTCGCTTCGGAGTCTAACCATTGTTGAAATCTCGTTCACACTATTTGCATCAATGAAGTAGTTTCTTTCAACAAGATTGTGGTTCAGCCTTCTATAAATAGTTCTGAATAAGGACTCGGAAGCTTCAGCTACATAATCTTCTCTACATTTTTCATCTACTTTCGCAATCACATCATATAAGACATCCTTGCAACTTGATATCCTTCCAACGTTTAAATTGAACTCCACGTAATATCCTTCGGCGAGGCAATTCCACTCCCTGTACCAGCTATTTTGATTTTGTACTGCTTTAAGAGCTACTTTCTTGCTAGTCGGGAATGAGGCATCTTGAAAACTTTCAGTAAATAGTCCGCTTGCAGTTCAAGGGTTTGACGAATAGAGTTGAAAGTCCTGTCGCTAACATAATAACATAGTTTGGTGTGTTCAATGGCAGACGAAATACTCTTTTCACGTAGTGAGTTAGTAGTTTCTCCACAGTGAGAAACTTTTTACGTCCCCAAACTTGGGCGCCGTATAAAAGAATACTCTCCGCTGCAGCTTCAAATACTTTATATTTGATACTATGTGCTATGTTGACGTTCATAAAAACTCTTTTCCATGCTATATTTATAGCTGTTTTTGCTTTTTGCAGTTTTTCTACTAGATGCTTTTCCATGTTTAAGTTGCTCGAAAAGATGACGCCGAGGTATTTGTACTCCTTGACGCATTCAATGTCTTCTCCGTTAAACACCCACTTTTCATTCGATGCGTTTCGACCACCTCCTCTTTTAAAAATCATCACCTTGGATTTTTGAGTGTTGACAACTAAATTCCTTAAACAACAGTAATTGTAAATTTTGTTTATCATAAGTTGGCGTGTTTCTTGGGAGTAAGCAAACAAGACTATATCATCCGCGAACATCAATGCTTTAATATGCTCTCCCGCAAAGTCAACTCCTCCAGGAAGGAAATCAATTAGATCATTTATGAAGAGCGAAAAGAGGGTAGGACTCAGTGTGCATCCCTGCCTCACTCCTGACGAAGTTGCAAACCAATCCGAAAGTTCCGCTCCATTCCGAACTGCAGCCCGTGTTCCTCTGTACAACTCTTCGAGTATTAAGCCGAACTTCAACGAAAATCCCAGATTGTACAATTTGTAAAATAAGGCACCTCTGTTGATCGTGTCAAAAGCTGTTTTGAAATCAATGAAAAATACATACAATTTTTTACCCTGCATGCAAAAGCTTTCAGCAAGGCTCCTGAGGACAAAGATATTGTCGATTGTAGAGTATCCGGATCTAAAACCAGCTTGACACTCGTTTAGCACATTTTGCGTTGTAATCCATCTTGTAATTCGTTTCTGTAACATTGTTGTGAAGATCTTATATGTTGCATTTAGAAAAGAAATTCCTCGATAGTTCGCTGCATCCAACAAGGATCCTTTTTTGTGTATCGGGAATATTACAGCATTCCTGAATTCATCTACCGGAAGATTCCCCTCAAAAACATTATTAAATAATGTTACCAGATGTTCTTTCAGTGTGACGCTTCCGTATTTGTAGAACTCTACTGGAATACCATCCATAAAGTTTGTTCAAGTTCATGCATACTAAATTCTGGGTCTAAAATTTCGTTCTCAAATCGAGGAACTGCATAATTCCAGTTTGCTAATGTTGTTTCGGGATTTAGTAGATCTTTGAAGTGAAGGAAAAGTGAATTTGCACACAGTTTTTTGTGTATTACTGGTTGTTTTCCATTTAATTCCCAAGCCAGTTTCCAAAAGTCCCTAGCGTTTTTACAAGACAGCAATCTGCATGCTTATTTTTCTTCATATTTCAACTTTTTGGCTTTGCATAGCTCTTTAAATTTCCTATTGGCCTCTAAGTAGTTAATCCTAAATGAGCATTCATTGATCAAACCAAGGCTCATTTCCTGAATTCCATCCTTTTCCGCGAGGCTGCTGTTGGGGGTAATATTCCTTTATGGTTTGCTCTAACATTTGAAAGTCTGGTCTTTGTAATGTTTAGATGTAATAAGTTTTTTAAGATATTGATATTTTGGTTGGTGTAAGGATTTGGAATAAATATAAATATTTTCAAACTTTAAACCATTGGGGTCAAGAAGAATGCTTAACATAACATTTGTTTTTCCGCAGTTTGATGGTCCAACGATAATTCCTCGAATACTGTTTGGAAATAAGTTTCCATGTTTTTTCTTAATTTTTACATTGGAATCAAAATTCCTTACTTTTATGACATATGACTGCCCGGCAAAAATCCTTGATCGAACCCTCCTAGTGGGTGTCGGGCGGACAATGTCACCACAGTTTTGGTCTGTAGGTGTCAGACGGTGATAGCTAAGGTTAGATTGGATCGCTGTGTGGTTCTGACTTCTTTTATAGCACAACTCACAGAAATCCTCTCTCACCATAGATCCAAGGTTCCTGGTTTCAGTGGTGGTGTGAGCTAGTAAATCCGTGCCCAAGAATTAAAGGTTGAGGGATAAATCAACCATGAACGAGCTCAGCCGGAGGCCTGTGGTGGGTAACGGTTTTTGTTGTTTATACCTTCCCTCGGTATGCGGCTCTGCCGAGGGTGACCTTCTTTTCCGTCTTACTCGTGGGAACCTAATCGAATTTCTCAATCAGGTCTTCATCCAATTTATATGTTAAAACCCCATCCATCGAGTCCGAGGATGAACTCCTGGCTTCCAGTCAAGATACTATTGTAGGTAACTCAGGGGAAGCTAGAGACGCTAGCACCTCAGAGCAGGCTACACTTAGAGGTAACACGGGAGGTACTAGTACCCCTGTGCTTCAGCATCCCTCTCAAAAAACGCCCGTAATTTCAAGTAGCAAGGCTCGCCAGAGCCGGAAAGGTACATGAGCGTGATGCTGCCGACAAATTAAAATACCAGAAAGTTGTTGAAGAATTCAACAGTCGGGAGAAGAGTGCGCTACCCAGCAAAAAAGAAAAGTCCACCAAGAGGAACAGGTCTCTGGAGGAGGAGAAGCCACCTCAAAAGAGAACCAAACTTGGTGGCAGTGCCAGAAAGGAGACTCCGAGGGCGACAGCGCAACCGCGTGCCTTGAGTGAGGTCGTTAGAGACAACCTCCAGGTGGCGATTGTAGATGAGCTCTCCACAGACAACAGAGCTCTGATGTCAGCGTGGAACTCAATCGAGGCCAAGCTCTCGGAATTGGTCTTCAAATACACTATCTCGGCAAAAGAAGGTCCCTATCCCAGCTTTGACTCCGGCGAAATGCTCAGGGGTTACAAAGTGATAAAGTGCGCAGACGACTTTTCAAGGGATTTCCTTGGCAAAGGAGTTGCTAAGATTAGCAACGACTGGAAGGGCTTGAAGCTCAAGCTCATTCCCGCCAGGGAGGTTCCTAGAAAACCATTGGCTCGCATCTTGTTGCCAGTGATGAGCATTAAGCCAACTGGAGCGGAGCTGATTAGGAGCCTTCAATGGCTTAATCCGCGGATTCCTATGAATGACTGGGTAGTCATCAAGACAGAGGAACCGCGCAAGAATAGCGTGGTCTATCTTCTAAGGATCTGCGAGGCTAGTCGCAAAGCCATAGAAGAGGCACAATGTAAGCTGAGGTTCGGCATCAAAAGTGTCTCCATAAAGATTCTGCAGAGTCAGGAAGTTGGCCCCACCCTGGGTGATGATAACGTCGAGGTAGACGATGTCACCATGCAGGTTGGAGCCCCCGGCGAGGTGGTGGATCCTGGCTCTGCAGTTCCACCTGCCAATTAAAAAACGACAGGCTACGCGCCATCCAGGCTAATCTGAAGCACTCTAAATGTGCCTCGGATAACCTGAGGATCTTCCTGAGTGAGGAAGATATAGATGTCGCCCTTGTACAAGAGCCATGGGTTAATGGCCTCGCGATTAGAGGCCTTAATGACAGCCAATACGATTTATTCTACAAGCCCGACAATCAGAATCAAGGTAAGCCTAGAACTTGTATTTTAGCTAAAAAACACTTAAAAGCTTTTATGTGTCCAAACTATAGCACTTCGGACTTAACAGTTGTTAGGTTAGAGGGAAAACAAGCGGAGGGCTTGATTCTTGCATCATCATACATGGCGCATGACAAAGAGTCACCGCCTGAGGAGGTGCCTACTCTTGTGGCGGAGGCAAAAGCCAGACAAACAAGCCTGCTTGTAGGGAGTGATGCGAACGCGAGGCACTCAATCTGGAGCAGCACGGAAATTAATGAGCGAGGTGAGTCTCTTTTTAATTATATAATTGAAAATAACTTGACTATATGTAACAGGGGCAATACTCCCACTTTTGTTTTTCCGAGCACGGACAACTCAGAAGGGTGGGAAGATGTGTTAGACGTTACATTTGTCAATATTTATGGCAACCTCTCCATCGAAAATTGGAGAGTATCTCTTCTTAACTCCTTTTCTGATCATAGACGGATTCTATTTGATCTTAAATTCGAAATAAAATCTCCTTCCCCCTATAGAAATCCAAGAAGAATTGACTGGAAGAAATTTAGTCAGATCTTTGGCTCAAAGTTGCGCAGTATACCGAACGCGAGGTACGACTCGGTAACAGATCTTGAGTTAGAGATTTCAAACTTCGAGGACTCTATAAACACTGCATTCAAGGTCTCTTGTCCGATAAGATACAGTAAGAAAACCTTTCCACCTTGGTGGAATGACGACTTATCTAATCTGAGGAAAATAACAAGAACCATTTTTAATATCTGCTATAAGCATAAATTTTATCAGCCTTATAAGGACTGCTTGAGAATATACAAGCGTTCTATAGCTCAAGCCAAAAAACAAGGAATGCAAGAGTACTGTCAGTCCATCGAAAACATCAAAGATTCGGCCAGGCTTAGTAGGGTTCTATCGAAAGAACATTCGAACCCCTCATTTCTTAAAAAACCAGATGGAAGCTGGACAGCATCTCCAATGGAGACATTAGAGCTACTAATGAACGTACACTTCCCAGGTTGTGCAGAAGAACCAACCGAATCCAATCTGACTTTCAACATGCCAACCTCCATAGAGCAGGTAAACGCCCTTATAACTAGAGAAAATATAGTCTGGGCTATCAAAACCTTCTCGCCGTACAAATCTCCAGGCCCTGATGGAATACTACCTATAATGCTGCAAAATCAGCTTGAATTAGTAGTACCACGGCTCGAGAGTATCTTTAAAGGTTGCCTTTTACTAAACCATGTCCCCATGTCTTGGAGGCAGGTAAGAGTGGTTTTCTTACCAGAAATTGGTAAAAGAGGGCATGAATCTGCCAAAGATTACCGACCTATAAGCCTTACTTCCTTTCTTCTTAAAACCCTGGAGAGAATCGTAGATTCTCACATAAGGAGAATTCTAAGTAGTTGTCCCCTATCTAACTCGCAACATGCCTACATGAGGGGCAGATCCACAGAGACTGCTCTTCACGAGGTAGTGAGAACGATAGAAAACACAATCCATTTCAAGGAATATACCCTAGCCACCTTCTTAGACGTAGAAGGAGCTTTCAACAATGTCCTAACTGAATCCATCGCTGAATCACTTGCAGACTTCGGTGTAGAGAACTATATTAGAAGGTGGATAATATCCATGCTAAGTAATAGGAGGATTCAATCAAAGTTAGGATATTCAACGTGTACCAAATATGCCAGCAGAGGAACACCTCAAGGAGGTGTATTGTCTCCTCTCCTATGGCTTTTGGTCATGAACAGCATTCTAGTGAAATTCGAGAGTAGTGGAGTGAAAGCGGTTGCGTACGCCGATGATTTGGTCATTCTAGTTTCAGGAAAATTTCCAAGCGTGATCAGTGAAATCACTAATATGGCTTTGAAGAAAGTAAGCACCTGGGCTGCGAGCTGCGGACTAGGTGTTAACAGCAACAAAACCGAGTTGATGCTTTTCACCACCAAAACCAAGGTACCACCCTTCACTCTACCTCGGTTAAACGGACAAGCACTATCATTGTCTTCCAGTGCTAAATATCTGGGCGTAATACTGGATACCAAATTAAACTGGAAGCTTAACATCGAAGAGCGGGTAAGAAAGTCGTGTGTCGCCTTCTACGCCTGCAATAAAACATTCGGCAAAAAGTGGGGCCTCCAGTCAAAAATGATAAAATGGACATACACAGCGGTTGTAAGACCGATACTGGTCTATGGTTCCATTGTGTGGTGGCGGCCCGCACTCAACAAAGCCTACATAGTAAACAAGCTTACAAAGGTGCAGAGAAATGCATGCGTAGGGATATCAGGGGCAATCAGGTCCTGTCCAACGGATGCACTCAACGTCATCCTGGACCTTCTTCCGATCGAGCTCTTTATCAAATATCAGGTGTTCTGCAGTATCTTGAGACTCAAAGAAACAGGCTGCTGGACACCTAGATCTTACGGGCACTGCAACTAAACAAGCCTGATACCATCAGACATCCTATCCACAACCACCGATTACTGCATCCCTACCCTAGACACCTCAAAGAAGTTTAGAGTCTTGCTCCAGTCAAGAACCGACTGGGAGGATGGCGTTGTGACGGAAGACTTCAACACAATTATCTTCACGGATGGTTCGAAGATGGAATGCGGTGTTGGTGCAGGAGTCTTCTGTGAATCTCTTGAGATTTCAAAAACCTATAGACTTCCCAATTTTGCCAGCGTGTTCCAGGGAGAATTGCTGGCGATAAGGGAAGCTTGTACAGCCCTTAAAAATATCCGTCAGAACCAAAATGTAGCCATACTAACAGACAGTCAGGCAGCTATTAAAGCCATTGATTCAGCTTTATCATCCTCTAAACTGGTCCAGCAATGTAAAGAGGCCCTAAAGGAACTGGATATGAGCGTCACTCTTATCTGGATACCGGGCCATAGGGGCTATGAGGGTAATGAGAAGGCAGATGAGCTAGCTAGGCAAGGATCAGCCCTTCACAACTCTCTGGCAGTGAGAGTATATGCTCCTCTTGGAGTTGTGAAGGGTAATATCCTGACCAAATACACATCAGAAGCAAATCATAGGTGGAGAAGTTTAACGAGTTGCGTTATATCCAGGAAAATCTGGCCCGCCTATAACAAACCAAAATCAATCAATTTAATTTCCAAACCAAGGCATGACATAGCCAGGATTGTCGCTACTTGCACAGGACATTGGCCTGTAGGGGAGCATGCGGCAAAATTGGGTATACCACATAACTCTTTCTGCCGTAGCTGTGAGAACCGGGATGAAAAAGAAACAGTCCCACACTTTCTATGCCACTGTCCGGCCCTGGCCAGGAAAAGAGCACTCCACTTGGGTAAGGAATTCTTCAACGGTATTGAGGAACTCGCACAATTCAAGATCAAAGATTTGATCTCATACCTAAATAGCACAAAGTGGCTTTAACCCCCTCCCCCCTTATTTCTCCCTCACTAAATGGACTGCACGTGCGGATAGTGCACGATCCATAGCCCATTTTCAAACCCATTCAGAATCTCACGAGGTATGGTATCAAAACGGCGCACTCAGCGCTAATTGTGTCCTGCGCGAAGCAGGACAGCCATTTCTACCTACCTACCATGACATATGACTGCTTTACAAAACGCATAATGACGACTAAGATCTTTTTTAATAAAACATTTTGTTTTTATACACTTTTAATAATAATAAATGTTTTAACCTTCAACTTAGAAGGTGTGTTAATCATAATATGATTGAACATAACACTCATATTCAGTGCAATAAAAAAAGAAAATCATTTAAAGGAGAAGGGCGTTTGAATAAAGCTATAGACAAACTTCCATTTGAACTACATATTCCTTCATATAATTATTGTGGACCTGGGACAAAATTAGAGGAACGCCTACGTAGAGGGGATAAAGGAATTAATCAACTGGATGAGGCTTGTCGTTTACATGATATTGCATACTCAAAAAGTAGTTCTCTCTCAGGCCGACACTTTGCTGATAAAATTCTAACCGAGCAAGCGTGGAAAAGATTTAAAGCAAACGACTCATCAACCTCTAAAAAGTTAAGTGGCCTCCTTGTAACCAACATGATGAAAGCTTAAACTAAATTTGGAATGGGTAACTGCAAGACCAAAAAAAAACACAATTAAAAGAACTAAGAAGACAAAATCAAAAAAGGTTTGCAAACAGAACATTTTCAAAAAGGCTATAAGCGAAGCAAGAAATGCTATTAAAAGCAATATAAATTGTTGTGGAACAACATCTATTGCTAATATTGCTGTGAAGGCTGCAAAAAATGTTATTCAAAATAAGAAAAAACAAATTCAAACACCGAGAGTAATTCCACTTCCAAAAAGTGGTGGTTTCACTAACAGGTGGAGCAGCTAGCGTTGTAAAAGCGCTCAATGATGTACGATCTGCTAAAAGACAGTTTGAAGAAAATAAGCGTCATAATAAGACTATGGAGTCAGTTGCTATTCAAGGAAATGGACTATTCTTAAAACCGTATAAAAATGGTCTTGGACTTTTTTTGAACTCAACAAATACAAAAAACTAATTGAATTGCTACCTAACAATCCTTTAAGCAATTTTGATATTCAGCAGTTTAGAAAGAAACACTTGAAGCATTTTAGAGGAGTCTTTATGCGAAACTCTTTACCAAAATTACCAACATTAAAAGAGTGTGGTGTTATAAATCTGGATAATGAAATTGGCTTGGGTACCCATTGGGTAGCATATATAAGAAATAACAAAAAAAAATATTGTTAAGTATTTTGATAGTTTTGGAAATTTAAGACCACCCTCAGAAGTAATAAGCTATCTTGGTAAAAAAATAAAGTATAATTATATACAAGAACAAGATTTTGATACGTTTATTTGTGTTTAAGGTTTTTATTAGAACAATGTAATAAAGTTTTCAAAATCTAAAATTAAATATAAATAAATATCGTAAAAAAACAAATGTGTCTTTTAATCAAACTCTTCTGAAATCCTCTTGCATTGTACATAATTCTAACCAGCACAACCAACAGAGGTAAGTATTTTGGAATGCTAGTTCTTATTTGATCTTAAGCATATGAACATCCTATTAAGAACATGTTTATCCAATGCACACATCAATTTTATATTGCATGCTGTGCAGGTGCTAATGTTGTGCTATCCAAAAAATCCAACTATGAAAGTATATCCCACAACCAATTTATCACTGAACATCCAATCCCACAACCAATATTCAAATGAAAATACAAATGGTGCTACAAATCCAACCACTGACACTTATTCCCAATTAGAATCAAACTGTTGGAAATGCATCCCAATATTTTTGCGTTCCGAACGTGAATTTTACGTTTTTGCGTTTTAACGTAAACGTTAATTTTACGTTTTAACGTGAACGTGAATTTTACGTTTTAACGTGAATTTTACGTTTTTGCGTTTTAACGTGAACGTGAATTTTACGTTTTAACACGAATTTTACGTTTTTGCGTTTTAACGTGAACGTGAATTTTACGTTTTTACGTTCTAACGTTTGCTAAGCATGGTCTAGAACCCAAAATACCGGTATCTAACGTTTGCTAAGCATGGTCTAGAACCCAAAATAATACCGGTATCTAAAGTTTGCTAAGCATGGTCTAGAACCCAAAATAATACCGGTATTTAGCATAGATCAGAACCCCGGTGATACCGGTGGCCTAGAACCCTCTAGTTACTACTACTAACATGTCTCCAGAACATGCACAAAATACAGACATAGAAACACTAGTACGAAAACTCAAGAATAAAAAAGAAAAGATTATTAATAAGAAAAACCAGGCAAGAGAAGATTATATAGAAACAAGACAGGAAGGCTATATACAAAATTATAAACATGTTAGACACAAGAACTCCTGTTGATGCTCTTACCCCTGCCTATGATGCTGATGACCAACTGGGTACAAGCCACATTGGTAATTATGCCAATCGAAAGTAAGAATGGGTTCACAATAATTAACATGGGAGAAGGAGAAATAATCAACCAAACCCAGACTGTTATCCACATCTTCAACACAAATAATTTAATAGATACCCTTTAGGAAATAAAAAAAATATGAAATTGTAAATCAAGATCAAGAATTAAAAAGAGAATGTTTTACAATATTTACAAAAAATATTAAGTAGCATGCCCCCCAAGACACGTACTAGACGAGGACTCATAAATTTAATAGGAATGGGTCAGAAATGGCTATTATGGTACCATGGACGACGAAGATAGGAAAGAAATAGACGAACATTTAAAAGTAATAGAAACTAATGACAAAAATGCTATTCAGGAACTTAATAAACAGATTAAAATTAATACACAACTAGAAGAAAATATGAAAAACATTAGGGACTTAGTTTTGAAAGACAGGCAGTCAGATGTATCAAAATGAAAGTCAAAAGTTACAAAAATCAATACTTAATCGATTACAATGAACTGAAGTATTAACTAGATTATTAATGTTTGAAAAGTTAATTGACAACCTACTAGATACTATAGCTGCTTCCAAAATGAGGATGACACATCCTAGCTAACTGACTAACGATGAATTGGTTATGACAGACATGAACTTTAGCAAACTAAAAAATATTAAAACAGGCGTTATGAAATATACAAATGGAGCCATTATTATAGCCTTGAAAATACCTAAAGAAATAATAACACTTCCTATTAAAATTAAATAGTACCCGTGGCATGATGGTTAGTGCGTTGGACTTAACTTAGAGTGTCCGTATGGGACCAGTAAGTTAGTTGTAAGTTATAGTTAATTAGGTTAGTTTTATGAATTTTTGGCTAGCTTTAAGATAGGTTTAAGATTGAATTAATAAAAATGAATTTACAAAAAAAAAAAGTGCGTTGGACTGTCATGCCAGAGGTCTTGGGTTCGATCCCTGCCTATGCCATCTAAAGTATTTTTCACGGGTATTGCCCTTTGCGAGGAATTGACAAATTCTCCAAGAGTAATTCTTGTCATGAACAGTGCTTTCTCAAATTTGCCGTTCGGATTCGGCTTAAAATTGTAGGTCCCCTCCATCCCTGACAACAGTACTCGCACACAGGAATGGTTGAGAGTTGTAAGTCACTAGACCCTAGTTCCCAACGGACTGTTGCGCCACCCAATTTATTTTATTTTTTATTAAAATTATTTTACCTGTAACAAATCAAGAAAAAGAATAAATCGATTTAGAACCATTTTTTGTAATTGAAAGTTAACACATCATACTTTTCAGTAAACACGTCACAATTTACTTGCACCCGAAAATCATTAAATCTGAAAACCATTAAACCCGAAAACCATTAAACCCGAAAGGAAACATACATAAATCTAAAATCTATTAAAATCGATAGTGTCAACAAACGACACAAACAAGTCACGTCCGCATCATCATATCATCATATCCAGCGACAAGATTAAATTAATTACATTCTTTGTCACCCCATTCACACACTGCACAACAATCAAGAATAGATAGCTGCAACAGTTGCTATATAAACCCTAGACCGAAGTCATCCTGATCCTCAGTTCCTGTGTAACCTGCGATCATGCTGATCGTATTATTTTTGTATTGAAATTGTATTGCTTAAAATTGTATTGTTTAAAGTTGTTTAAATAAAGTTTTTTTTTAACTAAGCCGAGAAGCTTATTTTTAATTAGGGCCTCAACCGGGATCCCTTTAGCATAAAATTAAGATTTGAAAACATAAAGTAAAATCAGTGCTAAGTGTGTGGTTCCAGCCAAAACAAACCTGCCAACTATTCTACGAAGATAGAAGAAAGAGCGACATACCAAGTAGAAGCAGCATCATCAGACACCAGTCCAAGACCAGCAAAACTTCCAAAGGATACATTTTTTTAAGTATATATTTATTTTATATTTTATATTTATATTTATTATAAAATATTTTTTAATTAAATTTATATTATTACAACGTGTGTGTAACGTGATCTGGTGCATCAGATAATATTATAATATCACGTTTCGTTTTTCCTCCATAAAAAAACCTAAAAAAACAAAATGAATCAAGACGCTGTGAATTGTCTAATTTCTCAAGCTATTAGCTCGAACATTGCTAAATTCGAACAAGCTATACATGACCAACATAACATGCATACTCAAGAAATTGAGAGATTACAGAAATTGATATATGACAAAGGCCTAGCCTCGAACATTACAGAATACGAGACACAGACCATTAGTTCAAGCATTCAAGTTCTCATTTGTGTGTTGATGGGGTCACACCGTATGAGAAGAGAGCAGACTAGTTTATATAAAAAAAAAAAAAAAAAGTTAGAACTTATAAGAATATAAAGAATTGTAATACCACAAACAATAAACTATACAAATTCTGTACTCTAATTGTGAATCATGAAGTGTGTGCTATGTGATTTGTCTATTGATCGTAGTGATACAAAAATTCGTTGTCAAACTTGCAATCAGTATTCCCATGCAAAGTGCGCCAAATTAGAAAAAAATGAAATTGAATTCATGCTTAGAAGTAAAATTAGCCACAAGTGTGTTCTCTGTCTGAAAAAGCGCCGTGAGTCATTGTCTACCGATCAGCTGCCGATAAATAAGTGCACATTGGAATCGGCTCTCAATAAAATTCATTTGACAAAAAACTCCCCATCTACATCTACTGCGGCTGAGGCTTCTGGTTCTGATAAAATCGAAGCTGCTGACGTTAACGTAGAAGCTGATGAGTCTGTTACTGCTGCTACTGCCCCTCGTATTGATGATGTTGTTGTTCCTGCTAATGTTGATGCCCCAATGGAGCATATTATTATTCCACCTGACGTCTCTCCATCATTAAACAACGGTCAAGAAATTACTTTGTCTGTTCTTTTTAGTGAAATTGTCAAACTCCAAAAAATTAACAGTGATGCACTCGCAAAAATTCGCTCACTGGAAGAAAGCAACGTTACTCTCACTAGCAAAGTAAATTCTTTGGAGGCTAGGCTAAATGCTTTGGAGCAAAGAGACAAACAATGCGAGGTTGATATCGTTGGTATTCCAAACTTGGATTCGGCGAATGTAATGGAAAAGGTAATGCAAATTATTACTGTCGGTGTAGGCGAGCAAATTCAGAAAGATGACATTAAATCACTCTATGTAAAGAATTTGAAGCTCAGTTCTAACGTTGCATGTGTGAAATTTACAAATCTTTCAATAAAAGAAAAAATTATGAACAAACTGAGGACGAGCAAAATTAAACTGACTGCAAACATATTTGGAGTACAAAATAACAATACAAATGGGAAACATAAATCAAAAACAAATATATTTATAAACGATAGTCTTACCACAGATAATAGAGTTACATAGATATCGCATCCAGTGCAAATAAAAATGATCATATTTTTTATCCCCTATTTAAAGCGATTTGTTGAAGTCAAACCTTGCAACCATATTCAACATAACAAAATAAAACCTAGAATACAATATCCCAGCAACAGACGACAGACGTTGACCTGTGAGTTGCGTTCGAAAGATAAATAGATACATTTTCTTATTTGAATTCGTGTTCGTTTGCCAATGCAACCCTTTTGAGTTCTTTTTACGTCGCTTCTACGTTCCAACACACTATTTGCTGTGCAGGTAGTTTTTTGTCTATATAATTTTGCAGCAACCAACGCGTTGCAACGCTTTCTTTTTCTTCGCTTCTCAATCTAATCGGTTGAGCGAGCGATTGACTGGAAGGTATCGGGATCGGGATGGCTCGTCTGGTGTGTGTGTTTTTTTTTTTCTCCAAATTCATTTTTATTAGTTTAGTTTTATTGACTTCATAAATATATACAAATTTACATTTCAGTGTTTTGATATAACTAAGTCTTTTATGGTTTGGCCGAAGGCCGTCTACCAGAGCGACATTTTAATTTAATTTGTACATTTTCAAAAATAAAAAGCTTAAAACATTAAATTATTATTGTTATTTTTTTTTGTTTTTTATATAAATACATCTATCATTATTATTTAAAAATTTTCTTGCATAATTTGGTTTCTGTAACGAAAAGCTTTCGTAATATACCCAACCAGAGGGTCCCAACCGCTCTCTCCATTCAAAATTTTGATTACTTCGTCTAGAATAAGAGACTCCACTGCAAAGAAACGTCTTCGAAATTCCTTGAGTATTGGACAGATTCCCACAAAGTGAAAAACATCTTCGCGCACTTTCAAATTGCATAGATCGCACAATAATGGTAGTTCTGGTCGATCCGGAATATAATTCAAACCAATGACTTCACCTCTTATTTTAAATAGCATACTGATCTGTTCTGTTGTGTTTTGTGCCAAGAAATACGTGTTTTTATTTAAAAAATGATTCAGCTTGCTGTAGTAGGTTCTATATTGCGACGACTCTGCTTCCGTAGTGAACTTATCATAAATCATATTTCCAACTTTTCTTAGCAAATCTTTGAATTTTAACTTCATGGTTTCATTATTATTGGTGGTTGATACTGTAAAATCTGCTGAAGATTCGTTGGCCAATTTGTTCCACTCAGTAACGCAAGTTCCCCCAGAATGTATCAGCTGCATGAGAACCAGTCTTGGAATCCTTTCTTCTCCCATCGCCATTACTCTTGTCACATAATCGAAATGAATTTATAGCGTATCCAAAAATAGCGGTGCTATACCTGTTTCTAAGTATAACATATAATTTGGTGAACTACCAGGCAGCTTGAAAGTATTCCGTATAAAAAAACGAAGAAATTTTTCCACAGCCTCATAGGAAATATATCCCCAAACTTGGGCTCCGTAGAAGAGAATTGATAATGCAGCTGTACGAAAGATTTGATACTTTGCTGCATGTGATATGTTTTTCCTTTCAATACAACTTCTCCACACAGAATACATAGCTCGTTTAGCTTCAGATAGTTTGTATTGAAGATGCTTTTTTAGGTTTAGATTAGAAGCAATTAAGACTCCTAGGTACTTGTACTCTTTAACAATCTCTATTGGTTCCTCCTCAAACGTCCACTTTTCACTCCTCGAAAACCTGCCACCCCCCCTTCTCATAATCATAATTTTCGACTTGGCAAGATTAACCGATAAATTCCAGGTTTTGCAGTAGCGTTCGAGTCGGTTTATCATTAACTGCATACCGTTTATAGTCTCCGATAGGAAGACTAAATCATCTGCAAACATTAGGCCAGGGATGTTTTTTCCACTCATAACAATTCCCCCTTTTACACTATCGATAATGTCGTTTATGTACAAAACAAAAAATAGAGTACTAAGAACACAACCTTGTTTAACGCCCATTGACGTTTCAAACTCGTCTGAGAGGAATTTACCATCCCATACCCTTGCAATATTTTCTTTGTAGATTGCTCTGATGACAGATATCATTTTTGTAGAGATTCCGTATCCGTAGAGTTTGTTAAATTCATTTTTATTAATTCAATCTTAAATCTATCTTAAAGCTAGACAAAAATTCATAAAACTAGCCTAATTAACCATAACTTACAACTAACTTACTGGTCCCATACGGACACTCTAAGTTAAACAATAATACTTAATGCTAATGCCTTTCGGCCCTAAGATCTATTTAACTTTAATTCCATTTTATTTATTTTTTTATTCATTAGAAAATTTCAAAAAAACTAATATCAATATCCTTTTTTATTTTTACTTAAAAACTACTTAAAATAAGGTCCTTAATATAAAACTTAAAGCTAACTAAAACTACCTATTCTACCTATAAACTACTTAAACCTAGAACAACCACAGCAACAAACCCAATTATCTAACGTTTTTTGTTTTTCATATTTTGTTGTCTTTTTTTCTTTATTTTTTTTTTATTCCATGTTTTTTTTTTAATTTTTTTTGTATTTTTTGTATTTTCATTTTTTGTTTTTTTTTGTATTTTTTTTTTTGTATTTTTTTTGTGCCACCATGCCTATTCTACTTAAAACTAAACCCTAAAACTATAAAACAAGTATGTAAGCCGGCCAAGGCTTAAAACCTCATCCCGACTACCCACTATCAAGTGCCGATTGAAGCCACCAAAACTGGTTCTCCTGCTTCACCCTATCAGTTCGGTCCCGTTCGGACACAGCCCTACTGAACCGAACGAGCTCTGCTCCGCCTTGTGCCATGACGTCCCGATTGTACAGGAGTCGCCTATCCACGGTTCGTCGTCTGACGTGGTAGATTAGCGGAACTGCCAATCCATCCTGTATCAGACCGCATCTATCTAAAAAGAGGAATGCCTCTGGTGGAATGAAGCCACTCAAGCGTGCACTTTCAAAATACTCGTCGTTCGGATAGAACGCCCCGAAAATTAAATTGTTGGTCGAAGACATAGTGTTAAATCTCTTAGTAGATTCTTGACCAAACAAAGCTCTTATGGCGCAACGTCGCAATTACCTTACTCAAAATCCTAGTAAGGTAGTTGCTGAGAAGAAATAAAAGGCCGTGTTGTCTTTATGAGGCGTCAAACAAGAATGATTTATTATAAAAATGCTTAAAACTAACTTACATGGTAAAGAAATATAAGAATATAACAAACAAAAGAGAATAGAAGAAATGCAAGCCGTTAGGCTTAACATCAGAGCAAATTCGTTTAACTATGTACAAGATGAGCAGTTAATGCGTGCGAGTGTTAAATGATTATATGTATGTTACAATGTGTATTATGTGAGTATGTATGTTTTTAAGAATAACGATAGGGTTAATTATGATTAGATGCTGCCTTGAGCGAAAATAAAAGTAATTCATAAAAAAAATAAATAAAATTAAATAAATTGATAAATGTGGTTCAGGTTGAGACTGAACATGCCGGCCACCTTGAAGTATTGTTATCTATATCTTCAACTGTGTTTACATCGGAAGTGGGTAGAGTTTATTGGCTGTTCGTTTATAGATGCCAAGTTTGGTTTTGACTTCAGCCACACGTACGATGCCATCAGAGCCAGGGAAAGTCTTGAGGATTCGTCCCATAAGCCATTTATATGGGGGTAAGTTGTCGTCATGTATGAGAACGATTGTGCCTGCTTTGAGAATTTCAGATTTTTTGTACCACCTGGTACGTTCCTGTAGGCTAAGGAGGTAGTCTCGAGACCAGCGTTTCCAAAACTGTTGCTGAATTTGTTGTAACCGTCTAAACCTGGTGAGCCTCGAGATACTAGCATCTAGTAAGCAGGGTTCTGGTATGGATGTCAACGGACGTCCTATGAGAAAGTGGCCTGGAGTGAGTGGTTCCAGGTCATTCGGTGATGATGAGAGCGGTGTAATTGGACGCGAGTTCAAAATTGCTTCGATTTGAGCGGTGAGAGTGTTTAGTTCTTCATAGTTAAGAATCGCATTTGCTGCTACTCGAATGAGATGGTACTTCGCAGACTTGACGGCAGCCTCCCAGAGACCGCCGAAATGAGGTGACCTTGGAGGAATAAAACGCCACTCGATTCGGTCCACTCGACAGATTTCCTTAATCTGTATCAGGCTTTCACTATCGAATAATCTCGCTAGTTCTTTGAGCTCGTTTCGGGCGCCGACAAAGTTGGTTGCGTTGTCGCAGAATATTGTACGACAGAGGCCGCGCCGGGCGATAAATCGTCGGAGTGCTGCGATGAACGAGGCTGTAGTTAGATCTCCGACTGCTTCTAAGTGGACTGCTTTAGTGGTGAAGCAGACGAAGACAGCGATGTATCCTTTAATGATTGTTCGAGCCCTTGGCTGGTAGCGTAGTTTAAAGGGGCCACAAAAGTCAACGCCAGTGGTCAGAAATGGACCTTCTGGTGATACCCGTTCTGGTGGAAGATTGCCCATAAACTGCTCTACTGATTTTGGTTTGACACGGAAACAGCGTTGGCATTTATTGAATTCTCGACGAGCCATGTTTAGTCCATCTAGAGGCCAGTACCTTTGACGAATTATACCGAGAAGTGCCTGTGGAGCTGCATGAAGCGACTTTAAATGATAAAAAGAAAAAATTAGATCAGTTAATAAATTTCTTTTAGGTAAAATTATTTGATGCTTAGAATCATAATTAATAGGAGCGTTTTCCAGTCGTCCTTGGACCCTGAGCAAGCCATCTCTGGCTATAAATGGGCAAAGATTTCGAAGACGACTAGTTTGTTCAATTTGTTCAGAATTTTGAAGGCGATTGAATTCATTTTTGAATTCAAGAAGCTGCATATTTATGATTAAGCCGTTGTGGGCGAGATTACTTTCCTCCACAGTGGGAAGAGTTGAAAGCACCGCAGTAGTTTGAATTTTTCGTGCTTTATTGTAGAAACGATATACGTAAGCGAATATTCTCTCAAGTTTTGGGAGTGAATCGTTGTATTTTACGTTTTGCATTATGCTGTAGTATTGCGGATGTGCTGCGATGAGCGCCTTGTTGGATGATTTTCTTTCCGGGATTTCTTCAAAAGAGCTGATTGTTGCTGTTTCTCGCCAGCTCTCATGCATTGAAATTAAGAAGCTTGGTCCTTGGAACCAGAGAGATGATGATTGTAAGGTATCAGCTGTACAACCTCTTGAGATCAGATCTGCCGGATTCATTTTTCCAGAAACATGTCTCCATTGCTCTGCTTGTGAGAGTTCTTGAATTCTGGCTACTCTATTGGCGACGAATGTAACCCATGTGTATGATGGTTGGGAAATCCAGGCTAAAACAATCTGCGAATCGGTATGATAGAAAATATCGTTGATCTTGAGTTGGAGTATTTTTGTTAGCCTGTCAACTAACTCGGCCATCATGACTGCTGCTTGGAGCTCTAGTCTAGGTAGGCTTGTCGACTTTATTGGACATACGCGTGATTTGGAGCATATGAGCTGGCAGTTTACTTCGCCTGAACGACTTAGTGAACGTAAATAGCAACACGTTCCGTATGCGGCTTCGCTGCTGTCCGAGAATGCATGTAGTTGGATGTCAACATATTCTGATTGACCAAGAAGATGCCGAGGGCAGGACAAGAATTTGACTTCATTTAGCTGCTGAATGTAGCGATCCCATTGAAGGCTAAGCTCCTCTGGTAGTGGTGAGTCCCATCCTAGTTTAGATTTCCAGAGCTGTTGCATGAACAACTTACCTTTCACGACGATTGGACCGATTAAGCCAAGAGGATCGAAATTCTTACCTAGATCAGAGAGCACTGTCCTTTTGGAAGTCTGATTGTGAAATTCTGGTACATAATTGAATTTGAAAAGATCTTCCTGTGGTTGCCAGATCAATCCCAAAGTTTTGACTGTCTCGGAATTATTTATGACCACAAAGGGCTCTCTATGTTCTTCTGGAGTGTCATCTAAAAGTCGGTCGTTATTAGCACAGAATTTTCTGAGTTCAAACTGCCCTTTTGCTAAGATTGAGATGATATCTTTCTTAAGTTGATTAGCTTCTGAGAGGTCATTAGCTCCTGTCATGAAATTGTCTACATAGACTCCATTTAAAACCGCATGGGCTGCTTTAGGAAATTGAGCATCTTCTTCCTCTGCTAATTGAACGATACATCTGGTGGCTAAGAAGGGAGCAGATGATGTGCCATATGTCACTGTATTCAGGAGGTAGTATTTTAGTATTTCGTTCGGCTCATTGCGCCAAACTATCATTTGATATTTTCGATCGTCTTCGTGAATGAGAATTTGTCGAAACATCTGACGAATATCTGCCATGAATACGTAAGCAAGTGTGCGGAAATTGATTAAGACTGTAAATAAGTCGGGCTGTACGGTTGGTCCAACCATAAGCAGGTCATTTAGAGAGAGATTTGTTGAAGTCTTTGCCGAACCGTCAAAAACTACTCGGAGTTTTGTGGATGAGCTATCCGGTTTGACAACGCAGTGGTGTGGTAAAAAATAGTTTGAGGTTGGTATAGTTTTAATTTCTTGCATGTGGTGAAGATCTATGTACTCGTTAACAAATGCTCTGTAAGGCTGTTGCAATTCCGGTTTGGAGATGAGCTTGCGTTCAAGCGTTTTGAATCTTTTAGAAGCTGTGTTCAGTGAGTTTCCGAGTTGTGACGGGTTTCGTCGAAATGGAAGACGGACAATGAAGCGACCAGAGCTTGTTCGTGAGAAGGACTGCTTAAAGTGTTTCTCACATTCTTCTTCTTCTTGGGAGAGAGTCTTAGACGGAGCCTTGTAGTCTTCTAGGTCCCAAAATTTGTGAAGTGTCCTTTCTAGAGAAGAGAGTGTGGGAAGTGCTGTGGTTGCAATGTTGCAGTGTGAAAGCGGCAGAGGTTTTGATTGCAGTTTGCCAGCGACTACCCATCCAAGTTCGGTACTCTGTAAGATAGGAAGGTCGATAGCAAGGCGATACTGTTCCTGTTTCAGGATAGTAAAGAGTAGCTCCGCTCCGATGAGGATGTCAATTTTGCTCGGACGATAAAAATGAGGATCGGCTAGGTCAAGCCTTTTTAAGATATCCCATTCGTCGACATTGATGAAGCTATCAGGATGGTTGCCAGTAATTTGTGGCAAGACGTGAAAGTCGATTGTTTTAGAAAATTTACTGAACCGTGAGTATATGGACGTAGTGATTTTGTGACGTATTGTCGAGGTGGAGTTTCCAATACCGCTGATGGGCAGATCAGTCCGTGAGCGCTCAAGACCAAGCTGTGAAGCGCAAGATTCAGTTATGAAATGTAGCTGCGAACCTGAGTCTAATAGGGCTCTGCATAAGAGAGGTTGGCCGTATTTGTTGAGGGCCATGACAAGCGCAGTGGCTAGTATAATTTGAGAGCGAGTTTTGGTTTTCTGGTATTCTGATACCAATACTGATGTTCCGATAGTGGAGTTTGAGCTTGTTTGATCTTTTATTATGGGAATGGTCAAAACAGGTGTGGGCTTAGCTGTAGAAATTTTATCAAGCGAAGATTCTAGTCAAGGTTCCTTTGAAGGAGTTTCAGGTTGTGCAGATGATGCAGATGATGCGGATGATGCTTTTAAATGATCATGCAGCAATGTATGGTGTGGCTGCTTGCAAGTGCGACACTTATCTAAGCTGCAAGAATCAGTTATATGGCCAGTTTTGAGGCAGTTAAGACAGAGTTTTAACCCGTTTGCTGAATTGTAGCGTTGTTCGGGTGAAAGTTGTAGGAATTTTCGGCATCTATATATATTGTGTTTCGTACCTGCACAATAACTACAGAGCTTATCGTGTACTGCAATGAGAGACGTTTGCGGTTGTTTATTGTCCTTTTTAGGTTTAATATTCTTCAGATTCGAAGTGTAGGCTGCAGGAGCGAGACACGATTTTTCGTCTAGATTGAAAGCTCGGTTTTCCAAAAACTTCTTGAACTCATCAAGGGTTGGAAATCTATCTTGGGAACGAATGTCATTCCATTTATCTAACGATAGGCTGTCTAATTTAGTGCACATCAGGTAGATCATGGGATCATCCCAATAGACTGTAGGCCTACCCAGTGATGTAAGTGCACTTAAGTGAACGTTAAGTTCATCCAAGAGCGTACGAAGTTCCGTTGCGGAGTTTCTTGAAACTTGTGAAAGATTAAAGATTCTTCTAAGATGCTCATGAGCTATGACTTGCTCCTTATTATATCGAGATACAAGTGTTTTTAGAGCTACCTCGTAATTGGATTCGTTAACCTCTAGAGCGCGAATGCTGCTAAGTGCCTTTTCACTAAGCGCTGATCGTAGGAAATGAAATCGAGTGATGTTGTTCAAGGCCGGATTGTTATGGATTAAAGTAACGAAAGTTTGGTAAAACGACGTCCAATTGACGTAATCTCCCGAGAATTTAGGTAGAGGTATCTCTGGCAGGCGGATTGGTGTGCCTCCAATTGAAGTTTCTAGTGCCGTACGATTCGTAGGTTCTGAATCCGATGGATGCCTGGCATCGCTAATTAAATTTAGTAGTGCTGGACGAATTTCAAAATAAGTCTCTTCGAAATCACCTCTGATTGGAAGAGTAGCTTCGTTCTCGTCAAGCTCTTCAATTTTTAGTTGGATTGCTTCGAAATTAGTTCTCGTCGATTCGAGAGATTCTAATCTAGTCTCGAGTTCAGCGGTAAGTGCTGCAGAAGCGCGTTTTAAGAATTCTTTCGTTCTACCTAGCTGGCCGATGATTACTTGGCGTTTTACTCTAAGCTTCTCTAACTTTACTTCAGCCATTTTGAGATAATCGCTTCACTTTTAAATAATAAAAAAATGGGTACTCACGAAGTTCTTTGGTGTTACCAATGTGTTCCGTAATGTGAGGTGATGTGTTCGTTCCGTTATGAGGTGATTTGTTTGTTCCGTTATGAGGTGATTTGTTGCGTTCCGTTATGAGGTAATTTGTTCCGTTGCTGTTCCAAGCGTATTACAGTTGTGTTGAGATATCTGGAGTACCGTTGAGGTGATGTTGGTTTTTATTAATCTCCCATGTTTATGCAGCGTTGATGCGAAGAAATGATGTTGATTGTAGTCTCGGTGTGAATTAGGACGTAGTTTGTATGTAGATCGAAGATCCAATAAATTAAATTGCAGTTAATGCGACAATTAATTACCCTACCTGTTATGAACCATCCAATGTGAATATTAAGATTTGATTAGAAGCAGCCTTTCTTGTGCGATGAAATGTAATTATTGATTTGTAATCCAATGTAATATTCACTGGATCACGTCGGGGTCACCAATGTTAAATCTCTTAGTAGATTCTTGACCAAACAAAGCTCTTATGGCGCAACGTCGCAATTACCTTACTCAAAATCCTAGTAAGGTAGTTGCTGAGAAGAAATAAAAGGCCGTGTTGTCTTTATGAGGCGTCAAACAAGAATGATTTATTATAAAAATGCTTAAAACTAACTTACATGGTAAAGAAATATAAGAATATAACAAACAAAAGAGAATAGAAGAAATGCAAGCCGTTAGGCTTAACATCAGAGCAAATTCGTTTAACTATGTACAAGATGAGCAGTTAATGCGTGCGAGTGTTAAATGATTATATGTATGTTACAATGTGTATTATGTGAGTATGTATGTTTTTAAGAATAACGATAGGGTAAATTATGATTAGATGCTGCCTTGAGCGAAAATAAAAGTAATTCATAAAAAAAATAAATAAAATTAAATAAATTGATAAATGTGGTTCAGGTTGAGACTGAACACATAGCTCTTGCAATGTGACCTCGGACGAGTTTTATCACGAAATTGTCAATTCTGTTGATTCGAGCCCCATTGTATAGGACCTCGTTGGAATAGTAATGCACATAAGAAGATTCGGCTGTTCTGTATAAGCCGGTACAGCGTCGTAAACACTGCCGCTCGAACACCCGAAACTTCTCCATCTGGGAAGGGGCAACGTTGAACCACACAGGACAACCATAAACGATCATCGGCCGTATGAGGGCCATGTAGCAAATTACCTTCACTCTGGGGTCAAGCCGACTGCTAAAAAACAGCCGTTTCGTCAGAGCGAAGGCTCCTCGGGCCCTGGTCAGAGCAGCATTTATATGTCTGTCGAAATATAAATACTGATCTAACCAGATACCGAGGTACTTCACTACACTTTTGCTCGCCAATGGCTGCCCGTGAAGATCAACGATGACCATCTTGCGCCAATTCTTGCATGTATCCCTCGTTGCCCTAGCCAACGGAGTCCGGAACAGAATTGTCTCCGACTTCTGGACATTTATTTTCAGTTTCCAGTCGTCGCAATATCGCTGAATCTTGTCGAAATCACGCTGCAAGAGAATTCTAATAACCTCAACCTTTCGGGCCGTTCTGTACGCAATAAGATCGTCGGCGTACGCAATTGCCTTTGTAAGACTACCTATCAGATCGCTGGTGTAAATGTTGAAGAGAATCGGCGAGTTCACCGCTCCCTGTTGAAGACCATTTTTAATTAAGAATGTTGTGGTAGAAGTTACATTGCCACTTTTGACAACAAACTTTCTACCGTTAAGCATATCATACAGTATATACAACAATGGCTTGCTTATGCCAAGCCTGCTCAGTTTTAGGTAAAGACCCTCTAACCATACGGTGTCAAAGGCCTTTTCCAAATCAACCAGAACAGCACCTGTGCATTGTTGTTTTGTTTTATTCCATTGGATATCAGAAACGAGTTTAGACGCAGCATGAATTGTGTCATGACCCGCCTTGAACCCGAACTGTTTATCCGGAATTATTTTGTTGTCCGCAGCCCACTTAGTCAGAGCCCTATTAATGATTTTTTCGAAAACTTTGCTGATGCTCGGAAGAAGACTTATCGACCGAAGATTTGACGGGTTGGAGTTGTCCTTTCCCTTTTTCGGGAGAGGATGAACCACAGCGGTCTTCCAATGCACTGGATAATATGCATTATTCAGTGCATTATTGAAGAGTGTAGTGTAAATGTCAATTGCCTCCATCGGTAAATGTCTTAGTACAACGTTGGATATACCATCGACACCTGCTGACTTTTTATTTTTTATTGAGTTGAAGATGAGCTGAAGCTCAACCTTCGTCACTAACAGGGGACTTGGTCCTGTTTGCTCGGCGATTATGGCATTTGCCAAGGAATAGTCATTGAACCGCATAAAACCGCGGTTCTCAGATCGCCAATGTGTTATATCATTTCGAAGGTAAAAGTGATTAAGTAGGGCTCTGTTTTCCAGGTCGTGGTTGGGGCGAATGCTAACATTCACCTTGTACACTTGCTGGAAAGCAGCTCCCACCGCCTCCACTTTTTCCTTCGGATCTTCAATTATATAAAAGTCATCGTCAAAGATGGCTTCTTCTGGATCTATTTGCGCTGTCACGAGTACGTCTCTGTTCTCTTCAGTTCTTTGGAGTTTCAGACACGGAAGGTCTTTGTAGTTCTTTTTCCTGAATATCTTGTTGATTTTAGGGAACATACTAGGGTCACTGGAATTAACTGACCGGATCTTGCGGTCCCAGTACTTGTTAATTGATAACCTGTAGTTCTCCTTAATCAACAGATTGACATTTTTTATTGACGACTTCAGTGTCCTAACCTCCAAGTCGTATGGGTCTGTAAGTCGTCTGTACAAGTTTTTGAGTCTTGTCAGTAAGCCACTCTTGTGCTTACGTAATGCGTCAATAGTCGCGTTTCTGTAAGCGTCCATTTGGTCCCGTTCTTTGTACTTTGGTATTGTCCGTTCCATCGTTCGTTTTATTGTTTCGTCCATCTGTTGTAAATGTTGGTCAATTTCTGTATTTGTCAGGTTTCTGTTGTTTGGTGGGGCTATGTCACTCGAACGAAGTTCTCTCGCTAGGGCGTTGCTGAAACGAGGCCAGCGCATCTTACTGTAATTGTAAGAATGCGTTGCAACGTATTCCTCCAACTCCACGCGTTCATTCGGAATCTGCATTACAGCAGCCAGTCCGCAGTGATCACTGTCGTACTCGATTGTCTGTAAGCAGTTTCGAGGGTGATTACCCACTTTGTCTGTAACTGTCAGTCTTGTGTCGTACAGCAAAAGATCCAGAAAGGAGTCGCTTCTTGGATACGATGGCTTTTCAGTAGCCAGCAGGTCGACGCCATATTCAACGCTGTAAAGATTCATCAAATTAAAAAGACGGTTACCTCTGGGATTACTATGTTGATTTCCCCAATCTTCATGTTTTGCGTTCAAATCACCGGCCAAGATGAAATAGTTTTCTTCCAAGCTCAGTTTCAGTTCCCTAAAAAGAATCTCGAGTTCTGAAGCAAAGTAAGTAACCTGCGGAAATCCAGCCGCATAAGCCGCAATCATATACATCCGCTTCCCTTGAGTGAGAGAGATGCATACAACGCAAACTTCTAGCGTCTTGAGCTTTCGCAATTCATTGTTGTATATGACCTTATAATATACAACAATGAATCGTCTGGTGTGTCGTTGGATTTGTTTGGTCGTGTCGTGTGTAGGTATGTATACATTTTCTATATTTTTTTGGGTTGTGCGATCGGTGTTTGTGTGTGGCTTCTTCTTTTTATTTTGAAGTTATTTAATTTACTTCATTCGTTGTCGACTTTCGAACGATTTGGATGTTCATTTATGTATATATGATTGAGCAATACATTTTTCTTTGTTAATTTTACAGTCAGTGGTCCTTTTTTTCAGCGATTTTATTTGTCAACGTTTTTTTTTTAATAGCAATGGGTGATAAGAGATTATCTGGGGTTTCTTGTTCCGTTTGTATGAAAACGAAAAGAGATTACCCTAATTTGAAAATTTTTAAGTGCCCTTCTAGGGAAAAAAATGAAATTTTGAATAATTTGTGGAGGCAGGCATGTGGATTCAGAAATGAAGGCAAATACTTTGTATGTGGAGACCATTTTCGTCCCGAGTTTGTGGGAAGAAAATATCTTAAGAAGGATGCTGTTCCTTCTTTAAATTTAAATTCTGATTTGGGTTCAGACTTAAATTTAGAAGATCTTAATAAGTCTCCTCCAACTAAACGAAGAAGAACTTCGAGCAGTTGTAGCATTTCATGTGTAAGGTGCGATCAATTATCACAGAGATGTGCAAAAGAGGAGAAACAAATGCAATTTTAAAAAAAAAATTATCAAGTTTAAAAATTCCAATAAAAAACTTAAAAATAAAGCATTATAAAAAAAAGAGAGCGCATACTGCTTTAAAAGATTCAAAAAAAGGGAGATTATCTTTATCGTCTCAAATCCAAGGGCTACATATTTCCGACCATTCAAAAACATTTTGCGATATGTTGCAACGCAACATGCAAACATTACAAAAGAAAGAAAACCCTAATATCCGCAAAAAAATGCATTTGCCGACGGCAAAACAGTTTTTACAAAGTATTTGCCGACGGCAAAATATCAAAAATTCTCCGCAATCATAAAAAAGCGCCAAAATTGGGAGATCATAAAGATGACATAATTGTTTTTAAAAACAAACAATCGAATTGTGGGAGTTAACGCCACGCACAGTCTACGATGCTGCTCGTCGTTGGGGTCCGCTCACTATGCGATGTTTTTTTTTTGTGTATGTACCTATGCACATCTAATGGTCAAGCATGATGCTGGTTGACGAGGATGAAGGTGAAGTACAGGGGGAAGCATTGTATTTGCATAATGACGAAGATGATCCGTAATCCCAACGAGGGTCAATGGACACATAGATGACCAACGGAAAGATCAGCTGTCCTGGGCAAAACCGAGGTTTCATGAAGACGATGACGATGCTGTGTAACGAATAATCAATTTGAAAGTCGTGTATCTAAGTTTAACAAAATAAAAATTTGAACTAATTTTTAAACCTTTTTGAAAAGGAAAATTAAGTTTTTTGATTTTTGCAATTAAGTAAATATTCTGCACCTATTTGGTAGTTAAGTGCAATCGTTGTTGGTTTTTTGTATAAGAGATTTTCTTGTTCTGCCTATGATAAGGTCCCTTCGGCAACCAAAAGATTTTTTTCTTTTCGCGACAAATTGACCGCGGAGATTCAAATTTTTTACTTTTTTATGCTATTGTCCTTGCGATTCACATTGGTCCTTCGAGCCGGATATAAAGGATCTTAAAAAGGGATCAGTGCAAAAAACCTTATTTAAAAATAAAAAAAAAAAAACATCCTAAAGAAAAGGGGTTTCTGTGCGTCGGTCGTTTCAAATCAAACCATAGAGACAATCGCGTTGTGCGTGTATCGTGTAAGAACCGGTCGACTCATACGTATGTACCTACTTTCTGTGAGGATCTAAAGAAGCTGTAACCACGAGGGAGCAACGCTTAAATACAGGTGTGTGGCACTGTTATAATAACTCAATTATTAAATTTAAAACATTGATCCTTGTTGATCTAAATCCAAGCGTGTGTTGTGTGTTATCGGTTATTTTTGAATAATTATTTTCATTCAAAATGAGTAAGAGCAAAGTTCCCATTTATGTAGATGCTATTCAAACAATTGCACAAGATATAGATGCAGATTACGGGGCTTATGTTTGCTTAGAAGCAACAAAGAGAAAATCTGTTCATATGAACGAAGCGCGTTTATTTGAATTAGAAGCATCTTTTGAAGAGGCTAGATCTTTGCATCAAAAAATTGTTGAAGCTCCTACAGAAGAGTTGAAAGTGAAATATATGGAGACTCTTACATTTCACAAATTAAAAGAAGTTTTTTTTTGTTATTCGTCTGAATTAAAACAGCAGCTTACGGTTATCGAGAGTCAAAATAGTTTTAATAAATCCATAGGTGGTTCAAGCGCACCGTCGGTAGAGTTAAAGCTTCCTCACATTAAAATTCCAACCTTCGATGGTTCTCTTAAGATGTGGCCAGAATTTAAAGGTCTATTTGAAGGCTTGGTTAATAAAAACACATCGATTTCGGATGCTCATAAGCTACATTATTTAAAAAGCAATATAACTGGTGAAGCCGCGAGAATGCTGCGAAATACAGATACGAGTTTTGAGTCTGCATGAGCGTTGTTGATAAAAAGGTTTCAAAACATTCGATTATTAAAGGATAATCAGTTTAAACTCCTTTTTGATCAACCTAAAATTGCACAGGAATCCTCTGAAGATCTAAAATTATTGTTAGATACAACAAACGAGTCAAAGCAATCTCTTAAAAATCTTGGAGTACCTGTAGAATCATGGGAAGACGTTCTTATTTTCCATATGGTACAAAAACTTCCGTTTACTACACGAGGGCTTTGGGAAGCTCATATTTCAACTCATGTCGATTATCCAAAATACAGCATATTAGAGGATTTCATTCTCATGAGATCCAGAACCTTGGATATCCTTGGACAATCCTCATCAGGGTTTCATCCACAAAAAACAAAACCTAAATCGTCGTCCATTCGTGCACATAACTCTACAATTTTGAATAAGTGTTCACTTTGTCAAGGTTTACATTCAATTCGAAATTGCTTTAAATTTAAGGCGTTCAAGATTCAAAAAAGGCTTGAATTCGCAAAGAAAAAGAACTTATGTTTAAATTGTCTTTCAAGTGCACATTTAACACAAAGTTGCACGAGCACTTTCACGTGTTCAACGTGCCAACAAAAGCACCATTCATTACTGCACCCTCCAGAGCCAGTTAATGCAATGCCTGCTAGTGAACACGCTTCAACGGCAGCTGTTCTACAACCAACTCCACCAGCCTCCTCTTCCACCCAAAATTCTCAATCGGGATCATCAGAAAAACCTCCATCCTCCATCGAAAATGCTTCAGCCTACAATGCGTTTGTAGCCGAAAACACTCAATCAGCTGTTCTTCTGGCTACGGCCCTCATAAAGGTTATGACACCTACAGGCCAACCGTTGCAACTGCGATCGCTAGTGGATCCTGGATCAGAGGCTTCTTTTATAACTGAGTCTGCCGCTCAACTTTTAAATCTGAAAAAGGAAAGGAGCTGTGCTAACATTATTGGTGTTGGCGAAACCACCACCAGCACTTCCAAATATAAAGTCACTTTCACGATTTTATCACGAGTAAATGCAAGCTTTAGTTTACAGCTTAATGCATTAGTCCTACCCAAACTAACAGCCTTGCTCCCTACGCAAAACATAACAAACTCTAATTGGAGTCATCTTCAAAATCTCACACTTGCGGATCCATCTTTTAACAAAACGAATAAGATTGATGTTTTACTGGGCAGTGATGTTTATCCGTTCATTATCCTTGAAGGCCTTATCAAGGGAGACCAGGGTTCCCCTATAGCTCAAAAGACGGAACTAGGCTGGGTTCTTTCTGGGGGTATTTCGTCAAAAAACAACTCAAAGATAACATCACTCCACATGAAAACTGAACCTCAAACTTTGGACAACTTATTAGTTAAGTTTTGGGAACTTGAACAAGTTCCAAATCGGCAGCTGCTTTCTCCAGAAGAAGAGCAGTGTGAAACACATTTTTGTCGAACCCATCAGCGTCAATTAGACGGCAAATATATAGTCCAACTTCCTTTTAAAGAAGGAGCACCGCCGTTGTTAGGGTGGTCTCAAAAGTCAGCATTTGTTCGATTTTTACAATTGGAAAAAAGATTCAAAGCGAATGCATCGTTCTGTGAGGAGTACAAACGAGTATTTAATGAATATAAGGATCTTAACCATATGACTGAAGTGGGGCCTACTGCATTATCTTCTCCTCATTATTTCCTTCCCCACCACGCAGTGATGAAAGAATCCAGCTCAACCACGAAGCTACGGATTGTTTTTGATGCGTCCTGTAAGACATCTGACGGAACATCTCTAAATGATCATCTGTTTATCGGTCCGAGATTGCAAGATGACATCTTCGACCATATAGCTCGATTTAGGAAACATAAAATTGCATTTACCGCCGACATTAATAAAATGTATAGGCAAATTTGGGTTACGCCAACTGATTCCTTGTATCAACTTATTCTATGGCGAGACCTAGAAGGGGATGGGGTTAAGATATACCGCCTTAACACGGTCACATTCAGCACAGCTTCCGCACCGTATTTAGCAATTCGTACGCTTCAACAACTTGCAGCAGATGAGCGAGATGATTACCCTATTGCATCGAAAATAGCTTTGAAAAACTTTTATGTGGATGATATTATTCACGGGGCAGACTCAGTAGCCGAAGCCTTGGAAATGCAGTCTCAACTTATAACAATGTTGAAACAAGGAGGTTTTCCTTTACGAAATTGGGCGAGCAACTGTGAGATGCTACTGACATCCGTTCCAGAGAAGGACAGGGAAGTACAAGTTCCACTTTCTTTCAGAGAAGAAGATGCAATAAAAGCGCTTGGAATACAGTGGCATCCGGCAAAGGATATTTTTATGTTCAAGATCGATCTTCAAGATCTTAAGACTACTACAAAACGGAGTATCCTGTCAGATCTTGCACGTCTTTACGATCCAATGGGATGGATAGCACCCCGCGTCATCGTTGGCAAGATATTAATGCAAGACATCTGGAAGGAAAAACACACCTGGGATTCTGAACTCCCAGCAACAATCGTTTCTGCATGGCACAAACTGAAGATGGAACTAAATATTTTAAAGGCCATCGAGATTCCCCGCTGGATCAACTTCACCAAGGAGTCAAAGATTGAGGTCCATGGATTCTGCGATGCCTCCGAAAAGGCATATGCTGCAGTAGTCTACCTTCGAATAACCACCGGAATAAAAACTTGCACCAACCTTATCGTGGCAAAAACAAGGGTGGCACCTCTAAAAAATAAGTCTATAGCTAGGTTGGAACTTTGTGGAGCCTTGCTATTAGCACAGATATTGGTCCATACTTTGAAGACGATGGAGTTTCAATTGTCAAAAATATTTGCTTGGTGTGATTCTCAAATCACACTTGCATGGATCAAAAGTGCACCCTACATAAGGACCACCTTTGTAGCCAACAGAGTGGCAGAAATTCAGGAACTTACTGATCCTCAGCATTGGAACTACGTTCCATCTAAGGAAAATCCAGCTGACATTGCATCCAGAGGAGCTTGTCCCAATGAACTCGTCGAAAACCATCAATGGTGGTATGGGCCTGCATTTTTACAGGAGTTTGATGAACAACTTCATTTTTCATCCGAAATAAAAGCTACCGACCTTGAGACCAAAGCGTCGGAGATATCAAAAACCAAAAATGATTTGATCGCATCTGGGTACCCCATGATAAATATTTTTCAGCTCTGCGTTCACTTCACGTGTTTCGAAACAAATCAACCGCTATTTGAACGCTTTTCCTCCTTGAATCGTCTCTATAGAGCTGCTGCGTACTGGCGTCGCTATCTTACCAACTTAAAATTCAAGGCAAAGGATATATCAACTCGCGTATCTGGACCACATTCAGTGGATGAAATATCTTCTGCTCGAACGCGATTGATTGTTTATGTCCAGAAAGAGTTTTTCGCCGAAGACATCTCAAGGCTTACAAAAGGTGATACAGTTTCTAAAAGGAGCAAACTGGCAAGACTTTCACCAATCGTCGATGAGAAAGGAATTCTTCGAGTTGGAGGTCGATTGGAAAACGCTGATTTACCCTATTCACAGCGACATCCAATAATTTTACCTTCACAAGGTTTTTTAACGTCGCTTATCGTTCATGACACTCACATGAAGTTACTGCATGGAGGTCAGCAGTTAATGATGGCAACACTTCGTTCTGAGTACTGGATTTTGCACCTAAAATCGACTGTTAAAAAATGTATTCATAAATGTTTGAAATGCTACAGGTTTACGGCAACTGAGATGCAGCAGAAAATGGAAAATTTGCCAGCGTTACGTGTCAACCAGGCACGACCCTTTCAGACATCCGGAGTTGATTATGCTGGCCCTGTTCAACTTAAAGCATGGAGAGGTCGATGTAGTAAAATCACGAAAGCATACATTGCGATTTTTATATGCTTTTGCACAAAAGCAGTGCACTTAGAGCTTGTAAGCGACTATACGACACCAGCATTCCTCGCAGCTTTTAAACGTTTCACTGCTCGTCGTGGAATCTGCACAAATCTGTACAGCGACTGTGGAACAAATTTTAAAGGAGCCGCAACCGTTCTTGAATCAGAAAGGTCACATATGTTAAAACAATGGACCGAAGATATTGCACAACGTATGCAAGCTAATGGCACCAAATGGCATTTCAATCCTCCAGCTGCTCCGCATTTTGGCGGACTTTGGGAGGCTGGGGTAAAATCTATGAAATACCACTTAAAGCGGATAATTGGACATTACACTCTGACTTTTGAAGAATACGCGACGATATTAGCACAGGTAGAAGCTTGCCTCAACTCACGTCCCCTTTGCCCGGTCACCGAGGACCCAAGTGACCTATCTATTTTGACACCAGGACATTTTTTAATTGGATCTTCGCTCAACACTGTACCTGAAAAGGATCTAACCGAAATAAAAGACAATTACTTGGACAGATGGCAGCTCATGCAGAAGATCCAACAAAATATCTGGAAAAACTGGAAATCCGAATACTTGGTTCGGCTACAACAACGTCCAAAATGGCTTACACCCAATTCAGAACTCAAAGTTGGACATCTAGTGCTCTTACCCGATGAACAAACACCTCCCACTCTCTGGCGGTTAGGCAGAATCACCGAAATGCACCCTGGAACAGATGAAAAAGTTCGCGTTGTAACAGTTAAGACTGCTACTTCCTCATTTAAACGGCCCATAGCTAAACTCCATTTTCTACCTATGCTAAACGACTCGAAAACACAAACCGACACACACACACTTTAAAACCATTCGCATCTTTATACCACAACTGAACTTAATATTTATACTTAAATTATATTGAATTTTAAAACATATTCTATATCTAAATTATATTTATACTTAAATCAATTATTGCCACACACCATTCACGCAAACTTCATTTCTATTCTCTTTCATGTACACTTACACAACAATCACACATTAATGAGTCACCGTCTTCAAATCTACACTGGATGTCTCGATCAACTTCAAAAAACGATGACGTCGTTTCCTTGTCCGGAGGCCCGGCAGGATGTTGCAACGCAACATGCAAACATTACAAAACAAAGAAAACCCTAATATCCGCAAAAAAATGCATTTGCCGACGGCAAAACAATTTTTACAAAGTATTTGCCGACGGCAAAACATCAAAAATTCTCCGCAATCATAAAAAAGCGCCAAAATTGGGAGATCATAAAGATGACATAATTGTTTTTAAAAACAAACAATCGAATTGTGGGAGTTAACGCCACGCACAGTCTACGATGCTGCTCGTCGTTGGGGTCCGCTCACTATGCGATGTTTTTTTTTTTTGTATGTACCTATGCACATCTAATGGTCAAGCATGATGCTGGTGGACGAGGATGAAGGTGAAGTACAGGGGGAAGCATTGTATTTGCATAATGACGAAGATGATCCGTAATCCCAACGAGGGTCAATGGACACATAGATGACCAACGGAAAGATCAGCTGTCCTGGGCAAAACCGAGGTTTCATGAAGACGATGACGATGCTGTGTAACGAATAATCAATTTGAAAGTCGTGTACGAAAGTTTAACAAAATAAAAATTTGAACTAATTTTTAAACCTTTTTGAAAAGGAAAATTAAGTTTTTTTATTTTTGCAATTAAGTAAATATTCTGCACCTATTTGGTAGTTAAGTGCAATCGTTGTTGGTTTTTTGTATAAGAGATTTTCTTGTTCTGCCTATGATAAGGTCCCTCCGGCAACCAAAAAATTTTTTTCTTTTCGCGACAAGTTGACCGCGGAGATTCAAATTTTTTACTTTTTTATGCTAGTGTCCTTGCGATTCACACGATATGTTGATGGGGTTGTCGAAATCTGCAAAATATAATAACAACGAAAAAAAAATTTCCCAAAATATATTTTATAGATCGCAAAGCGCCTATAAATTTTTGAGGGATGGGCTGGGCTTCAGGCTTCCCCACATATCCTCTTTATACAGATGGGCTCCTGTTAAAGGAATTCAACCAGGATATGTAAACAATGCCCATTTGTATCTAAAATCAAAGTTCGCTTTATTGAACCAGCGAGAACGTTGTGTTGTGTTGATATTTGATGAGATTAGGATTCGTCAAAACCTCACATATAATATTTTAAATGATTTACCTAATAGATGGTTTCGAAGACCTAGGAGCAAAAAGAAACAGAATTTTTGCCAATGAAATATGTGTTTTCATGGTAAATGGTTTGTTTGATAGTTGGAAAAGTGTTTTTTTGTGTCAGCAAACGGTGTAAATGGGGCTAACCTAAAATTATAAGAAATAATTTGATAATCTGTCAAGATCTTGGTCTTAAAGTTTGCGCTGTAGTCTGCGATCAAGGACCTAATAATAGAAAAGCTTATCAAATATTAGGTGTTTCTGAAGAAAAACCATTTACAATTTTTAATGATGAAAAAATATTTTGTTTTTATGATTTTCCTCACTTCGTGGAAGATACAAAAAAGTATAACATCAAAAAATCAAAAAATTCAAATATTATCAGGAAAAAAAGTAAAAAACAATCCGAGTGAGAGGCACGGGGACCTCACTTAAATCAAGCACCCCAAGAGTGAGAGGCACGGGGAACTCACTTAAATCAAGCACCCCAAGAGTGAGAGGTACGGGGAACTCACTTAAATCAAGCACCCCAAGAGTGAGAGGCACGGGGAACTCACTTAAATCAAGCACCCCAAGAGTGAGAGGCACGGGGAACTCACTTAAATCAAGCACCCCAAGAGTGAGCGGCACGGGGAACTTATTTTTATGTATCTGCTACGTAGCAACTTATTTCTACTTCGTTTTAAATTTTTTTCTAACGCTATATACATATATATATATTTATATTGAAAAAATCTTTAAATAATCCAGAAATTAAATTTTCACTGTTATTTTTGTCCTATATTTTGGAAATTATTAACAATTTTAATAAAGCTTTTCAGTCTGAAAAGACACAGATACACATTTTGCGGAAACGTGTGCTCATGGTCTTTAAAACCGTCTTATCAAACTTTTTTTAGGGCAGAACTACTCGACGAATCTTCAATGCAGATCGTGAATTATAAAGAAAAATCCAATTATTCAGATTTAAAACAAATGTTTTTTGGGTTAAAGTCGGCTTTGTATGAGGAAGAGTTAAACAAGAATCAAGATACGGACACGGAGGTAGATTTATTTCAGATAAAAATGTATTTAGTTTCATTTTATGTTGAATTGTGCGATCAATTGAAACTTCGTTTTGATTTAATTGACAAAAAGTTAGAATTGTTAGAACTTTTGGATCCAAAAGTAATACAAACTGAAACATATCCGACAATCCTTCCACTTTTGAATGAATTTCCTTATTTTGATAATAATGTAACAAACATAGAAACTCTGAACTCCGAATTTAGAACGCTTATGGTTACTAAAAGTATAAAAATGAACGACGACGAAGAAGTTGTTGAGTTTTGGACGCGTTTACACTCTCAGAAAAATATATTGGAAGAGGATATGTTTAGGGTGTTGCCCGGCTATATGCTTACACTAGCTAGTTTACCGCATAGCAGTGCAGCAGCCGAAAGACGATTATCAGATTTCAATAACGTCAAAACAAAAAAAGAAATAGACTAGACATAAGTACCGCTTCTTCCCTTTTATTAATAAGAGAGTTTGTGGCTGGGCTGAAAGATTTTGAAGTTATTACGATATTTTTCAAAGTTTAAATATGTTCAGGAGGGCTACGTATTAAGAACCGATTAAAATCCTTATTATATGCATATACTTTATAATATTTTATGAATTTGTGTTATGTTTCCCTTAGAGGAGAATCTAATTTAATTTAAAACAGAATGTTCCTATTTATTTCAATATAATAATGTACCTACATAGTATGTACTATATATGTATGTATACATGTAATTTATGAATTTGTGATACTTGTTCTAGTCAATGTATGTTTTCGTTATATGGATGTAAAATAAAATGAAAATAAATTTGTTTTGTTTGTATTTTTTGTTTTTTTCATTATCTGCTACATATTTTACAAATCTACTTCGTTTTTTGGGCAAAATGTTTCACTTTTCGGGCTTAGCATTCTCATCCCTATCGAAAGTCGACGACGAATGAAGTAAAAATAACTTCAAACACCGATCGCACAACCCAAAAAAATTTAGAAAATGTATACCTACGCACGACACGACCAAACAAATCCAACGACACATCAGACGAGCCATCCCGATACCTCTTATATCTTATGCCATAGTTAGTTTCTTCAATAAATTGTTCTAAGGATTTTATATGTTACCCCAGTTTCATGAGCTAATGTTTTTTTAAAGAACAACCTTGCTTTTAAAGAACAACCTTGCTTATATTCACAGGTTGGCCTTGACACATACAAAAATCACACCCAGGAAATACAAACAAAATTCACACACATCGTTAAGAAAGATCAACATAAAATACACAAAAGACAAAAAAAAAACAATAAGGCACAAGAAGTAAAAAAAAGAAAATACAACAAGTTATAATGGGTGATTTTTTAAGAGCTTGAGAACTTTTTTTAAAAAAAAAACGCATAAAATTTGCAAAATCTCATCGATTCTTTATTTGAAACGTTAGATTGGTCCATGACATTTACTTTTTGAAGATAATTTCATTTAAATGTTGACCGCGGCTGCGTCTTAGGTGGTCCATTCGGAAAGTCCAATTTTGGGTAACTTTTTCGAGCATTTCGGCCGGAATAGCCCGAATTTCTTCGGAAATGTTGTCTTCCAAAGCTGGAATAGTTGCTGGCTTATTTGTGTAGACTTTAGACTTGACGTAGCCCCACAAAAAATAGTCTAAAGGCGTCAAATCGCATGATCTTGGTGGCCAACTTACCGGTCCATTCCTTGAGATGAATTGTTCTCCGAAGTTTTCCCTCAAAATGGCCATAGAATCGCGAGCTGTTTGGCATGTAGCGCCATCTTGTTGAAACCACATGTCAACCAAGTTCAGTTCTTCCATTTTTGGCAACAAAAAGTTTGTTAGCATTGAACGATAGCGATCGCCATTCACCGTAACGTTGCGTCCAACAGCATCTTTGAAAAAATACGGTCCAATGATTCCACCAGCGTACAAACCACATCAAACAGTGCATTTTTCGGGATGCATGGGCAGTTCTTGAACGGCTTCTGGTTGCTCTTCACTCCAAATGCGGCAATTTTGCTTATTTACGTAGCCATTCAACCAGAAATGAGCCTCATCGCTGAACAAAATTTGTCGATAAAAAAGCGGATTTTCTGCCAACACACATTTCGAACCGAACACTGATTTTGGTAATAAAATTCAATGATTTGCAAGCGTTGCTCGTTAGTAAGTCTATTCATGATGAAATGTCAAAGCATACTGAGCATCTTTCTCTTTGACACCATGTCTGAAATCCCGCGTGATCTGTCAAATACTAATGCATGAAAATCCTAACCTCAAACAAATCACCCGATACAATGCAATAAAATGTTTGAGTATGATTCATGCTAGTTCGATCAAACTGGGACGTAGTGGTACGTCCCAGTCGATTGAAAAATGGTCATTTTTTTTCCTCTGCGTGCGATATCTATGGAACTATAGTATCTGTGGTCTTACTGCTTACTCTCGTTCTCTCTTAAAGAAGGCAAAGCTTTTACAACAGCAAAAACAATGTCTTTATGCCTGGGTAGTGGGTTCGGAACTCATCGATTTTTATTGGAAGGAAGGAAGGAAGGCGAACATTGTATTAAAATAAAAAATTTTGAAGATTTTTATAAAAACAATCTTGTAATCTAAAGCTTTAAATCTATATCTTACTATTATGTCAACCAATAACTGTAATAGTCGTAATGCACAAGTAAACTTATATTCATCTAAATGTCTTTGTGTTGAACATTTGAGTGCAAATTCTTTTACCAGCCTTTCTGCCATCCATCAAAACATCCGAAGCTTAAGAAAAAATGTTGATCTTTTTTTGGCTCATTTAGCATCCTTAAATCATCTACCTGATTTGATTTTTCTTTCAGAGATATGGATTTTTGATTGTGAAGCGTCTAATTATAAAATTCCTAATTATACTTTTAGTGCATGTTGCAACGACACTTATGCTGCTGGAGGAGTTGCCGTATTCTATCGTAGCGATATTTCTTGCAATATTGTGTTTCCTAATCTTAATACCACTGATTTGATTGTCGTTAATTGTGAGTTATCTGGCGTTTTGTATTGTTTTGTATGTGTCTACAGATTACATTTCTTTAGTATCATGTCATTTGTGGATGAATTTTCAGTATTTTTGGGCAGACAAAGCTGCAAAAACCAAATTCTTCTTGGGGATTTTAATATTGATATATTGTCTGCAGCACCTGTTGCAGACAATTTCCTTACCGTTTTGTCTTCTTTTGGCTTTATGTCCCTGGTAAATAAACCAACTAGAGGATCGTCATGCTTAGACCATATTTTTGTTAAATTTCAAAGACAAAATAATAGCGATTATAAAGCTGATATTTTTGACTTCAAAATAACTGATCATTCCTTAATTAGTCTTCAATTTGATATTAATGTGTCCAGAACGTATCAAACTTTTTCAAAAAATTATCAAAAAATTAATTTTGAGATGCTCAAATCGGATTTGACTTCTGAGTTTTGGGATGACGTTTTAAATACAGATGATCCGTCTTTAGCCTTTGATATTTTTCTCGCTAAGCTCCAGATCCACATATCTAATAACTGCACTGTTCGTGAATCTAAGGACTTAAAATTAACTTGTCGAAAGCCTTGGATGAATGTCTCTCTGTTAAAAAAAATTAACAAGAAAAAAGTACTTCATAACAAAGTTAAAAAACACCCAAATAATATAAGATTGAGAAGTTATTATGAAAAGCTTTGCCAAAACCTTAAAATTGAAATTCCACGCTGTAGAGACTTTTATTACAGAAATAAGCTGAGTGCTAATTTTGGGAATTCTAAAAAAGAGTGGGGGATAGTGAACGATATTTTAAATAGACATAGGAACCAAGCTAATATAGCTATTGAACACCTCAATTCAAATGTGTCTGAACCTGTTAAAGTTGCAAACCTTTTTAATGATTTTTTTTTTCAAATATTGGTCTGCAGAATATAAATAACTCTTCAAGTAATCCTAATTTATTGAGTTGTAACAATACGTTAAAAGATGACAGTTTTAATCCAAATAGTTTTTTCTTTACTGATTTTAATTCTCTAGAAATTCATCAAATCATCATGTCACTAAAAAATTCAAGTTCATGTTCTGAAGATATGATTTCGAGTAATATTTTGAAAAAAATTTCTCTTCTCATATCCGATATTTTGTGCTACATTTTTAATACTAGTTTGAAAAAGGGTATTTTTCCTAATGCCTTAAAAAGTGCAATCGTGATACCATTACATAAAAAAGGAGCAACTACTTGTTTAAATAACTATCGCCCTATATCACTTCTTTCAGTATTCTCAAAAGTATTTGAAAAAGGTATGAAGTTTAGAATGATGTCTTTCTTTCGAAGAAGCAATTTCTTTAGTAATTATCAATTTGGGTTTCTAAGTGGCAGATCAACGGAAGATGCACTTTTAAAACTATGTGGTGAGATTTATCAAATCTTAAATAACTCAGAATTACCTTCATCTCTATTTATTGATATAACTAAGGCCTTTGATACGGTAGATCACACCCTTTTACTAAATAAATTATATAAAGCCGGTTTTAGAGACAAAGTTTACGAATGGCTTGCTTCTTATCTAAAGGACAGGAAACAAAAGGTTAGAATTCAAGATAAATTGAGTTCAGAAAAGCCTATATACATGGGCGTGCCTCAAGGATCAGTTTTGGGACCAGTTCTGTTCTTAGTCTTTGTCAATTCTCTGTTTATTCAACCATTTAAAGGAAAAATTACAGCCTTTGCAGATGATACTGCTCTGTCCTACTCATCAAAAAATTATTTCCAGTTAGTTGTTGACGTTAATTTCGACCTAGAAATTCTTCGTAAATGGTTTTATCTCCATCGTCTTGTAATAAGTGACAAAACAAAATTTATGATTTTTAATATCCAAGGCAATGTCAGAGAAGATATAACTGTTTCTTACCATTCCCCATTGTGCTCGAAGTATTCTTTCAATAATGATTGTAACAGTAATTCATTCACATTTAATGAACACTTTTCATGCACTAATGGCTGTTTCGAAATTGAGCGCGTTCAAAGCTTTAAGTACCTTGGTTTGTTGTTAGATTTTCGGATGAGTTGGAATGACCACACCACACACCTAAAAGACTATTTTAATAAAGTAGTAAGGCAAATGTACAATTTGAGCCATTACTGTCGTCAACCTCTTCTGAGTTTAGTCTATAACGGCCTATTTAAGTCCAAACTACAATACGGTCTCTCTTGTTGGGGTGGTACAAATTACAATAAAATAGAACCATTACTTATAAAACAAAAGCATGTTATAAGAATTATCTGTAGATCACACCGCCAAACCCCAAGCTTTAATCTTTTTAAAGACCTTAAAATCCTACCACTTCAACATTTATATTTTTATAAAGTCTTAAAAATATTTTTTGAAAAATCTGGTTATCTGCAAACTAGGGCGAACAGTTCTCACAATTTACGTGTCAATAATAGAATCTTAGTTGTAGTTCCCACTGTTAAAAAATCTATTTATTCTCACTTCTACGAAGTTACAGCACCTCTTCTTTTTAATAACCTTCCACAAGAAATCAGATTTAACACAATCAAAACGTCATATTGGAACAACATTAAGCTTTTCCTATTTTCCTTAAACTTTGATGAAATTGGTAGCTTATTGAATATTATAACTTAAGATTACACAAAGATGTTTATTTGTTTACCTACATTAACTGTTATGTTTTTTTTTTTTTTTTTTGTTTTCTGTTTGGATTTTGTGCATTGCGAACTTATACTTTATAATATATGTAATTATTTATATTTTTTGTATATTACACTTTTTTAAATTATCCCCATCAATTTTGCTTTTATTTATTTGTTTGCGGTAAATCCAACTCTTGTCCTTAAATCAACCGGATTTACCTATCTATTTTATTAAATATGTATTTCTTGTTAATTTAAAATGTTATAACTTTATGTAAATATTCTTTTTCATGAATGTAAGATAAACATGTTTAATAAAATAAAGTTTTAATAAAAAAAAAAATTGCTTGTGAAGAGACACTGGACATTATTAAGTCATTGCGTGATTTCGACGGCACTCAAACCTCCTACATAAGTTGGAGAGAAGCTGCCCTCAATTCCATCAGACTGTATAAAATAGGAAGCAAAAGGTACTTTGCTGCCTTGACAATTTTTAGGAACAAAATAACAAAGGCAGCCAATGATGTGCTCACAAATCATGGTACTGTCCTAAATTTCGAGGCAATACTGGCCAGATTAGACTTCGCATATGCTGACAAGCGACCTATGCACATAATAGAACAAGAAGTGAGCGTTTTAAGACAGGGTTCTACTAGTATAATAGAATTTTACAACGCAATCAAATGCAAGTTGACCCTGCTGACCAATACAACTATTATGACCCATGGGTCAAATTCGCCAATAACGAATGAACTCAATGCTATGAATAGACGCAATGCTTTGAGAATATTCGTAACCGGCCTGAACGGCCAACTACCTCAAATACTGTTCTCCCTCAATCCACCAGACTTGCTCAACGCACTCGTTAAGGCGCAAGAACTTAAGAGCAATGATATTCGTACAAATTTTGCACTTCAATTTGCGAACCACAAAGGTGAAAACAGAAACCATCATAATCACAATACACTGAGACTGTCGAGACAACCAAACGGTAATACCAACAATCCTTCCAGATATAATAATTACAGGCAATTACCACAACTTTTCGAACCTATTGTTCTTGGTAGTTCTGTTAATCGACCCATCAATAGAGATGATGTACACCGCTACAAACGAGTTGGCAAAAACCAAATTTTAATACGTACAATAACAATACAAGACCTGTATTTAAAAGGGAAAGGGAAAGTGCACAACTTTCTACCCAACAACCCCCAGTAAAAACTGAAAGGATAAATAACCTCAATGAGAATGAGGATTTCTTAGATCAAGAGTGGGATTACCCCACTTACGAAGAATAATAAACAACAAAAAAATTAAAATATTAATAGATACCGGTGCCAGTAGCAACTACTGCCAACCAGGTACATTGACTGATCCAATCACTCTACCAATTCTTAGGCGCCACTTATAGCTATCATTGGTTTTCATCATTGAAAAAAAACATTGGAATTTTGTTGACAGGTCTTTAATAGCTATCATTACAAATTTCTGTCATTGAAAAAAATTTCCTCATTGAAATCCACCGAAAAACTTTTACTGCCAGAAATCTGTCATTGGAATTGTGTGAAATTGGAACACAAATCAGTGGAACGATTCGTTTCACTTTTGAACATAAAAGTATCAGCTGTTCAGGAAAATTAATTTCTGTCCGGAAAATAGAAAAATACATTTTTAGAGAAAAATAAATGCGCAATTAAACTTTTTTTCCTCAAAAAAAATTCCTTTGTGTGATTTCCGATCGATCATTACATAATTTTCATTTCTAATCAAAGGGAAACATTGTCAAATATCGATTCAAAAATTTTTCCGGATCGATTTCAATGATAGCTATAACTGGCGCCTTAAACGCACCCGAACGGTGAACGGGGAAATTATTATTAATAAGTGCTACGACGCACTGATATTCGACACTAAGACAAGATTTTATGTTTTAGAAAATCTAGAATATGGAGCTCTAATAGGAGCAAACTTGTTAAGTAAAGTTAATGCTAAGATTGATTTTAATGACAATACATTAAAATACAACAATAAAGTTGAAAAGATTTATTTTGATGACAAAGAAGTTATCAACAACATTCAAGAAGTTAAAACAGATCAATTAAGAGTTCTAATTACGGAGAAAATTAAAAGTATCCATAATGACATTGATTTAACTCTTTCCTTCAGAACAGATGTCATGGCGGAAATCCGTATGGCCAATCACAAACCTATCTGGAGCAAACAATACCCTTATCCCCTATCTGCAAATAATTTCGTGAACAGCGAAGTTCACAAAATGTTGGAAGAAGGAATTATTAGACCTTCCAAATCTCCTTTCAATAGTCCCGTCTGGGTTGTACGAAAAAAAAGGTACAAACGAGGACGGCACACCAAAAAGTCGATTAGTCTTCGATTATAAAAAGCGCAATGAAAGCACGATTTCTGACAAGTACCCTATACCGGATACTAATGTCATATTATCAAACTTAGGAAAAGCCAAATACTTTTCCGCCCTTGACTTGGAATCAGGATTCCATCAAATCAAAATGAAACCAGAAGACATTGAAAAAATCAGTTTTCCATTAATAATGAAAAATATGAATAGGTACACTCGATTGCCCTTTGGATTGAAGAATGCGCCTTCAATATTCCAACGTGCAATGGATGATATTCTTAGACCTTTCATAGGAAAAACATAGATGACATTATTATCTATTCACATTCAATTGAAGAACACACGAGGCATCTTGAAGCAATAATTCAAGTGTTGAAAGAAGCTAATATGAAGATTTAAATAGAAAAAACTACTCGCTACGAAGAGAAAGTAGACTTCCTAGGTAATGTCGTCGGACATAACGTAATAAAAACTAATTCCAATAAAATGCAGACTATAAAGGAATACCCCGAACCTAAAACATTAAGGCAGTTAAGATTATTTATAGGAATGATTGGGTACTACCGAAAGTTTATCCAAAACTACGCAAAAATTGCAAAAACCCCTGGCAAAATACCTTCAGAGCGAGGACGGACAAGTATCAACTCACATGGCAAAAAAGACAGCCATCGAACTAGACCAAGAAGCAAAAATAGCTTTTCAAACATTAAAAGACCACCTACTCACAGAAGTCGAACTTACACAACCAGACTACTCAAACAAATTCGTATTAACCACTGACGCAGTAGGTGCAGTTCTATCACAAGACAATAAGCCCATAACATTCATTTCCAAAACTCTTAGCAAATCAGAACGCAGTTATGCCGTAAATGAAAAAGAACTCTTTTGCAATCGTTTACGCTTTGAAGAATTTGAGGAATTATTTATATGGTCAAATTTAGAGATCCACACGGATCACCAACCTCTCACATTTGCAGTTTCACCAAGAAATCCGAACGCAAAGATGACAAAATTTTAATCAGATATCTGATACAAATACAGTACACTCAGCTGAAAGTAGCGAAGAAAATGACATAGACTTCATAGAGAGACCAGTGAACCAATATAGCAAACAAGTTATAATAAATAAAGGCATCAGTACGATACACGATCAACTAACTCCATTTCCTAATAGGAAACGACATTTGATAACGTACGAAGACCCTAAGGACTTAATCCCTATATTTAAGGAATATTTACAAGGCGGAATAATAGCGCTATACACCACGTCTGAAGTTATTTACGAAATAAAAGGTATCTTAAAAGAACATTTTAAACACAAGTTCATCAGAACAAAGTACTTTGCCCACGATATTGCAAATAAAGATTACCAAGCAGATATCATAAAACTTACTCATAACCGAGCACATAGAAATGCCCGAGAGAATGTTAAACAGATTCTGGAACAATATTATTGGCCTAAAATGCAAGATAAATTCTTGCAATACATTAAACATTGCGAAATATGTAACGTTAACAAATATAACAGACATCCTACCCTGCACCCCATTGGTGAGGCACCAATTCCGAAAAAAGAGGGAGAATCAATTCACATTGATGTAATGTTCGCTAAAAAACACAAATTTCTTACATGCATAGACGCATACTCTAAATTCCTTGTTATAAAACACATTGACAATAGACAAGAAATGTCAAACAAAGCTTTGGAGCTACTGCAAATATTTCCAGCTTGCAAACATATATGTAACATGTGACCAGGATCTAGCATTTACATCCGCAGTCTTCACAACTCTTATGAAAAGATCAAATATAGCATTATATTATGTAACGACAATATTCATACGAGCGGCAAGAGAATACAATTTAACAATTTACTCTGTAACTCAGAAGAAACCTATAGACATTCTTTTCAATAAAGCATTTCATGAAGATACTCCTCTCAAACTTACTATCGCTCAAGACAAAATGATCGAATATAGTAATAGGAATAGGAAAGCCAAAAATATAAAATCAAAAGAAGTAGTGTACCAAAAAGATCCTACAGTAAGAAACAAATTGCAACCTAGGTTTAAAAAGATAATAGTTAAAGAAGATTTAGGAAATAAAGTCAAACTAACTAATGATAAAATAGTCCATAAGGATAACTTGAAATTTTAACTTTCAGAAAATGGGCATCTTTTATTTTTATTTTCGCTGCAACCCAGGCAGAATTAATTGACTACGCTCGAGAAAACTGCATTTTGATAGAAGTAGACGACGTTCTCTTATATGAGAATACATCAACCATATTTCATGTAACAAACCTCACATTTATACAGAATTTCGTCGACACAACATGGAAAGAGTTAGAAATAGAGCATGACCATACCAATTACCCTGACACTCCAAGAAATACAAAATTCGACAGTCATCTTAACATCATTCAAACTTTTCTTGACCAATTAGCAATTTCAAGGCCCAAAAGAGCAATAGAAACTATTGGTAAAATTTGGAAATGGATTGCCGGTTCACCAGATCACGATGATAAAATAACAATAGAAAATAAGTTAAATGATTTCATACAGAATAGTAATAAACAATTTGTAACTAATTCAAAAATATTTGACGCTTTCAAAAATGTTAAAAGGGATATCAAAGACGATCTCATAGCGTAAAAGTGTAATTTAATTAATTTAGAATTACAAAATATAATAACCACTCTCACATTAGCAAAGCTTGGAATACTTAATCCAGCAATTTTAAACCATAATGAAATAAATAAAATAATAAAAAAAGAAAAAACAGAACTCACAATCACTGAACTGATCGATATTTCAAAATTTAAAATCGTTCAAAATAACAATGTAATAGCTATAATGATTGAGTATCCAATTTTATACAAAAAATTTAAATTATATGAAACAAGAGCCCTAAGCCAGCCTGACGGCAAATTAATAATAAATAAAGCAATAGCAAAATGTGGTAATGTCTACCAAAATATTCAAAATTGTAAATTTGAGTTAAGATGTAATTATTGTAAAACACAAAAAGAAAACAACACATGTTTAATAGATCTGCTACACAATGAACGAGCTTTGTGCAACAAAACTAAAGAAAAGGACTTGCATCTAGAGGCAATAAGAGACGGATCAATTCTTTTGAGTGGAAACCATCAGGTAGAGAACCTAACCATCACGGGTCCATACTTGCTCACGTTCGAAAACACAACAACAATAGATGGAAAAATATACAATAACCCCACGGGACAAATCAACACGTTCCTAAAGACGTACGCGGTCAACGAATACGACATAGGTACATACTTTGAAGCACTGGATGATAATCTTAAGATGGAGAACATTAACCTTCTAACAACAATCCAAGAAAAGATAACAACAAATCCTATTTTGTCCACATTCGGATTAATAATTCTAATCATTCTTATTATCATGATTACAATCATAATAGTGTACTTAAGAAGACCAAGGCACCCTACCCCGATAGTGTCAACAAACGACACAAACAAGTCTCGTCCGCATCATCATATTATCATGTCCAGCGACAAGATTAATTTAATTACATTCTTTGTCACCCCACTAAAACACTGCACAACAATCAAGAATAGATAGCTGCAACAGTTGCTATATAAACCCTAGACCGAAGTCATCCTGATCCTCAGTTCCTGTGTAACCTGCGATCATTCTGATCGTATTATTTTTGTATTGGAATTGTATTGCTTAAAATTGTATTGTTTAAAGTTGTTTAAATAAAGTTTTTTTTAACTAAGCCGAGAAGCTTATTTTTGAAAAAGAAATATTTGACTGTTAAAAGTCAAATAGTTTTTTTCTGAACACTGTTATTTATAATAAAATGATTTAAATTCATGAAAATCATGAAAATAAAATAAATATGATCCAGCAATTAGTGTTCATATATGCGTTTCGCCCCGGTGCAATGGTTGGGCTCATCAGAAGATGACCATTATACCTTGTCTTGACGCATATTTTCTCGAATAAATTGAGATACCATATAATCCGAGCTACTTAGAGCAACTGCGAATTATATGGTTGCTACAAGTCTTCAGAGAAGATAAATTGTAGCTATAATTTATTGCCGTGCTATGGCTTCTTTGAAAAAGAAATATTTGACTGTTAAAAGTCAAATAGTTTTTTTCTGAACACTGTTATTTATAATAAAATGATTTAAATTCATGAAAATCATGAAAATAAAATAAATATGATCCAGCAATTAGTGTTCATATATGCGTTTCGCCCCGGTGCAATGGTTGGGCTCATCAGAAGATGACCATTACACCTTGTCTTGACGCATATTTTCTCGAATAAATCGAGATACCATATAATCCGAGCTACTTAGAGCAACTGCGAATTATATGGTTGCTACAAGTCTTCAGAGAAGATAAATTGTAGCTATAATTTATTGCCGTGCTATGGCTTCTTTGAAAAAGAAATATTTGACTGTTAAAAGTCAAATAGTTTTTTCTGAACACTGTTATTTATAATAAAATGAATTAAATTCATGAAAATCATGAAAATAAAATAAATATGATCCAGCAATTAGTGTTCATATATGCGTTTCGCCCCGGTGCAATGGTTGGGCTCATCAGAAGATGACCATTACACCAAAGACCATATAACAAGTAAAGATGTCGCACGTAGAACAAAAATCTGTGCCTGCTTTTTTCCACCATCCCTTTTTTACAATGGGTCCAAAACATGAGTCTAGGAATTTGAATGTATAGAAACATTTCAAATGTTGTGGGTACACACTGTACGAAAAAGAGCGTTGCTATTTATACTGAAAAGTTAGAGGGAGAAACAAGGTATTTCATGTTTATGAGTAGAAAAAACAAAAACAAAACGTATGTCTTTTCAATGGGTCCAAAACATGTTGCAAGATTTGTAATAAATTTATGAAGCAGAAGAGAGAAAAAATATTTGTTTGTCCTATTTGTACAAGCAAGCTAGGTTGATGATCGAGTTAAAAGAAAGAAGGGTGAGTTGATGTCCTTCACGTGTATGTGTATTTATATTGTCTTAGGGATTTTTTTTTTGTTGGCTGCGTAAATGCAAACCAGTTTTATTTATTTTTTTTCTTGAAAGATAAAAAACAACCTTGAAAAGTGAGTTTTGATAATGTTCGTAAATAATGAGTTGTGGTAGTTTCAATATTGGGCTTTGCTTTACTTTTGTTTTGTTTTGTTTTTACTTCTTGGGGTTGGTTGTGATTTGAAAATCGTATTCATTCACATGTTTAAATGTAGGTCAAAAAAAGATTGAATTTTTGATGTGAGGATTTATTTATGCGTATGTTAAGTATGTTAGGTAAATTTTTGATCTCTTAGTAAGGTCTTTTATTTTTCCTTTTTTTTGGTTCGTTATCGTTACTATTGAAGTCGGTAATGGATCAATTAAATGAGGAGTACAGGTGATGCGTACATTTCATTTTATTTCGTTGATCGAGTACAAATAGGGGTCTACCTCAACCTTACCATACAGTATACACCTGTAATAATATGTGCGTGTGAGATGATTTTTTTGTTGTAAGCGTTAGCTTTTTTTTCCTTAAAATATTATGAAAAATGTTAAAAGTGAGCTTAGAAGGTAATTGAATGTACCTTCATATCGAACATATGTTTTATACTTTTTGTTACTCGTAGGGCTTTAATTTGTTTTCATTTATATCTATAGGTCAATTTACGAACAAATTTGTAAATTTTTTTTCACAAAACTTTATTTCAAGATTTAATAGGTAGGTAAGTTAGTGTAGGTTAGGTACCACCTACATATATCAAGGCAAAGTACTTTTTTCACTCTTTACCATTAGTTGATGAAAGATTTTCTAATTTCTAATAACGTAATGTATGAACATATGTAGCGAATTCAATCCTTTATGATTTTAGCTTTATCAATCGAAGGTTTTTTAAATTTTCTTGTATACCACAAGCAGTGTTTTCTCAGTAAAACATGTGTCATGAACTCGAGAGCTTTTACTCTGTGATGGTAGCACACACTTTCCCTTTCAAACCAGGACACATTTACTTCTCTTTTATTGTTTATGCACTTTTCAACTATTTTTTCTTTTATTGTATCCATATTTTTTTCGTAATCGAAAACTTGCCTAAATATTAATATGTGTATCCTGCACACATTAAAAAATTCATCTGTCGGAGCAAACAAATTTCCAAAATTCGAATTTTTTAAATAGTTTTTGGCAAAAATAAACATCTCACTGCCACAAGTTAATACTTCATCCTTTTTTCGACATCCTTGTAAACATTCTTCGCAGCCTAAATTTGAAAATACTTTGAATGCAACATATCCAACGAAGTATCTCATTGAAGTTACTTCAGTGGATACGTATGACCCGGACCCGATCTCGTCCAGCATTAAGTCGTTTTCCATTGTTTCATAAATAGCTTCAATGTAATTATCATCAAATTTTTCATTGAGTTGAACATCTTTTCCAATTACAACTTCTTCGTTGTGAAATTCTGAGTTATTGTCTGCTTCAGTCATTAATGATGTGAGCGATATCATTTGTTCTTCATCGTTCGAACAGTTTGCGAATTTTGAAAAACAGTACAAGTTCGTGGTCATTATTTTTGAAATCAAGAAATTTAATTCATGCACGGATGGATTCTTCGTATTTCCACCTTTTGCACGTATTTGTGAAAACAAATTTTCAATGATGTCTTGATTTAACCTCTTGGTTAAAACAAAATCAATACCTTCATTTTCATTAAACATTTGTTCAGCCATCATCAATGTGGCTCTTAAAGTTTGTTCCAATCCTGCAATCCAATATACTTTCGTTTTTTTCACGAGTCTTATATTTTTAACATATTCTATAAAGTCTTCAATATAGTTATATACGAGATTTTTCATTTTTAAAGCAGATTTATATGCATTCCTGTCATATAGGCTTCCGCTGTTCATGCAATCAAATATTCTGTCAATTTTTTTGAAACATTTAGCTGTTGATTGAACAACTACTTTATCGTTTTCAACAAAATTGCCTGTTTCCACTGCCGTTAACAAAGCTGCTGATGTTGTCCTGCTGAAAACTTGAACAGCGTAAACGACACGCATTTTGTCAAAAGATGACGGATCAATATGCTTTTGAGTGAGTTTTGGGCACATTTTCGTGGTGCTGTTCTTTTCAAGATCATACAGCTTTCTTACTGGAGTGAAACTTACTATTCCATCAGGTGTAACCAGGTCTGAGTTCAATAAGGTATTTCTCATACCTTTTATAATATGGGGAATATCGTAGAACGAAAAAATTTGCTGCTCCTTGAACATAAAGTAAGGTTTTTCTTTTGTTACTCCTAATATCCCCAAACATTTCCTGTTATTTGGTCCCTGGTCACAAATAATAGCTTTCACATTCAAAGCCAAGTTACTTGCTATTTCAAGATTTTTTAATAAGATTTTACTTAAGTTTTCACCTGAAATATTTGTTTCACTATCAAAGTAGTTCAAAATGCATTTCCAGTTAGATATCAATCCCCGTACCATAAAAACACAAACTTGTTTCCCAATATTGTTGGTACGAACAAAACCTGTATCTTCTAAGCCATCAATTATATCAACTGCAGAATTGTAAGTAAGATCTCTTCTTATAGCAATCTCATCGAAAACAATAGCACATATACGACTTTGTACACTCATTTCATTGAATTTTCGCAAAAGTTCTTGATGAGCAGAATTTTTGAATCCTGGCTGCATGAGAGATGTTTATTTTTGCCAAAAACTATTTAAAAAATTCGGATTTTGGAAATTTGTTTGCTCCGACAGATGAATTTTTTAATGTGTGCAGGATACACATATTAATATTTAGGCAAGTTTTCGATTACGAAAAAAATATGGATACAATAAAAGAAAAAATAGTTGAAAAGTGCATAAACAATAAAAGAGAAGTAAATGTGTCCTGGTTTGAAAGGGAAAGTGTGTACTACCATCACAGAGTAAAAGCTCTCGAGTTCATGACACATGTTTTACTGAGAAAACACTGCTTGTGGTATACAAGAAAATTTAAAAAACCTTCGATTGATAAAGCTAAAATCATAAAGGATTGAATTCGCTACATATGTTCATACATTACGCTATTAGAAATTAGAAAATCTTTCATCAACTAATGGTAAAGAGTGAAAAAAGAACTTTGCCTTGATATATGTAGGTGGTACCTAACCTACACTAACTTACCTACCTATTAAATCTTGAAATAAAGTTTTGTGAAAAAAAATTTACAAATTTGTTCGTAAATTGACCTATAGATATAAATGAAAACAAATTAAAGCCCTACGAGTAACAAAAAGTATAAAACATATGTTCGATATGAAGGTACATTCAATTACCTTCTAAGCTCACTTTTAACATTTTTCATAATATTTTAAGGAAAAAAAAGCTAACGCTTACAACAAAAAAATCATCTCACACGCACATATTATTACAGGTGTATACTGTATGGTAAGGTTGAGGTAGACGCCAACTCACCCCTATTTGTACTCGATCAACGAAATAAAATGAAATGTACGCATCACCTGTACTCCTCATTTAATTGATCCATTACCGACTTCAATAGTAACGATAACGAACCAAAAAAAAGGAAAAATAAAAGACCTTACTAAGAGATCAAAAATTTACCTAACATACTTAACATACGCATAAATAAATCCTCACATCAAAAATTCAATCTTTTTTTGACCTACATTTAAACATGTGAATGAATACGATTTTCAAATCACAACCAACCCCAAGAAGTAAAAACAAAACAAAACAAAAGTAAAGCAAAGCCCAATATTGAAACTACCACAACTCATTATTTACGAACATTATCAAAACTCACTTTTCAAGGTTGTTTTATCTTTCAAGAAAAAAAATAAATAAAACTGGTTTGCATTTACGCAGCCAACAAAAAAAAATCCCTAAGACAATATAAATACACATACACGTGAAGGACATCAACTCACCCTTCTTTCTTTTAACTCGATCATCAACCTAGCTTGCTTGTACAAATAGGACACAAAAATATTTTTTCTCTCTTCTGCTTCATAAATTTATTACAAATCTTGCAACATGTTTTGGACCCATTGAAAAGACATACGTTTTGTTTTTGTTTTTTCTACTCATAAACATGAAATACCTTGTTTCTCCCTCTAACTTTTCAGTATAAATAGCAACGCTCTTTTTCGTACAGTGTGTACCCACAACATTTGAAATGTTTCTATACATTCAAATTCCTAGACTCATGTTTTGGACCCATTGTAAAAAAGGGATGGTGGAAAAAAGCAGGCACAGATTTTTGTTCTACGTGCGACATCTTTACTTGTTATATGGTCTTTGATTACACCTTGTCTTGACGCATATTTTCTCGAATAAATCGATATACCATATAATCCGAGCTACTTAGAGCAACTGCGAATTATATGGTTGCTACAAGTCTTCAGAGAAGATAAATTGTAGCTATAATTTATTGCCGTGCTATGGCTTCTTTGAAAAAGAAATATTTGACTGTTAAAAGTCAAATAGTTTTTTTTCTGAACACTGTTATTTATAATAAAATGATTTAAATTCATGCAAATCATGAAAATAAAATAAATATGATCCAGCAATTAGTGTTCATATATGCGTTTCGCCCCGGTGCAATGGTTGGGCTCATCAGAAGATGACCATTACACCTTGTCTTGACGCATATTTTCTCGAATAAATCGAGATACCATATAATCCGAGCTACTTAGAGCAACTGCGAATTATATGGTTGCTACAAGTCTTCAGAGAAGATAAATTGTAGCTATAATTTATTGCCGTGCTATGGCTTCTTTGAAAAAGAATTTGACTGTTAAAAGTCAAATAGTTTTTTTTTCTGAACACTGTTATTTATAATAAACTGATTTAAATTCATGAAAATCATGAATCATGGTATCTCGATTTATTCGAGAAAATATGCGTCAAGACAAGGTGTAATGGTCATCTTCTGATGAGCCCAACCATTGCACCGGGGCGAAACGCATATATGAACACTAATTGCTGGATCATATTTATTTTATTTTCATGATTTTCATGAATTTAAATCATTTTATTATAAATAACAGTGTTCAGAAAAAAACTATTTGACAACAGTCAAATATTTCTTTTTCAAAGAAGCCATAGCACGGCAATAAATTATAGCTACAATTTATCTTCTCTGAAGACTTGTAGCAACCATATAATTCGCAGTTGCTCTAAGTAGCTCGGATTATATGGTATCTCGATTTATTCGAGAAAATATGCGTCAAGACAAGGTGTAATGGTCATCTTCTGATGAGCCCAACCATTGCACCGGGGCGAAACGCATATATGAACACTAATTGCTGGATCATATTTATTTTATTTTCATGATTTTCATGAATTTAAATCATTTTATTATAAATAACAGTGTTCAGAAAAAAACTATTTGACTTTTAACAGTCAAATATTTCTTTTTCAAAGTAGCCATAGCACGGCAATAAATTATAGCTACAATTTATCTTCTCTGAAGACTTGTAGCAACCATATAATTCGCAGTTGCTCTAAGTAGCTCGGATTATATGGTATCTCGATTTATTCGAGAAAATATGCGTCAAGACAAGGTGTAATGGTCATCTTCTGATGAGCCCAACCATTGCACCGGGGCGAAACGCATATATGAACACTAATTGCTGGATCATATTTATTTTATTTTCATGATTTTCATGAATTTAAATCATTTTATTATAAGCTTATTTTTAATTGGGGGCTCAACCGGGATCCCTTTAGCATAAAATTAAGATTTGAAAACATAAAGTAAAATCAGTGCTAAGTGTGTGGTTCCAGCCAAAACAAACCTGCCAACTATTCTACGAAGATAGAAGAAAGAGGGACATACCAAGTAGAAGCAGCATCATCAGACACCAGTCCGAGACCAGCAAAACTTCCAAAGGAGAAATTTGTTTAAGTATATATGTATTTTATATTTTATATTTATATTTATTATTAAATATTTTTTAATTAAATTTATATTATTATAACGTGAGTGTAACGTGACCTGGTGTAACAGATAATATTATAATATCACGTTTCCTTTTTTCCTGCATAAAAAAACCTAAAAAAACAAAATGAATCAAGACGCTGTGAATGGTCTAATTTCTCAAGCTATTAGCTCGAACATTGCTAAATTCGAACAAGCTATACATGACCAACATAACATGTATACTCAAGAAATTGAGAGATTACAGAAATTGACATATGACAAAGGCCTAGCCTCGAACATTACAGAATACGAGACACAGACCATTAGTTCAAGCATTGCTTGTGAAGAGACACTGGACATTATTAAGTCATTGCGTGATTTCGACGGCACTCAAACCTCCTACGTAAGTTGGAGAGAAGCTGCCCTCAATTCCATCAGACTGTATAAAATAGGAAGCAAAAGGTACTTTGCTGCCTTGACAATTTTTAGGAACAAAATAACAAAGGCAGCCAATGATGTGCTCACAAATCATGGTACTGTCCTAAATTTCGAGGCAATATTGGACAGATTAGACATGCTGACAAGCGACCTATGCACATAATAGAACAAGAACTGAGCGTTTTAAGACAAGGTTCTACTAGTATAATAGAATTTTACAACGCAATCAACTGCAAGTTGATCCTGCTGACCAATAAAACTATTATGAACCATGGGTCAAATTCGCCAATAACGAATGAACTCAATGCTATGAACAGACACAATGCTTTGAGAATATTCGTAACCGGCCTGAACGGCCAACTACCTCAAATACTGTTCTCCCTCAATCCACCAGACTTGCTCAACGCACTCGTTAAGGCGCAAGAACTTGAGAGCAATAATATTCGTACAAGTTTTGCACTTCAATTTGCGAACCACAAAGGTGAAAACAGAAACCATCATAATCAAAATACAATGAGATTGTCGAGACAACCAAACGGTAATACCAACAATCCTTCCAGACATAATGATTACAGGAAATTACCACAACTTTTCGATCCTATGGTTCTTGGTAGTTCTGTAAATCGACCCATCAATAGAAATGATGTAAACCGCTATAAAAAATCTCATAATAATCATTCACAAAATTGTATGTTTTAGAAAATCTAGAATATGGAGCTCCAATAGGTGTAAACTTGTTAAGTAAAATTAATGCTAAGATTGATTTTAATGACAATACATTAAAATACAACAACAAAGTTGAAAAGATTTATTTTGATGACAAAGAAGTTATCAACAACATTCAAGAAGTTAAAACAGATCAATTAAGAGTTCTAATGATGGAGAAAATTAAAAGTATCCATAATGACATTGATTTAACTCTTCCCTTCAGAACAGATGTCATGCCGGAAATCCGTGTGGCCAATCATAAACCTATCTGGAGCAAACAATACCCTTATCCTCTATCTGCAAATAACTTCGTGAACAGCGAAGTTCACACAATTTTGGAAGAAGGAATTATTAGACCTTCCAAATCTCCTTTCAATAGTCCCGTCTGGGTTGTACCAAAAAAAGGTACAAACGAGGACGGCACACCAAAAAGTCGATTAGTCTTCGATTATAAAAAGCGCAATGAAAGCACGATTTCTGACAAGTACCCTATACCGGATACTAATGTCATATTATCAAACTTAGGAAAAGCCAAATACTTTTCCGCCCTTGCCTTGGAATCAGGATTCCATCAAATCAAAATGAAACCAGAAGACATTGAAAAAAACAGTTTTCCGTTAATAATGAAAAATATGAATACACTCGATTTCCCTTTGGATTGAAGAATGCGCCTTCAATATTCCAACGTGCAATGGATGATATTCTTAGACCTTTCATAGGAAAAACATAGATGACATAATTATCTATTCACATTCAATTGAAGAACACACGAGGCATCTTGAAGCAATAATTCAAGTGTTGAAAGAAGCTAATATGAAGATTTTAATAGAAAAAACTACTCGCTACGGAGAGAAAGTAGACTTCCTAGGTAATGTCGTCGGACATAACGTAATAAAAACTAATTCCAATAAAACGCGGACTATAAAGGAATACCCCGAACCTAAAACCTTAAGGCAGTTAAGATCATTTATAGGAATGATTGGATACTACCGAAAGTTTATCCAAAACTACACAAAAATTGCAAAACCCCTGGCAAAACACCTTCAGAGCGAGGACGGACAAGTATCAACTCACATGGCAAAAAAGACAGCCATCGAACTATGTAGACCAAGAAGCAAAAATAGCTTTTCAAACATTAAAAGACCACCTACTCACAGAAGTCGAACTTACACAACCAGACTTCTCAAAAAAATTCGTATTAACCACTGACGCATCGGATGACGCAGTAGGTGCAGTTCTATCACAAGACAATAAGCCCATAACATTCATTTCCAAAACTCTTAGCAAATCAGAACGCAGTTATGCCGTAAATGAAAAAGAACTCTTTTGCAATCGTTTACGCTTTGAAGAATTTGAGGAATTATTTATATGGTCAAATTTAGAGATCCACACGGATCACCAACCTCTCACATTTGCAGTTTCACCAAGAAATCCGAACGCAAAGATGAAGAGATGGCATGCTCTTATAGAAGAACATGCACCTAAAATGATCTATAAACCAGGTCATACTAACGTAGTCGCTGACACACTATCAAGACAAAATTTTAATCAGATATCTGATACAAATACAGTACACTCAGCTGAAAGTAGCGAAGAAAATGACATAGACTTCATAGAGAGACCAGTGAACCAATATAGCAAACAAGTTATAATAAATAAAGGCATCAATACGATACACGATCAACTAACTCCATTTCCTAATAGGAAACGACATTTGATAACGTACGAAGACCCTAAGGACTTAATCCCTATATTTAAGGAATATTTACAAGGCGGAATAATAGCGCTATACACCACGTCTGAAGTTATTTACGAAATAAAAGGTATCTTAAAAGAACATTTTAAACACAAGTTCATCAGAACAAAGTACTTTGCCCACGATATTGCAAATAAAGATTACCAAGCAGATATCATAAAACTTACTCATAACCGAGCACATAGAAATGCCCGAGAGAATGTTAAACAGATTCTGGAACAATATTATTGGCCTAAAATGCAAGATAAATTCTTGCAATACATTAAACATTGCGAAATATGTAACGTTAACAAATATAACAGACATCCTACCCTGCACCCCATTGGTGAGGCACCAATTCCGAAAAAGAGGGAGAATCAATTCACATTGATGTAATGTTCGCTAAAAAACACAAATTTCTTACATGCATAGACGCATACTCTAAATTCCTTGTTATAAAACACATTGACAATAGACAAGAAATGTCAAACAAAGCTTTGGAGCTACTGCAAATATTTCCAGCTTGCAAACATATATGTAACATGTGACCAGGATCTAGCATTTACATCCGCAGTCTTCACAACTCTTATGAAAAGATCAAATATAGCATTATATTATGTAACGACAATATTCATACGAGCGGCAAGAGAATACAATTTAACAATTCACTCTGTAACTCAGAAGAAACCTATAGACATTCTTTTCAATTAAGCATTTCATGAAGATACTCCTCTCAAACTTACTATCGCTCAAGACAAAATGATCGAATATAGTAATAGGAATAGGAAAGCCAAAAATATAAAACCAAAAGAAGTAGTGTACCAAAAAGATCCTACAGTAAGAAACAAATTGCAACCTAGGTTTAAAAAGATAATAGTTAAAGAAGATTTAGGAAATAAAGTCAAACTGACTAATGATAAAATAGTCCATAAGGATAACTTGAAATTTTAACTTTCAGAAAATGGACATCTTTTATTTTTATTTTCGCTGCAACCCAGGCAGAATTAATTGACTACACTCGAGAAAACTACATTTTGATAGAAGTAGACGACGTTCTCTTATATGAGAATACATCAACCATATTTCATGTAACAAACCTCACATTTATACAGAATTTCGTCGACACAACATGGAAAGAGTTAGAAATAGAGCATGACCATACCAATTACCCTGACACTCCAAGAAATACAAAATTCGACAGTCATCTTAACATCATTCAAACTTTTCTTGACCAATTAGCAATTTCAAGGCCCAAAAGAGCAATAGAAACTATTGGTAAAATTTGGAAATGGATTGCCGGTTCACCAGATCACGATGATAAAATAACAATAGAAAATAAGTTAAATGATTTCATACAGAATAGTAATAAACAATTTGTAACTAATTCAAAAATATTTGACGCTTTCAAAAATGTTAAAAGGAAAAGTGTAAAATGTTAGCGGAAAAGTGTAATTTAATTAATTTAGAATTACAAAATATAATAACCACTCTCACATTAGCAAAGCTTGGAATACTTAATCCAGCAATTTTAAACCATAATGAAATAAATAAAATAATAAAAAAATAAAAAACAGAACTCACAATCACTGAACTGATCGATATTTCAAAATTTAAAATCGTTCAAAATAACAATGTAATAGCTTTATAATGATTGAGTATCCAATTTTATACAAAAAATTTAAATTATATGAAACAAGAGCCCTAAGCCAGCCTGACGGCAAATTAATAATAAATAAAGCAATAGCAAAATGTGGTAATGTCTACCAAAATATTCAAAATTGTAAATTTGAGTTAAGATGTAATTATTGTAAAACACAAAAAGAAAACAACACATGTTTAATAGATCTGCTACACAATGAACGAGCTTTGTGCAACAAAACTAAAGAAAAGGACTTGCATCTAGAGGTAATAAGAGACGGATCAATTCTTTTGAGTGGAAACCATCAGGTAGAGAAAATAACCATCACGGGTCCATACTTGTTCACGTTCGAAAACACAACAACAATAGATGGAAAAATATACAATAACCCCACGGGACAAATCAACACGTTCCTAAAGACGTACGCGGTCAACGAATACGACATAGGTACATACTTTGAAGCACTGGATGATAATCTTAAGATGGAGAACATTAACCTTCTAACAACAATCCAAGAAAAGATAACAACAAATCCTATTTTGTCCACATTCGGATTAATAATTCTAATCATTCTTATTATCATGATTACAATCATAAAAGTGTACTTAAGAAGACCAAGGCACCCTGCCCCGATAGTGTCAACAAACGACACAAACAAGTCTCGTCCGCATCATCATATTATCATGTCCAGCGACAAGATTAATTTAATTACATTCTTTGTCACCCCACTAAAACACTGCACAACAATCAAGAATAGATAGCTGCAACAGTTGCTATATAAACCCTAGACCGAAGTCATCCTGATCCTCAGTTCCTGTGTAACCTGCGATCATTCTGATCGTATTATTTTTGTATTGAAATTGTATTGCTTAAAATTGTATTGTTTAAAGTTGTTTAAATAAAGTTTTTTTTTAACTAAGCCGAGAAGCTTATTTTTGAAAAAGAAATATTTGACTGTTAAAAGTCAAATAGTTTTTTTTCTGAACACTGTTATTTATAATAAAATGATTTAAATTCATGAAAATCATGAAAATAAAATAAATATGATCCAGCAATTAGTGTTCATATATGCGTTTCGCCCCGGTGCAATGTTTGGGCTCATCAGAAGATGACCATTATACCTTGTCTTGACGCATATTTTCTCGAATAAATCGAGATACCATATAATCCGAGCTACTTAGAGCAACTGCGAATTATATGGTTGCTACAAGTCTTCAGAGAAGATAAATTGTAGCTATAATTTATTGCCGTGCTATGGCTTCTTTGAAAAAGAAATATTTGACTGTTAAAAGTCAAATAGTTTTTTTCTGAACACTGTTATTTATAATAAAATGATTTAAATTCATGAAAATCATGAAAATAAAATAAATATGATCCAGCAATTAGTTTTCATATATGCGTTTCGCCCCGGTGCAATGGTTGAGCTCATCAGAAGATGACCATTACACCTTGTCTTGACGTATATTTTCTCGAATAAATCGAGATACCATATAATCCGAGCTACTTAGAGCAACTGCGAATTATATGGTTGCTACAAGTCTTCAGAGAACAGTGTTCAGAAAAAAACTATTTGACTTTTAACAGTCAAATATTTCTTTTTCAAAGAAGCCATAGCACGGCAATAAATTATAGCTACAATTTATCTTCTCTGAAGACTTGTAGCAACCATATAATTCGCAGTTGCTCTAAGTAGCTCGAATTATATGGTATCTCGATTTATTCGAGAAAATATGCGTCAAGACAAGGTGTAATGGTCATCTTCTGATGAGCCCAACCATTGCACCGGGGCGAAACGCATATATGAACACTAATTGCTGGATCATATTTATTTTATTTTCATGATTTTCATGAATTTAAATCATTTTATTATAAATAACAGTGTTCAGAAAAAAAACTATTTGACTTTTAACAGTCAAATATTTCTTTTTCAAAGAAGCCATAGCACGGCAATAAATTATAGCTACAATTTATCTTCTCTGAAGACTTGCAGCAACCATATAATTTGCAGTTGCTCTAAGTAGCTCGGATTATATGGTATCTCGATTTATTCGAGAAAATATGCGTCAAGACAAGGTGTAATGGTCATCTTCTGATGAGCCCAACCATTGCACCGGGGCGAAACGCATATATGAACACTAATTGCTGGATCATATTTATTTTATTTTCATGATTTTCATGAATTTAATTCATTTTATTATAAATAACAGTGTTCAGAAAAAAACTATTTGACTTTTAACAGTCAAATAATTCTTTTTCAAAGAAGCCATAGCACGGCAATAAATTATAGCTACAATTTATCTTCTCTGAAGACTTGTAGCAACCATATAATTCGCAGTTGCTCTAAGTAGCTCGGATTATATGGTATCTCGATTTATTCGAGAAAATATGCGTCAAGACAAGGTGTAATGGTCATCTTCTGATGAGCCCAACCATTGCACCGGGGCGAAACGCATATATGAACACTAATTGCTGGATCATATTTATTTTATTTTCATGATTTTCATGAATTTAAATCATTTTATTATAAATAACAGTGTTCAGAAAAAAACTATTTGACTTTTAACAGTCAAATATTTCTTTTTCAAAGAAGCCATAGCACGGCAATAAATTATAGCTACAATTTATCTTCTCTGAAGACTTGTAGCAACCATATAATTCGCAGTTGCTCTAAGTAGCTCGGATTATATGGTATCTCGATTTATTCGAGAAAATATGCGTCAAGACAAGGTGTAATGGTCATCTTCTGATGAGCCCAACCATTGCACCGGGGCGAAACGCATATATGAACACTAATTGCTGGATCATATTTATTTTATTTTCATGATTTTCATGAATTTAAATCATTTATTATAAGCTTATTTTTAATTGGGGGCTCAACCGGGATCCCTTTAGCATAAAATTAAGATTTGAAAACATGAAGTAAAATCAGTGCTAAGTGTGTGGTTCCAGCCAAAACAAACCTGCCAACTATTCTACGAAGATAGAAGAAGAAATAGAAGCAGCATCATCAGACACCAGTCCGAGACCAGCAAAACTTCCAAAGGAGAAATTTGTTTAAGTATATATGTATTTTATATTTTATATTTGTATTTATTATTAAATATTTTTTAATTAAATTTATATTATTATAACGTGTGTGTAACGTGACCTGGTGTAACAGATAATATTAAGTTATCACGTTTCCTTTTTTCCTACATAAAAAAACCTAAAAAAACAAAATGAATCAAGACGCTGTGAATGGTCTAATTTCTCAAGCTATTAGCTCGAACATTGCTAAATTCGAACAAGCTATACATGACCAACATAACATGTATACTCAAGAAATTGAGAGATTACAGAAATTGACATATGACAAAGGCCTAGCCTCGAACATTACGGAATACGAGACACAGACCATTAGTTCAAGCATTGCTTGTGAAGAGACACTGGACATTATTAAGTCATTGCGTGATTTTGACGGCCCTCAAACCTCCTACGTAAGTTGGAGAGAAGCTGCCCTCAATTCCATCAGACTGTATAAAATAGGAAGCAAAAGGTACTTTGCTGCCTTGACAATTTTTAGGAACAAAATAACAAAGGCAGCCAATGATGTGCTCACAAATCATGGTACTGTCCTAAATTTCGAGGCAATATTGGACAGATTAGACTTCGCATATGCTGACAAGCGACCTATGCACATAATAGAACAAGAACTGAGCGTTTTAAGACAGGGTTCTACTAGTATAATAGAATTTTACAACGCAATCAACTGCAAGTTGATCCTGCTGACCAATAAAACTATTATGAACCATGGGTCAAATTCGCCAATAACGAATGAACTCAATGCTATGAACAGACACAATGCTTTGAGAATATTCGTAACCGGCCTGAACGGCCAACTACCTCAAATACTGTTCTCCCTCAATCCACCAGACATGCTCAACGCACTCGTTAAGGCGCAAGAACTTGAGAGCAATAATATTCGCACAAGTTTTGCACTTCAATTTGCGAACCACAAAGGTGAAAACAGAAACCATCATAATCAAAATACAATGAGATTGTCGAGACAACCAAACGGTAATACCAACAATCCTTCCAGACATAATGATTACAGGAAATTACCACAACTTTTCGATCCTATGGTTCTTGGTAGTTCTGTAAATCGACCCATCAATAGAAATGATGTAAACCGCTATAAAAAATCTCATAATAATCATTCACAAAATTGTATGTTTTAGAAAATCTAGAATATGGCTCCAATAGGTGTAAACTTGTTAAGTAAAATTGATGCTAAGATTGATTTTAATGACAATACATTAAAATATAACAACAAAGTTGAAAAGATTTATTTTGATGACAAAGAAGTTATCAACAACATTCAAGAAGTTAAAACAGATCAATTAAGAGTTCTAATGATGGAGAAAATTAAAAGTATCCATAATGACATTGATTTAACTCTTCCCTTCAGAACAGATGTCATGCCGGAAATCCGTGTGGCCAATCACAAACCTATCTGGAGCAAACAATACCCTTATCCTCTATCTGCAAATAACTTCGTGAACAGCGAAGTTCACAAAATGTTGGAAGAAGGAATTATTAGACCTTCCAAATCTCCTTTCAATAGTCCCGTCTGGGTTGTACCAAAAAAAGGTACAAACGAGGACGGCACACCAAAAAGTCGATTAGTCATCGATTATAAAAAGCTTAATGAAAGATTTCTGACAAGTACCCTATCCCGGATACTAATGTCATATTATCAAACTTAGGAAAAGCCAAATACTTTTCAACCCTTGACTTGGAATCAGGATTCCATCAAATCAAAATAAAACCAGAAGACATTGAAAAAACCAGTTTTCCGTTAATAATGAAAAATATGAATACACTCGATTTCCCTTTGGATTGAAGAATGCGCCTTCAATATTCCAACGTGCAATGGATGATATTCTTAGACCTTTCATAGGAAAAACATAGATGACATTATTATCTATTCACATTCAATTGAAGAACACACGAGGCATCTTGAAGCAATAATTCAAGTGTTGAAAGAAGCTAATATGAAGATTTTAATAGAAAAAACTACTCGCTACGGAGAGAAAGTAGACTTCCTAGGTAATGTCGTCGGACATAACGTAATAAAAACTAATCCCAATAAAACGCGGACTATAAAGGAATACCCCGAACCTAAAACCTTAAGGCAGTTAAGATCATTTATAGGAATGATTGGATATTACCGAAAGTTTATCCAAAACTACACAAAAATTGCAAAACCCCTGGCAAAACACCTTCAGAGCGAGGACGGACAAGTATCAACTCACATGGCAAAAAAGACAGCCATCGAACTATGTAGACCAAGAAGCAAAAATAGCTTTTCAAACATTAAAAGACCACCTACTCACAGAAGTCGAACTTACACAACCAGACTTCTCAAAAAAATTCGTATTAACCACTGACGCATCGGATGACGCAGTAGGTGCAGTTCTATCACATGACAATAAGCCCATAACATTCATTTCCAAAACTCTTAGCAAATCAGAACGCAGTTATGCCGCAAATGAAAAAGAACTCTTTGCAATCGTTTACGCTTTAAAGAATTTGAGGAATTATGGTCAAATTTAGAGATCCACACGGATCACCAACCTCTCACATTTGCAGTTTCACCAAGAAATCCGAACGCAAAGATGAAGAGATGTGTTAGGAGTCAGGTCTCCACGGGGGAATGCTCTGGAGTACTGGAAGAGGCTACAGCACGCTTGTGGTTGCACGGCTCAGCTCGTCGCGTGGGGTGGTTCTTGCCCCCTCCCAGTACACCTCCTGCTCGAATAAACATTAATTTCATTTGTGCCTAAGGTAACTACAAGATAATATAAAATGACACAAACCTGTGAACTTTGACGATATCTACGAGAAACTCGAAATCGGTGCTTCGAAATTAAATTTAAAAAAAAATCAAAAAAAATAATATGACTAACCTAATAAAATAATAAAAAAAAACCTTCACCAAAATAATAATAAAAATTAATAAAAAGAAATTATAAAAAAATTAAGTAAAAAAAATAATAGAAAACTAAACCCTAACTAAAACTAAAATAAAAAAATCTAAAAATGTAAACTTATTCTTCCTAAAGCACCTCTTTCTTACCCTCCCCAAATATCGTCACACTGAATCCCAAACGTTGGTCTGATGTTATTGACGAAAGTCTGGCCAACCCGCCCAAGTATCATGAAGATACTTCCTTCGCTATTTCCATGGCCGAATGTAGCGGAAATAGCCCAACCAGTCACGAATTAGTCCGTTGTGGCCGTCATTCTGTCTGGAAACAGGGGTAGCACATTCACCACCACTGAACCTATTAGATTTGAATATTATTATACCAGCCTTTAAAATCACTTTTTTTTTCTAATTTAGTTTAAACCAAATTCAAATCAAAAATTAGTTAGTTTAACACAAACAAATTTTTCAGAGAACTGGATTTTACACTTTGATTAAAAATAAGAAGAGAATATATTTAATTATTTTAAGGTAAAAAAAAATGTCTAAGCCCTTCTTTCTTATTTTTTTTTTCAATTTAATCACTCCTTCATTTCTTCGACTTTTCCATTGGACACCCTTTATTTTATCCTTGTACAAATACCTTTTTTTTTTCTTCCTTCGAGGGATATCTATATATATCATTTTTAAATAAAACACGATAATTTCATTTTTATTTTGTTAAAGATTTCTTTATTAGATAAGAACTCCTAGTGAGCTAAAAGAATAGTTATGTTTTTGGATAACTCTTAATAACTAACTCGACTGAATAACATGCAGTCGTATTTATAATCTTAATTCTTATGTTCTATTAATAAGTCCTAAGTATATTATGACTGCTGATAATGATGTCCGTTTGGTCCCGTATTGGATATGAGATTGTGGGGATCGAGAACATGTGGTCGTTATCTTTGTTTGGTCACGTATCTTCAAAATATTGACGCTTTGGATTTGGGCGTTGGCTGCAAGAGCGATAGCGATCCTTTATCATCAGTTGTTGTTGTTTTGTGTTGAAGTGGTATGGCATTCATCACTCCTCCCCCTTTAGAAAAGATGGCTCGTCCCGAGTCATTGTTACGATATTAATGTTTGGATTTACATTATCTGGACTCTTTTTGATATATTTGCAATATAAAACGAGAATTATAATTATTATATGAATTAATATGATTATTTTTCCATATGGGATAATATTTTTATTTGAAATTATAGTTTCGTGCAATTCTTTAATGTTTTCTATAGAATTATATGTTACTTCATCAATTTTTTCATAGTTTGATGTAAAGTTATATTCTGCTGGAGGTATTATAATATCTCCTTTGTATTCTTTATTATTAAATGTATTTTTCTTAATGGATATCTTACAATTTCTGAATTTTATCAAATAATTTCCGGTTAGTGTATAATTAAAGGGATTACAGTTATGATTTATTTTTTCATTGAATAGGTACATTTTTTAGTACTAGATATTCTCCTACTTTGGTTATTATTTCTTTATTTATTCTCTGAAGTTTACATTTCTCTGCAGTGTTTTTCAATATTAATGTTTTTATACATTCATTATTTCTTTCTATTAAATTATTTATTTCATCATTTGGATAGTAAATTTTATCTTCTAAAAAGTACAATGTTTTTATTTCTTTTAAATCAATTGTTAAATTATAAATAGGAAAATTCTCAATATAGAATTTTTCATATGTTTTATCAGAATATTGAGGAATTTGTAAAATGATTAATAGATTTTCTTTAAATATAGCGATGTTTGTTTTAATATGTTGAAACTTTTCAAATGTAACGTTATTTTCTTTTATTTCTTCAACTGAAAGTATATCGTGTGTCAATACTCCCGTCTTTGCATTTAGAATAATGTCTTCAATCAATTCTATGTTATGTTTAACTTTTATCTATTCTTTTCTTAGCTCACTGACTTCTGTTTTTTCTAAATTTAAATTATTAATCTTTCTTGAACCTTTGTTCACTGTTTCAGTTAATATTTTAAATTGTTTGTTAAATTTCTCATTTATTTTCAACTGTTCATTGTTGTTTTTTTATCAAATTATTGTTATTTAATTCTACAATTTGGAATTTATTCTCAATTTCTTGTCTGTCATTGTCGTCCATAGTTCCATATATCCATTTGAAACCTGTACCTATGAAGTTAAGTAATCCTCTTTTATTAATTATATGATGAGGTATCAATTGATTTATTTTATACCCTAACTTATTAACTTCTTTTGTAAAATAAATTGTTTCTTTTGGAAAGTAAATTATTTGTTTATTTAAATCTTCAATTATTTGCTCAAAGTTAGTTAAATTTATTAAATATATGAAATTATTATATTTTTTAACCAATTTCACTGGTTGTGTCTTTATTATAGCATATTTTTCATTTATTTGTTGTATTTGAATTTCTTGTAGTTCTACTCGCGGTAGGATTATATTTATTATAATTATTATTAGTATTTTTCATATTATTCCTGTCATTTTGAATGATAGGATAGTGTGAAAATTAAAATGTGTCGAAAGAATAAATTGTTTTATATTAAAATACCAGTAGGATGTAAATGGAGTTAAGTTGTTTCCTCTATTAATTAAGATTATTAAGTTTTGATATTTTTTCAATTTTCTAAATTGATCTTTATGTAATTCTTGTAATCTAAACTTAGGTTTCACAGTCACTTTCTTTCCTAGTATTCTTTTTATCTTTACTTTTTTATGTTTTGTTTTTAACTTATTAAACTTCTCAGGATTGTTAATTTTTGTATAATTTGGATTAATTTCTCCGTCTTTACGATCTTTATTTAATATTTTAAGTCTTTTATTTTTGTTTTCTTCGATTCTTTGAAAAATCGCTTCTTTGTTGACTTTATTTAAATGTATGTCTATCGGTCTTTCTTTAGTTGTCAAATGTATAGTACGATTATAAACTTCCACCACAGGCGTAACTTCGTCGACTAAAGTATCTTTTGCTTCTAGAAGTCTTAGATTTTCGTTCAATGTGCCATGTATGTAGTCTCTCAATATCTGAGTTCCCTGTGTGTCTATAAATAGTCGTATTGTGGACTTCAATTTCGTTATCATTTAAATATTGTTGTATAGTATAAGTCTGAAAAGTAGGATCTTGGTCCATTGTTACCTTCTGTGGTCTGGACATAATGTTAAATATTTTTACTAATGCGTTTAAAACATCTTTTTGATTTTTCCTCTTTAATTTTTCTACAGCAATATATTTACTAAACTTGTCTATACAAGTCACATATTTTGTTTTGTTAGGTAAGATCCATATGTCGATATGGTAATGTATATGCGGGCCTGTAGGTGTGTCTGTCTTCTCGTATGGAAGTTTTATAGGTCTATGTTCAATCTTTAGATTGCATATGTGGCATTTATTTATTATTTTTGTGATCGTTTCTTTCACGTTAAGTGAATAATATTTTCTTGAGAATTCGAGGTATGTTTTTTCTATACCAGTATGATTAAATTCTATATGAATTTTATTTATTTTTTCTTCTGTCTCAGGAGAATGAATATCTTCGAGAACCTTCATTGTTCTGAGTAATATTTGCTTATTATGATGTAATTTCCAGTATTCTTGGAATTTTATAAATAAATTGTTATCTTCAATATAAATTGCATTGTTTGTTTTAACATCACATTCGGATATTATTTTATCGAAATCTTTTTCATTAAATTTTTCTGTTGTTATAATAAATCTGCGTTTATTAGCAAAAGGATAAATTATTTCTTCTATAGAGTCACCTTTTTTGATTTGAATTTGTCTACTGAAATTATTTAAAGATTTTTCTGTAATATGAATTAAATCTGTATTATCACTTTCATTACTATGTTTAGTACTTACTAAATCATTGTTTTCTTCTTCTAACATGTTAATTTTAATTCTTGACAAAGCGTCAGCTACTTTGTTTTCTTTTCCTGCTATGTGTTCTTTGTCGAAGTTATACTCACTTATCCTGATTTTCCATCTTTGTAGTTTACTATTAGGCTCTTTTAAATTATTTAGCCATAGTGAATATTTTGAATTTTCTACCGTATAGGTAATGTCTGAACTGAGCTGTAGCCCAAACTATAGCTAGTAATTCTTTTTCGATGGGAGAATAACTTATTTCGTGCTTATTTAACGTTCTGCTTGCGAAAGCTAATGGCCCGTGACTCTGACTGAGTACAGCACCTAATGCAAAGTTGCTTGCGTCTGTAGTCAGGATAAATTCTTTATTGAAATCAGGGTGTTTATTTAATAAAGTATCTTGTAAGGCGATTTTTAAAGAATTAAATGCTTCTTGATATTCTTCCTTCTGAGTATCTATCTTTATATCTTTCTTTAAACAAATTGTGAGTGGCTTGATTATCTTGGCATAATCTTGTATGAATTTACGATAGTAACCTGTAAGACCTAGAAATGATTGTATTTCTTTAACATTGGTCGGTATAGAAAATTTTTGTATTGTTTCAATTTTGTTAGGATTAGGTTTAATTCCCTCAGGAGTTATTATATGACCTAAAAATTCAGATTCCTTTTTCATAAAATCGGATTTGTTTAAACTTACTTTTAAGTTTACTTTTTGCAATGCTTTGAAAATTTTGTTTAATGAACTAACATGTTCTTCTAGTGTTGTACTAAATATGATTATGTCGTCGAGATATACGTAACAGATTTTCCCTATGAATTCTTTTAGAACTTCGTTCATTAGTCTCTGAAATGTAGCTGGAGCATTCTTTAGCCCGAATGGCATTCTTAAAAACTCATAATGGCCAGAAAGGGTTGAAAAGGCTGTCTTTTCACGATCTTTTGGACCCACTTCGATTTGATAAAAACCTTAGTTAAGTCTAAAGTTGAGAAATAGTTTGCTCGGCCCATTTTGTCTAATATATCCTCTATTATAGGGATGGGAAATTTGTCTTCTTTTGTTACATTATTCAATTTACGATAATCGATTACGATTCTCCATTCTTTGTTGCCTAACTTATCTTCCTTTTTAGGGACTATCCATATCGGGGCATTATATGGACTAGAACTTTTAGTAATTATTTTTTGTTCTAATAATTCTTGAATTTGTTTGTTAACTTCGTTTTTGTGTATCTCTGGATAAATATAGATACGTGTGAAGATAGGATCGTCATTTATTGTTGTGATCTTGTGTTTTACATGTGATGTAAAACTTAAATTGTCATTTTTATGATAAAATGTTTGCTCATTATTTTTTAACATTTTCATTAGTTCTTTTTTCTCTTCAAAGTTTAAATGATCTAACCTATTGTCTCCCAATTCATCAAACATTGACGTATGAGGCTCGAGTGTCTCAAAGTGATGGATTTCGTTATTATACTCTACTTCTTCATTTTCGTTAAAGAAAATAGGTATGACGTTTCCATTGAGCTCAAGTGTTCTCATCTTGTAGTCAATTTTGCTATTATTTGGAATTAAAATATTATTCCCGATGATCCCATTAAAGTTTTGATTAAAATCGAATATTTGGAATTGACAATCTTGTTCAGTTTTTAATGCGAATCTTTCTTTTGGCACTATTACTTCTTCACTTATTATTACAGGTGTTCCTAGTGTTTTTATTGTTAAGGGTTCTTTTCTTTTTATTATCATGTAAGGAGGTATATCTTTTCTACAGATTAAACTATTTGTTGCTCCTGTATCTATTAATAATTTAATTGAATTTTCATTCTTCTTTAATCTAATAAAGGGTAATTCGAATCCGAGGCTGAATACCGAAAATTTTCACCTTTATTGTCTATTTGTTCTAAATTTTGTTCATAATTTTTATTTTCATTATAGTTTACTTGAATTTTTTTCAATTGACTAGATCCCGGATCTATGCTCATTGGCTTCGGATTCTGTCCGCGATTATGATTATTATAATTGTTGTTATATCTTTGTTGATTGTTATTATTATAATTGAATGGTTGTCTGAAATTTTGATAATTTTGTGTTCTAAAAGGGTTATAAGGCGTTAAATTATGTCGATTATTATTGTTATAGTTATTGTTGTAATTATTTCTATACTGTCCTGTATTTTGTCTATAGTTATTATTATGTTGTATAAAAGGTTTTTGTTCTCTACTTTGTGTTATTTTAGTTCTGTCGTTTCTATCTTCTTTATAGTTATTTTCTGTCACAAAACCTGCTTGTATTAATTCGTTCAGAGCTGAATGTAAGTCTGTCGTTTTAATGAGAATAGTACTGTCCTCATGTTAGTAGGTAGTTTTTCCTTAAATACATTTAGAGCTGTGGCGTTGTTATGCGTAATTTCATGAGTTTTACCTTCCTGCATTGTCTTTTGATTTAGTTCGCATAGCATTTTTTGAATGTCATTATAAAATCCCATGACGTTCCCTTTAAAATTTATATTCCTTAATTCATCATATAATGTAAAACTATTCTTGAAACCTCCAAAATTATTTTCTAATATGTTTTTAACTTCATCCCATGTATGTAGATGAGGATGTACATATTTCCATACATCTTTTAGCTTTCCCTAATAATTTTGATTTAAGTACGTTTATGCACATTAATTGTGACTGTTCATCATACTTTTTTAATGTGGGAGTAATTCCTTCAACATTATTTATGAAATTATGCAAGTCTTCTTGCCTCTCATCAAAAGTACACAACTTTTCAAAATATTTCAACGGATCTAAACTTAATGTAAGTGGAGTTGCCATCTTAGTTATTTTATTTTCACTCAATTCACTGTTACACAAATTTTTATTTAATTCTAATATATTTTCTTCTATCTTAAAAATATTCTTACACTCTTCCGGTATCTGTTGATTTCTGATGCTCTGCAAATGGTGATCTTCGTTGGATTATGAGTTCTCGTCCAAACTAATGGTTTTTCCTTGATTGTTTTGTTCTTCTTCGGTGTTGTTCTCACTGGTTTTGTTCCCAGTTAACTTCTTCTTCTGGTATTTATGTAGTATCTTCTTCATAGGTTTTGTTTTGTAAACTTTTTGTCGTTCTCTACGAACTTTGTAACATTATCTATTTACGTTAGCTTGAGGTACTACAAATTATTTGGGTTTTTACTAAATTTTCGTTTTAGTACTGAATATGCGTTTCAGTTTTATTTTGAAAGTCAATTTAAACACGCGTTTTACTTGTGTATTGATTTTCGTTATTTCAGCGGTAAATTACTTTATATTAACTTTAAACTTTTAAGCTCCTTACGTGGACAAGTATTTATTTATTAAATATATTTCACTTTTGCTAGATTCTTATGGATACATCAATTTTAGTTGTATCCTACCGACTGCGCCATTTTTAAATAAAACACGATAATTTCATTTTTATTTTGTTAGAGATTTCTTTATTAGATTAGAACTCCTAGTGAGCTAAAAGAATAGTTATGTTTTTGGATAACTCTTAATAACTAACTCGACTGAATAACATGCAGTCGTATTTATAATCTTAATTCTTATGTTCTATTAATAAGTCCTAAGTATATTATGACTGCTGATAATGATGTCCGTTTGGTCCCGTATTGGATATGAGATTGTGGGGATCGAGAACATGTGGTCGTTATCTTTGTTTGGTCACGTATCTTCAAAATATCGACGCTTTGGATTTGGGCGTTGGCTGCAAGAGCGATAGCGATCCTTTATCATCAGTTGTTGTTGTTTTGTGTTGAAGTGGTATGGCATTCATCACTTATCTATAGTTTGTAGATATCAAGTACCCTCTTGGACTCTAGTCTATTGGTCTTAGAAGCTATTTCCTTTGTACCGGACAAAGGAATACTTCCACTGTACTGAATGTCCTTCTTCAAAGTCAAAATTTGAAGAGCTGAAGGAGGTAACAAAGAAAAATCTTCGCAGAGGCTCAGGCTTCTGCTAATAATCTTGCTGCTTTTTGGAGAACCTGCCCTGAACCTAATAAAAGTAAAAAAAGCAAATCACACATCAGAGCAAAACTTTAACACTTCCATTTTATGATCACATACCTCTGCTGTTAAAATTATCTTTATACATATGTATCGCCACCAACTTTCTAGAATGTTTGCTTCTAGATCTTATTTCCCACTCAACGGACCAAATTCAATCTATATATATAGAATTACACCTATATTAAGTCTTCTTTCATTACAATTATATTTTACCTGGTATATTTGATTTTATTATATTTATTTCAATTCACTTATTTCATATAGTAAAATAAAACTTCTTATTTTTAATACAACTCTTTGTATCAATTACAAAGGATAGATTTTAAATTAAAAAAAAACTGTTGATCAAAATCACTGGCCGTTAAAACTTCTTTTTTCCAAGTTATCAAACGTAAGAATGACCATAAAATCCCTTAGGCTAGTTCCTAGCCATTCTCCTATTAACTAAGTATCTAAATAGTTACCACTACCTCTGAGTGAGATAACTCTTTTTCCACCCACAACTATTTTCCATCCCTATCACAGATAATTAACCCCCCCTTATCCACGTCCGAGAAATCTTACCCACACATATATACTACTAATACAATCCTATATCTCTATATCAGTCTATTTCCTCTTCTATTACTCTAATATCTATCTAATTTCTAAATTCCTAATTAATCCTATTATTTATCTTAACTTATTAATCTAATCTTTTTCCTATCAATCTAATATTCTAAACTATTTATTTAAATAAATTTTCATTTCATCCTGTATTAATACTACTTATCTTAGACTTAAACCATTGAAAAATTCATTTAAGTTCATCCGGTGGATGAACAATCGTGTTTAATATATTCCTGCGCATGCGCTAGTAGAAGTTTTTCTACCCCCTTATCCCTTGGGTGAAAACAAGACAAAGCTACTATTGCATGCGCAGACCGAAACAACTAGATAGGATACCTATGTATGTGGTAATTGTCAAAACAAAATCATAACAAACATGGACGAGCATAGAGGAGCGAGCAGAAATTGTTTTGGTAAGTATTATTAAGTAAATTTAACTAATTCCTGGCAATAATAATGATATTTTTATTATTCTTATTTCTTTTTCAGATGCTGCTAAATACTTTTTTATATAAATAAGGTAAGTCGTAGCTATGCAGAGTGTTGAATTTGTGTTGTAAAGATTCGATTGCGAAAGCAATTGAATCCTGACAAAACAACTTCATCACTTTGCATTGGTAATATATTCTTATTATTTTTTTGACTAAATTTATCTTTTTTTTTTAGAATTTAATATTAAATCGGAAGTATATCGACTTCTTCTGAAGGTGACCAGCCACCGGGGATGGATTAGGCCAACTCAGCCAACTACCAAATCGTCATCGTTGGAATGGTGGACGGTGTCGTCGCCAAGCCATTATGAATGTAGTTGTTATGGAATTTGTGCCCATATTGCTCAACCGCGGGGGAAAAAACTATAAGGTGAACTCAGCCGTTCAAAAAAGTGATCCGTTGCATTCAAAAATTGAAAAATGAATGCAATAATTTAAGAAAAATTAATTTTATGGTTCCTTTTCAGTGTAAACTGTGCTAAAAATAATATTTGTCTGCTTTTGGCATACATATTCTATGATTTTGATGAAAATTTTTGATAAAAACAGAACAAATCATGAAGAAAGTATAGGCGCACCCTAGAACTGCAATGCGAACATGGTCCAATTTGAGTTGGTTCCCAGTTATGACAGATTAACAACGAGGTGAGTATTTTGACAGCGAAAATAAAATCAAAACAAAAACAATTTATTGAATATTTTTTCTTTCAAAAATAAAATTTATGCAGGTTTGTATTTTGAGAAGCATCAAAAATTGCTTCAAACCAGAAGATTGCAATAACTGGAAATCTAGTTGGGTTAAATCGGCTATTCTATTAAGTCAGCCACATCAATGAAGTCCGGATCGAAAAATTTGGAATCGGCAAGTCCCAGTCGAGTTGAGCATATGTTTGATACGAGCAGCATCGCGTTCGTCGCGCGTAAGTTCACGTTCATTAAGTCATCATCCAATTTGAACTCATTTCCTCATCGTCTTCGTCCTCATCATCAAGCGATAAAGTCGCCCAGCAAACATGCTTTATCTATCAGCGGAAAGAGTGGTGCACAGAGGCCAGGCGTGGTATTTCGCAATCAATCCATTCCACCTGTTAGACGTAAATCACGAAGTTCAAGAAATGTTAATCACGAAATCAAAGGAACTCTGGTGTGTCCAGTGCTGGATCAAGCCTAGATGATAACCGCGAATACAGTGCTATTAACATGAGCCGCGAAGACCTGAGTGATATTAGCGAAATGGATTGAATAATCTAAGAAATATGACGAGATTTTGAAGCCGAAGCAGGGGATCGCCTTGAAGTGAGTAAAGAGGAACAGGATAAAATCGATCTCGAAGATGCCAAGAAAAAGGAGGAAAATGCTAACAAGTCGGATTTTAAAAAAGACAAGTACTATATCAAGAACAGCTACACCACCAGAAGTAAGATAATTTAAGATCCAAAACGAATTTGAATTGATTAAAATACTCATTTAAAGGTTGTTCCACAATATCCAATATCTAAAACATCAGAATTATCAAGAACCAACCGGTCGTAAGTTCACAATAAAGTTTACGAAGCTTGAAGCATGATGAGGATGTCCTAAATTTGAAGACGAAGAAGAGGAATGTTTTAAAGGGAGCACAGAGGAACAGGATAAAATCGACCTCAAAGATGTAAAGAAGAAAAAGGAAGATGATGAAAATTCCGATGGCTGCTCTTAGATGATTCTGAAAATAACAATTACTACTTTAAGAACAGAGCTACACCGCCAGAAGTAAGTTTATTTAAAATCCAAAACGAATTTTAATTAATTTATTTACCCATTCAAAGGTTGTTTCACAATATCCAAGACATCAGAATTATCAAGAAACAATAAGTCTGATTTCACCTCCTGAAGAACACCACTGCATGATTTATATCCTTATGGCCGCAGTGCTAGATAAAAAAGACTGCCAGCAAGAGAGAGGATTGCATCGAACACATAAAGTGATTGTACAAAGAGTTAAACTCCCAGGCCGTGGTGATGAATGGAATTATCCTTTGATGCATTCCAAGTTTACTGGTGGTTGTGCTATTTCGAATAGTGAGAGAAGTGGTAAAAATCGCAGCAGACAGACGTAGCTGTAGCAGTAATGCATCTTATATCAGTTCAACAAGTTTAAAATCAGGTTCAAGTTCTGAATCAAGTCGATCTCAAAGAATCAAGTCGATCTCAAAGTCCAGAGCACAGACGTCGCTACAATAGCAGTTCACACAAAATTCCACCACCGATAACACGAAGAGAAAGCATTGTGTTACAAATAGTTCCGGTTGAGGTGAGAGATTGTATTTTATAAATTTATCTCAAGTATAATTTTTCTTATCTTTAAAATCTAGTGGTTCTGGTTCAGATACATCGTCATCCTCATCTCGTCACAGTCAAAAAGAACAACTTCAATGAAACGTATGCGCACAGAAGATAATATAGCTAATAAACGTTAAGCAGTGGGAAAGAGTGAGCATATTTTAAGAGTTCTCTAAACTTAAGACATTTCTAAATAATGTTATTTCAGTGCATACTGTTAAAAAACGATGGCCAATTTCAATACTACGGTTGGAGCATCACCACTAACATCACCTACCATTTCAAACTCATCAGACAAACCAGAAGGCAAAGACGAAGTCCACTGCCAAAAAAAGTTCCAAATTGACCGGATAGATTTAAGTGGGTAGTACGCTATAATTATGACAACTCATTATTAAAAATCAAAAACAAAATATCAATTATCCAAGAATGTTTCATTTCATAATCAACAACAGTGACACAGCGTTACCGGGAAAACCCCAAACCGTTCAACTATGGATTTTTGCTATGTTCCTCCAAATCATATTGCTGCTTAAAAGTAAGGAAGTTTACTATAATGATTTTCTAGTTGTTAATTTCTTATGTTTTCTTTTGTTCATAGATTCCGAATGCTTGATGTGGCTACAATGAAGCATACATATCGATTTGGAATCTATTCGTTCAAAATGTTAAATGTCTCCTTTTGGCAAGGATGAGTATATGAATAAAAACAATTTGTTTAACTTATATCCATATTAAATTTTAAATTAATTAAAAGTCTAACAATAATATTGTATTCTTTTTTTTTGTGATAAAGAATTATTTTAATCATTAAACAGGTAGACTTCTTGGTTTGTTAATCATGTTAATGTGTTTTTTTAAATAAAATGAAATTAATACAAATATGTTTTTAAATTCTATTCGGCACTCAACCTTATAATTAGAGACATAATATACATACATATAAGGCTTTTCCAGTCTCACTAAATTCATGAAGTAGCTTTTTTCAAAAAAATGTGTGATGATTTTCCAAACCTACAATATCTTTCCTCAATTTTCCGTTTAAATTTGTTTCGTACTTTTTATTATGAATTTGTAGTCTTAGGTTAAAATATCAAGTTCATATAGTATATTAAAAATATACAAAAATAATGTTGAAAAACAGTTCTGTAGCTAAAATCGAAGTTCGTATTCGTAATCCTAATCAGCATCAAAAATTAACTCTTAAACGAACTATGTATTTAAAACCATAAAAGGATTACAATCAAGGTTTTCAAAACTTTAGGTAGAGTCAAATGAAGACTCATGAGTCTGTTGACCACATGAAATCGCGAAAGAATACATACGAACGTGATGAACCAAAACATAAGAAGAATAAGGATTCCAAATATTATGTTTTTAATGCCTCAATAAAGAAAAATATACTTTATAACAGCTTATTCGTTTTTTTTATTATTTGCCAAAAATTCAATACAAATATGAAGTTATAATTCACTAATTTAATATTTTTTGACTTGAGTAGATAAAATTTAGGAAAACCAAAAAGAAGTGTTTTTCTTTTAAATATTTAATTTTTTTTCAAAGCTTTTTGTATTTATTTCAAAATAAATAATAGCATTTAATTTTGAAAACAAAAATTCTACTAAGTTATAGATAAAATTTTGAAATACATTACAACTTTATTTTAAAACTAGCTGCGCCACGAAGAACGTAGATTATCAGTGGATAATATTTTCAGCATGTCGTCGGATCAAATGAACGGCAGAGTCAAATCGATCCTCATTGCAGAATTCGTTGCAATACCGCTTCGTTTTGGGTAGATGCTGAAAAAAAGACATTAATTAGTACTTTCAAAGTTTGTGACTTATGTAAAACTTACTTTGAAGTAGTCGTGCCATCATGAGCCTTCTGTTTAACAAACGCACAATGAAATTGATTAGGTTATAATTATACCATTCCCGGAATAGGGCTCGTAAGTTGATACATTGATTGAAAATATGTGGCTTCTTAAGTCGTTTGGGTTGTCATTCTTTTACGAGGCAAATTCCAAAATCCCAATCGGACATTTTCACTACGTGAAGGTTGCCGGCTCACGACTCTTTGCACAGCAACTCTTGGAACATCACTAGGGCAGTTTGTAGGGGCATTCTTGTGGCGATTCCAGTTAGTTTTAAACAGAATGCACTTAGCTTTGGTGATTCAAAAGACATTATGAATTCATGTAATTCAGCTTCTATTTTGGCAGTCTTTAAGTTTATAAAAATTGCAGGAAATTCTAAAATAGTACATAAAAAACTGATAAGAGATTATTTTGAATTCAATTTATTTATAATTTATTTTTTAAAAAGGCTTACCAATGATTTCCGACTCCCGTCATTTAGGAGGTTCTATATTGTCCCAACGAGTTCCTTCTAAACCGACATTCATTTCAACTACCTCTTCTATGTCGTCGGTGTCAGCCTCAGCGGCAGTAGTAGCCGCTGCCTCAGCCAGCCAAGTGTCCATGTAGTCATTTCGTGGCAGTGAGATAGTGAGACCTTTAGCACTAAAAGCCTGGATTTGATTAACCAAAAGGTGTTGCTTTTATTGCCACTGCAAGAGTCGTTTTTTTACCTGCTTGCATTATATTTCTTGGCAGCGGATAAATAGGCCGAGCATGTTGGAAGTCCTAAAGAATCACATTATTTAAAATATTCCTGTTTGGATCACTCGTAAGTTAATCAACTAACCTGAATTGCCTGACTACTCTGCAGTTGCTGATACTGCTGTTGAGTCGTTCCAAAAAAGATTATTTTCTAGATATAGAAATAAATCTAGGCTTTAATTTGACCAAATTTTACAAAAACTTTCGATGATAATGCGTGTTTTTGAGTTTCTTTCTTTTCGGGTATGTTTGTGACTGTATTCACATAAGTTAATTGCACCAAGAAACCAAGAGTAACATCATCGCCTGGTTTGAGTCCTTCTTCAGGTGTAAAGTTCAATTTGAACTTTCTCCAAGTGATGAATCTATAAACAAAATTGGAGAAACAACATAGAATAGGAATTTCTAATTAGAATTTTCTCTTTTTTACTTTGATTCCTCTCGTTGAACTTGAACTCCTTCGTCAAATTCCTTTGAATCGTCACGTTGATTTATGACAAACGAAGAATCCAACATCTCTAGAATGACGTTGGTGGGACTTTTAACACAAGGTGGTTCCTCGGTCAGTTATGTCTGCCTCGATAGACTCGTGTTCAATGATGAAGTCGATGTTGCTGCAGCACGGTCGTCTTTTATTCGAAGTCGATCATTCGCCGTTCCTCTTCCTTGGTTGGCAGCTCCATAATGGTTAGTTAGCTTGAGGATGGATTGAGTGGACGTGCCAGGCTTCAGTGGCTTTTCACAACGCACAACCAGAACGTTGGGCACATGATAGTTAGCGAACAATTGAATGCGATACTTGATCGACCCTGAATGGTACACCGGCTTGATGACATTGTGTTCGCATCGTCGACAACGCAGATATCGCTTGACCCACAAACACTTCCGCTGCGGATAGAGGTTTTTCACACTGAATTGTTGTGACTATAAAGGAATTAATTTTCATTATATAAGGAAATCTCAAATGGAAGTTGACTTACTGTTTTTAATGTTGATTTTCTGTGTGAAAATCGATGGATTCAACTCGCCGACATCATCAGTAGCTGCCGAGGGACTGATCTGAATCTGTTTGGCCTTTGGCGGATTCTTGTCGGGCCAGCCCATTTGCCTCCGAATGATTGCCACCGTTAAGCCAGTGCGATCCTTAGGAGCAAAATGAATGGATTAGTTTTAGAATTAATATTTGAATTCACTTAATTTACAGTCAAGGTTGGAAATTTTTTGGAGTCTTCCCGCGATTGTAGTCTTGTTTTTCTTGCTTCTCTTGCAGAACTACCGACTAGTAGTACTCTTTACACCTAGAAGATGAAGATTAAGCGAGTTGACTACGATATGAATGTTTCGATTCGTACTTACACAATTGATCTCCGCGCGCTGTTGCTTCGTTTTTTTTGAGCCACTTGCACTTTATTTCTTGGCAGCTGATGAATAGGCCGAGTTGGCAGTTGCTGCTATTATGTCGTTCCAACACCAACACTCAGCTGCTGGGAGAAGGGCGTTAGCGGTCGACTATTGCATGGCAAAACTTCCACTTGCATCATTGACTTGGTGGTGTTGTTGCTGCTGGTTTTGTTGCATTGAATGCGTTTGACTATTGGTAGAGATGGTGACACCTCCACCGTCAACGCCTGCGGGAGCTATGCCGTTGAGATGTACATACAAACACAATGGGCAGTATTTGTCGTTAAAAACATTGATAATATTTTGTTAAGAGAAATATAATATATAAAAACTTGCCTGCAAATCAGCGCCTTGTTTGCTTTGTCTTCCAGATTTCTTCAGGGAAATTGCTTCCTGCATTATGGTATGTTATTGGCAGTATCTAAAATGAAAACACAGACTAAAATATAAATCGATTATTATTGCACCTCCTTCACTGCAATTTGACTTACTTTTTATTCAATAAAGTGAACTTGTATATACTTTCTTCATTATAAGGAATTTTGGTCTGAAAAATATCAAATTATATTAAATATCAAAACAATTAACAAAAACTTACTCTTTAAATCCGAAATCCATTGTTTTGTTTTGCAAAATTGATTGTCATTTTTGACAGGTCACAAAAATTCCATAAGTTTCTATTTTAACCCAATCCCCCATTTTATTTTTTTCCCCACTCACATGTATTCACCGATAGCGAATTTGTGAGAGTTCACCTCGAATTTGAGAGAGTTCACCTCGAATAAAATTTGAGGGTGTTTCAGGTAGGACGGGTACCGGTCGGGACTCTAGATAATATATTTCCTCTATGGACAGACCAGTGAACCAATATAGCCAACAAGTTATAATAAATAAAGGCATCAGTACGATACACGATCAACTATCTCCATTTCCTAATAGGAAACGACATGTACGAAGACCCTAAGGACTTAATCCCTATATTTAAAGAATATTTACAAGACGGAATAATAGCGCTATACACCACGTCTGAATTTATTTACGAAATAAAAGGTATCTTAAAAGAACATTTTAAAAACAAGTTCATCAGAACAAAGTACTTTGCCACGATATTGCAAATAAAGATGACCAAGCAGATATCATAAAACATACTCATAACCGAGCACATAGAAATTTCCAAGAGAATGTTAAACAGATTCTGGAACAATATTATTGGCCTAAACTGCAAGATGAATTCTTGCATACACATTAAACATTGCGAAATATGTAACGTTAACAAATATAACAGACATCCTACCCTGCAGCCCATTGGTGAGGGGGAGAAATCAATTCACATTGATGTAATGTTCGCTAAAAAACACAAATTTCTTACATGCATAGACGCATACTCTAAATTCCTTGCTATAAAACACATTATTGACAATAGACAAGAAATGTCAAAGAAAGTTTTAGGAGCTACTGCAAATATTTCCAGCTTGCAAACATATATGTAACATGTGACCAGGATCTAGCATTTACATCCGCAGTCTTCACAACCCTTATGAAAAGATCCAATACAGCATTATATTATGTAACGACAATATTCATACGAGCGGCAAGAGAATACAATTTAACAATTCACTTTGTAACTCAGAAGAAACCTATAGACATTCTTTTCAATAAAGCATTTCATGAAGATACTCCTCTCAATGTCTACCAAAATGTCTACCAAAATATTCAAAATTGTAAATTTGAGTTAAGATGTTATTATTGTAAAACACAAAAAGATAACAACACATGTTTAATAGATCTGCTACACAATGAACGAGCTTTGTGCAACAAAACTTAAGAAAAGAACTTGCATCTAGAGGTAATAAGAGACGGGTCAATTCTTTTGAGTGGAAACCATCAGGTAGAGAACCTAACCATCACGGGTACATACTTGCTCACATTCGAAAACACAACAACAATAGACGGAAAAATATACAATAACCCCACAGGTATTGTAGTACCCGTGGCATGATGGTTAGTGCGTTGGACTTTTATATAATTAAAGATCCGAAGGAAAAAGTGGAGGCGGTGGGAGCTGCTTTCCAGCAAGTGTACAAGGTGAATGTTAGCATTCGCCCCAACCACGACCTGGAAAACAGAGCCCTACTTAATCACTTTTACCTTCGAAATGATATAACACATTAGCGATCTGAGAACCGCGGTTTTATGCGGTTCGATGACGATTCCTTGGCAAATGCCATAATCGCCGAGCAAACGGGACCAAGTCCCTTGTTAGTAACGAAGGTTGAGCTTCAGCTCATCTTCAACTCTTTCAGGCAGACGGTAACACCATAGCCTATTATTTTATTTTATTTTATTTTATTTTTATTTTTATATGTTAAAAAAAACAAACAATTGTATATTGATTTAAAGAAATAAAATCTAATCTAATCTAAAATCTCTAATCTTCAACTCAATAAAAAACAAAAAGTCAGCAGGTGTCGATGGTATATCCAACGTTGTACTAAGACATTTACCGATGGAGGCAATTGACATTTACAACACACTCTTCAATAATGCACTGAATAATGCATATTATCCAGTGCATTGGAAGACCGCTGTGGTTCATCCTGAAAAAGGGAAAGGACAACTCCAACCCGTCAAATCTTCGGTCGATAAGTCTTCTTCCGAGCATCAGCAAAGTTTTCGAAAAAATCATTAATAGGGCTCTGACTAAGTGGGCTGCGGACAACAAAATAATTCCGGATAAACAGTTTGGGTTCAAGGCGGGTCATGACACAATTCATGCTGCGTCTAAACTCGTTTCTGATATCCAATGGAATAAAACAAAACAACAATGCACAGGTGCTGTTCTGGTTGATTTGGAAAAGGCCTTAGACACCGTATAGTTAGAGGGTCTGTACCTAAAACTGAGCAGGCTTGGCATAAGCAAGCCATTGTTGTATATACTTTATGATATGCTTAACGGTAGAAAGTTTGTTGTCAAAAGTGGCAACGTAACTTCTACCACAACATTCTAAATTAAAAATGTTCTTCAACAGGGAGCGGTGAACGGTGACGATCTAATTGCGTACAGAACGGCCCGAAAGATTGAGGTTATTAGAATGCTCTTGCAGCGTGATTTCGACAAGATTCAGCGATATTGCGACGACTGGAAACTGAAAATAAATGTCCAGAAGTCGGAGACAATTCTGTTCCGGACTCCGTTGGCTAGGGCCACGAGGGATACGTGCAATAATTGGCGCAAGATGGTCATCGTTGATCTTCACGGGCAGCCATTAGCGAGCAAAAGTGTAGTGAAGTACCTCGGTATCTGGTTAGATCAGTATTTATATTTCGACAGACATATAAATGCTGCTCTGACCAGGCCAGAGGAGCCTTCGCTCTGACGAAACGGCTGTTTTTTAGCAGTCGGCTTGACCCCAGAGTGAAGGTAATTTGCTACATGGCCCTCATACGGACGATGATCGTTTATGGTTGTCCTGTGTGGTTCAACGTTGCCCCTTCCCAGATGGAGAAGTTTCGGGTGTTCGAGCGGCAGTGTTTACGACGCTGTACCGGCTTATATCGAACAGCCGAATCTTCTTACGTGCATTACTATTCCAACGATGTCCTATACAACGGGGCTCGAATCAACAGAATTGACAATTTCGTGATAAAACTCGTTCGAGGTCACATTGCAAGAGCTATGTCTTCGACCAACAATTTAATTTTCGGGGCGTTCTATCCGAACGACGAGTATTTTGAAAGTGCACGCTTGAGCGGCTTCATTCCACCAGAGGCATTCCTCTTTTTAGACAGATGCGGTCTGATACAGGATAGATTGGCAGTTCCGCTAATCTACCACGTCAGACGACGAACCGTGGATAGGCGACTCCTGTACAATCGGGACGTCATGGCACAAGGCGGAGCAGAGCTCGTTCGGTTCAGTAGGGCTGTGTCCGAACGGGACCGAACTGATAGGGTGAAGCAGGAGAACCAGTTTTGGTGGCTCCAATCGGCACTTGATAGTGGGTAGTCGGGATAGGGTTTAGAGCCTTGGCCGGCTTACATACTTGTTTTATAGTTTAAGGGTTTAGTTTTAAGTAGAATAGGCATAGTGGCACAAAAAAAATACAAAAATACAAATAAAAAACAAAAAACAAAAAAGGAAAATACAAAAAATACAAAAACAAAATTAAAAAAAAAAAACAAGGAATAAAAAAAAAGACAACAAAATATGAAAAACAAAAAACGTTAGATAGTTAGATTTGCTGCTGTGGTTGTTCTAGTTTTAAGTAGTTTATAGGTAGAATAGGTTGTTTTAGTTAGCTTTAAGTTTTATATTAAGGACCTTATTTTAAGTAGTTTTTAAGTAAAAATAAATAAAGGATATTGATATTAGTTTTTTTGATATTTTCTAATGAATAAAAAAATAAATAAAATGGAATTGAAGTTAAATAGATCTTAGGGCCGAAAGGCATTAGCATTAAGTATTATTGTTTAACTTAGAGTGTCCGTATGGGACCAGTAAGTTAGTTGTAAGTTATGGTTAATTAGGCTAGTTTTATGAATTATTGTCTAGCTTTAAGATAGATTTAAGATTGAATTAATAAAAATGAATTTGAAAAAAAAAGAAAAAAAGTGCGTTGGACTGTCATGCCAGAGGTCTTGGGTTCGATCCCTGCCTATGTCATCTAAAGTTTTTTTTCACGGGTACTGCCTCTTGCGAGGAATTGACAAATTCTCCAAGAGTAATTCTTGTCATGAAAAGTGCTTTCTCAAATTTGCCGTCCGGATTCGGCATATAAACTGTAGGTCCCCTCCATCCCTGACAACAGTACTCCCACACAGGAATGGTTGAGAGTTGTAAGTCACTAGGCCCTAGTTCTCCACGGACTGTTGCGCCACTCAATTTATTTATTTTAACCCCACGGGACAAATCAACACGTTCCTAAAGACGTACACGGTGATCGAATATGACATAGGTACATACTTTGAAGCACTGGATGATAATCTTAAGATGGAGAACATTAACCTTCTAACAACAATCCAAGAAGAGATAACAAAAAATCCTATTGCGTCCACATTCGGATTAATAATTCTAATCATTCTTATTATCATGATTCATGATCACAATCATAATAGTGTACTTAAGAAGACCAAGGCACCCTGCCCTCACTAAAGACGAATACATGAGTTTACAAGTTCGAGACATTATGAACAGAGTACACGCACAATCACCGTAAATATCGGGACGATATTTTATTAACAAAGGGGGAAGTTAACACATCATACTTTTTAGTAAACACGTCACAATTTACTTGCACCTGAAAATCATTAAACCCGAAAGGAAACATAAATCTAAAATCTATTAAAATCGATAGTGTCAACAAACGACACAAACAAGTCACGTCCGCATCATCATATTATCGTGTCCAGCGACAAGATTAATTTATTTACATTCTTTGTCACCATACTCACACACTGCACAACAATCAAGAATAGATAGCTGCAACAGTTGCTATATAAACCCTAGACCGAAGTCATCCTGATCCTCAGTTCCTTTGTAACCTGCGATCATGCTGATCGTATTATTTTTTGTATTGAAATTGTATTGCTTAAATTGTATTGTTTAAAGTTGTTTAAATAAAGTTTTTTTTAACTAAGCCGAGAAGCTTATTTTTAATTTGCATATAAAGGAAAAGAGTAAATATTTAATAAAGAAAAAAATAACGTCAATGATTTAAGAGAAAGAAACGATTGTATTATTAAAAAGAATTGTCTAATGAAAATAAACAGAAATTTTGAAATAATTAACCTAAATCAGAGAACTTTTATTGTTAAAAATTCTGAAAATACAACTGTTCAAAATAATTGTGATGCCAGAGAATTAACTTTAACAGGAAATTATATTGTTAATATCCATAATTGTACGTACAATAGAATTATTAAAATACAACAAAATAAAAACATATGTTATATCTGGTACATCCATGTTTATTATAATAATTTCAATAATTTGTATAGCATATATAGTTTGTAAGAAAGTCGGAGGAACAGGCAAAATAAAAATTAAAATTCAAAATACCACAGATAAAAAAAGTAAAAAAAATTAATGATCATAGTAATTTTCAGGAGAAAATTGAATCTAAGGAAGGAGGAGTTAAGTATTGGTCCTAAACCATACTTATAATCAAATTGCTGCATTGCATCGTAGGTAGGTAGGTAGAAATGGCTGTCCTGCTTCGCGCAGGACACAAATAGCGCTGAGTGCGCCGTTTTGATACCATACCTCGTGAGATTCTGAATGGATTTGAAAATGGGCTATTGGTGGTGCACGTTCCGCACGTGCAGTTCTATGTAAAATATAAAATGTAGTTTTATTCTCCTACCCTTCGGCCTATTATCTCATAGTACCATTTAGTGATGGAGAGATAAGGGGGGAGGGGATTAAAGCCACTTTGTGCTATTTAGGTATGAGATCAAATCTTTGATCTTGAATTCTGAGAGTTCCTCAATACCGTTGAAGAATTCCTTACCCAAGTGGAGTGCTCTTTTCCTGGCCAGGGCCGGACAATGGCATAGAAAGTGTGGGACTGTTTCTTTTTCATCCTGGTTCTCACAGCTACGGCAGAAAGAGTTATGTGGTATACCCAATTTTGCCGCATGCTCCCCTACAGGCCAATGTCCTGTGCAAGTAGCGACAATCCTGGCTATGTCATGCCTTGGTTTGGAAATTAAATTGATTGATTTTGGTTTGTTATAGGCGGGCCAGATTTTCCTGGATATAACGCAACTCGTTAAACTCCTCCACCTATGATTTGCTTCTGATGTGTATTTGGTCAGGATATTGCCCTTCACAACTCCTAGAGGAGCATATACTCTCACTGCCAGAGAGTTGTGAAGGGCTGATCCTTGCCTGGCTAGCTCATCTGCCTTCTCATTACCCTCATGGCCCCTATGGCCCGGTATCCAGATAAGAGTGACGCTCATATCCAGTTCCTTTAGGGCCTCTTTACATTGCTGGACCAGTTTAGAGGATGATAAAGCTGAATCAATGGCTTTAATAGCTGCCTGACTGTCTGTTAGTATAGCTACATTTTGGTTCTGACGGATATTTTTAAGGGCTGTACAAGCTTCCCTTATCGCCAACAATTCTGCCTGGAACACGCTGGCAAAATCGGGAAGTCTATAGGTTTTTGAAATCTCAAGAGATTCACAGAAGACACCTGCACCAACACCGCATTCCATCTTCGAACCATCCGTGAAGATAGTTGTGTCAAAGTCTTCCGTCACAACGCCTTCCTCCCAGTCGGTTCTTGACGGGAGCAAGACTCTAAACTTCTTTGAGGTGTCTAGGGTAGGGATGCAGTAATCGGTGGTTGTGGATAGGATGTCTGATGGTATCAGGCTTGTTTGGTTGCAGTGCCCGTAAGATCTAGGTTTCCAACAGTCTATTTCCTTGAGTCTCAAGATACTGCAGGACACCTGATATTTGATAAAGAGGTCAATCGGAAGAAGGTCCAGGATGACGTTGAGTGCATCCGTTGGACAGGACCTGATTGCCCCTGATATCCCTACGCAAGCATTTCTCTGCACCTTTGTAAGCTTGTTTACTATGTAGGCTTTGGTGAGAGCGGGCCACCACACAATGGAACCATAGACCAGTATCGGTCTTACAACCGCTGTGTATGTCCATTTTATCATTTTTGACTGGAGGCCCCACTTTTTGCCAAATGTTTTATTGCAGGCGTAGAAGGCGACACACGACTTTCTTACCCGCTCTTCGATGTTAAGCTTCCAGTTTAATTTGGTATCTAGTATTACGCCCAGATATTTAGCACTGGAAGACAATGATAGTGCTTGTCCGTTTAACCGAGGTAGAGTGAAGGGTGGTACCTTGGTTTTGGTGGTGAAAAGCATCAGCTCGGTTTTGTTGCTGTTAACACCTAGTCCGCAGCTCGCAGCCCAGGTGCTTACTTTCTTCAAAGCCATATTAGTGATTTCACTGATCACGCTTGGAAATTTTCCCGAAACTAGAATGACCAAATCATCGGCGTACGCAACCGCTTTCACTCCGCTGCTCTCGAGTTTCACCAGAATGCTGTTCATGACCAAAAGCCATAGGAGAGGAGACAATACACCTCCTTGAGGTGTTCCTCTGCTGGCATATTTGGTACACGTTGAATATCCTAACTTTGATTGAATCCTTCTATTACTTAGCATGGATATTATCCACCTTCTAATGTAGTTCTCAACACCGAAGTCTGCAAGTGATTCAGCGATGGATTCAGTTAGGACATTGTTGAAAGCTCCTTCTACGTCTAAGAAGGTGGCTAGGGTATATTCCTTAAAATGAATTGTGTTTTCTATCGTTCTCACTACCTCGTGAAGGGCAGTCTCTGTAGATCTGCCCCTCATGTAGGCATGCTGCGAGTTAGATAGGGGACAACTACTCAGAATGCTCCTTATGTGAGATTCTACAATTCTCTCCAGGGTTTTAAGAAGAAAGGAAGTAAGGCTTATAGGTCGGTAATCTTTGGCAGATTCATGCCCCCTTTTACCAATTTTTGGTAAGAAAACCACTCTTACCTGCCTCCAAGACATGGGGACATGGTTTAGTAAGAGGCAACCTTTAAAGATACTCTCGAGCCGTGGTACTACTAATTCAAGCTGATTTTGCAGCATTATAGGTAGTATTCCATCAGGGCCTGGAGATTTGTACGGCGAGAAGGTTTTAATAGCGCAGACTATATTTTCTCTAGTTATAAGGGCGTTTACCTGCTCTATGGAGGTTGGCATGTTGAAAGTCAGATTGGATTCGGTTGGTTCTTCTGCACAACCTGGGAAGTGTACGTTCATTAGTAGCTCTAATGTCTCCATTGGAGATGCTGTCCAGCTTCCATCTGGTTTTTTAAGAAACGAGGGGTTCGAATGTTCTTTCGATAGAACCCTACTAAGCCTGGCCGAATCTTTGATGTTTTCGATGGACTGACAGTACTCTTGCCATCCTTGTTTTTTGGCTTGAGCTATAGAACGCTTGTATATTCTCAAGCAGTCCTTATAAGGCTGATAAAATGTATGCTTATAGCAGATATTAAAAATGGTTCTTGTTATTTTCCTCAGATTAGATAAGTCGTCATTCCACCAAGGTGGAAAGGTTTTCTTACTGTATCTTATCGGGCAAGAGACCTTGAATGCGGTGGTTATAGAGTCCTCGAAGTTTGAAATCTCTAACTCAAGATCTGTTACCGAGTCGTAACTCGCGTTCGGTATACTGCGCAACTTTGAGCCAAAGATCTGACTAAATTTCTTCCAGTCAATTCTTCTTGGATTTCTATAGGGGGAAGGAGATTTTATTTCAAATTTAAGATCAAATAGAATCCGTCTATGATCAGAAAAGGAGTTAAGAAGAGATACTCTCCAATTCTCGATGGAGAGGTTACCATAAATATTGACAAATGTAACGTCTAACACATCTTCCCACCCTTCTGAGTTATCCGTACTCGGAAAAACAAAAGTGGGAGTATTGCCCCTGTTACATATAGTCAAGTTATTTTCAATTATATAATTAAAAAGAGACTCACCTCGCTCATTAATTTCAGTGCTGCTCCAGATTGAGTGCCTCGCGTTCGCATCACTCCCTACAAGCAGACTTGTTTGTCTGGCTTTTGCCTCCGCCACAAGAGTACGCACCTCCTCAGGCGGTGACTCCTTGTCATGCGCCATGTATGAGGATGCAAGAATCAAGCCCTCCGCCGTTTACCCTCTAACCTAACAACTGTTAAGTCAGAAGTGCTATAGTTTGGACACATAAAAGCTTTTAGGTGTTTTTTAGCTAAAATACAAGTTCTAGGCTTACCTTGATTCTGATTGTCGGGCTTGTAGAATAAATCGTATTGGCTGTCATTAAGGCCTCTAATCGCGAGGCCATTAACCCATGGCTCTTGTACAAGGGCGACATCTATATCTTCCTCACTCAGGAAGATCCTCAGGTTATCCGAGGCACATTTAGAGTGCTTCAGATTAGCCTGGATGGCGCGTAGCTTGTCGTTTTTTAATTGGCAGGTGGAACTGCAGGGCCAGGATCCAGCGCCTCGCCGGGGGCTCCAACCTGCATGGTGACATCGTCTACCTCGACGTTATCATCACCCAGGGTGGGGCCAACTTCCTGACTCTGCAGAATCTTTATGGAGACACTTTTGATGCCGAACCTCAGCTTGCATTGTGCCTCTTCTAGGGCTTTGCGACTATCCTCACAGATCCTCAGAAGATAGACCGCGCTATTCTTGCGCGGTTCCTCTGTCTTAATGACTACCCAGTCATGCATAGGAATCCGCGGATTCAGCCGTTGAAGGCTCCTAATCAGCTCCGCTCCAGTTGGCTTAATGCTCATCAGTGGCAACAAGATGCGAGCCAATGGTTTTCTAGGAACCTCCCTGGCGGGAATGAGCTTGAGCTTCAAGCCCTTCCAGTCGTTGCTAATCTTAGCAACTCCCTTGCCAAGGAAATCCCTTGAAAAGTCGTCTGCGCACTTTATCACTTTGTAACCTCTGAGCATTTCGCCGGAGTCAAAGCTGGGGTAGGGACCTTCTTTTGCCGAAATTGTATAATGGAAGACCAATTCCGAGAGCTTAGCCTCGATTGAGTTCCACGCTGACATCAGAGCTCTGTTGTCTGTGGAGAGCTCATCTACAATCGCCACCTGGAGGTTGTCTCTGACGACCTCACTCAAGGCGCGCGGTTGCGCTGTCGCCCTCGGAGTCTCCTTTCTGGCACTGCCACCAAGTTTGGTTCTCTTTTGAGGTGGCTTCTCCTCCTCCAGAGACCTGTTCCTCTTGGTGGACTGTTCTTTTTTGCTGGGTAGCGCACTCTTCTCCCGACTGTTGAATTCTTCAACAACTTTTTGGTATTTTATTTTGTCGGCAGCATCACGCTCATGTACCTTTCCGGCTTTTTCGTTTTCGGCAATCTTGCCAAGAATGAAAGTAGCCTTCCTGTACTTGATCCTGAGCTGATCCGCAGGAGAGTGCTTGTTGGGCTTGGTAGCGTTGCTCTGGCGAGCCTTGCTACTTGAAGTAACGGGCGTTTTTTGAGAGGGATGCTGAAGCACAGGGGTACTAGTACCTCCCGTGTTACCTCTAAGTGTAGCCTGCTCTGAGGTGCTAGCGTCTCTAGCTTCCCCTGAGCTACCTACAATGGTATCCTGACTGGAAGCCAGGAGTTCATCCTCGGACTCGATGGATGGAATTTTAACACATAAATTGGACGAAGACATGATTGAGGAGTTCGATTTGATTCCCACGAGTAAGACGGAAAATAAGGTCACCCTCGGCAGAGCCGCATACCGAGGGAAGGTATAAATACAAAAACCGTTACCCACCACAGGCCTCCGGCTGAGCTCGTTCATGGTTGATTTATCCCTCAACCTTTAATTCTTGGGCACGGATTTACTAGCTCACACCACCACTGAAACTAGGAACCTTGGATCTATGGTGAGAGAGGATTTCTGTGAGTTGTGCTATAAAAGAAGTCAGAACCACACAGCGATCCAATCTAACCTTAGCTATCACCATCTGACACCTACAGACCAAAACTGTGGTGACATTGTCCGCCCGGCACCCACTAGGAGGGTTCGATCAAGGATTTTTGCCGAGCTGCATTGCATCGTAAAATACACAATTATTGCTTCACAATAAATTACATCGAAATTATGCATTTTATTGCTTCACAATAAATGACCTAGTGAGAAATTTACGATTGCGGCAAACAAAAATCAAACCAATGTAATCAGTTGACCTATTGAGAAACTAAAGGCAAAACACTTGAAAAAGTCAAAACAAGCAATATTAATTGTGGGTCATAGTTTTGCACAATAATTATTGCTTAGGTATGCTATTTGTTTCCACTAGGACGTAAATGCTTTGGTTCGGTTGAGAAAAAGAAAAAGAAGAAGGTAAACAAAAAATATCGATATATGCTTGTATAATCGATATCGCTATTCTTCGGATACAGTTTTTGCCCCCTCCGACAGCTAGTTAGTAAGTTTAGTTTTTAAAGTTAACTCAAAAAAGTAATACGGTGCAGCCACGCATCGAGACAGCGGCCGTAACTTTTTAATTAAAAATTCTAAATAAAAACGGGATAAAATGGAAAAAAACCAAACAAATATTTTTTGTTTTATTTGGTCGTAAAAAAAATCCCCGAAAACGAGAATTTTTCTCGTGCAGCCGAAGAAATAGCAAGACAACACTTCTGATAACGGTATATATAGCCAATATGTGTTTTCCACACCTCAGTATCCACAAAGGAACTTAGAGTTCTCCAGATCAATTTACCGTCAACCAGATTGACCATAGTGCGATCGACTCCAAACACGCTTCCAGCATCATAGATGTCCGAACTTTTCGAGGAGCTAACATCAACTCGGACCACTACCTCATTAAAGCCAAGGTAGCACTTCGGGTTTCCAGACCCAAGGCAAAACAGGGAGATGCTGGGAGAAGATACAACGTCAAACGGCTACAATCGCAAGAGATCGCCAAATTCTTCTCCGACCGAGTCAAAAGTAAGCTCTTACGAAGTTCTTTGCCGCCAACACAATGTATCGAGAACCAGTGGCAAAATTACAAAGGTGCAATCAGAGAATCCGCCTCTGACTTGTTGGGTTTTAAGTAGCCAACAACAAGGAACCCCTGGTTTGATGAGGAATGTCTGCAGGCAAACAACAGACACGCAAAGCGGCGCTGCATAGAAGAACGTTCACGAGCTGTATTAATAGAAGAGGATCTCTACTCTGCTGTTAATACAGCTCGTACCGAACACCGACTTCTTAGAAGGAAAAAGAGAGAGCATGAGAAGCGTGCGGTCGAAGATGTTGAGAGGTTCAAAAGCAGGGATGAAGTTCGAAAGTTTTATGAGCAGTTGAAACGAAATTCTCAAGTACATAAACCTCAAACTAAAGGCTGCAAAGATGAAAGTGGAAACACCATAGTTGCTGAGGATATGAAAGGAACACTTCTGAAGAATGTATAATGGCAACGTCGAACCAAATTCCGCTGTCAGGCAGGATGCTCCATTTGACATAGATGACGAAAGCCAACACTAACGTCTTTCCAACTTAGACGAAGTGAAGATTGCCATATCTCAGCTGAAGTCTAACAAAGCCGCGGGAGCAGATGTCTTGAATGCCGAGCTCTTCAAAGCGACTGGAGATAATTTGGTAAGGAGCATTCACCAACTTATCGGTAAGATATGGGACCTCCGTATTGTTTGACCGATTCTGAAAAAAGGAGACCCTCTAAACTGCACCAACTATAGATGCATCAGTCTACTTAACATCGCTTACAAAATCTTCTCTGCCGTATTATGTGAAAGTCTAAAACCCATCGTCAACAACCTGATAGGTCCTTATACGTGTGGTTTTAGACCAGGAAAGTCTGTTACCTAGCCTTAGAATTTAAGATTAACTGAAACCGGGTATCCCTAAAATATGCTACAAAAAGAAGGCAAACCCTACTATCAGATAACAATCGTTGCAGACACGGAGGCGGTAAGGTGGTAATGTTGGTTAGGAAGCTTAGGTTGAGTAGAGTTTCTAAGAAGCAACATTTCCACTTTACAAGAAGAGATCAATCCGCGCTAGATTCAGAAGCGTGAGATGGAAACTGGGATCCGTGTGTTGGTGAGTTGGAGAACCATCAACGGGATAGGAGCTTTGCTGGATTCTCTAAAATATGAAAATGGGTAGACCGCAGGTTGACTAGGAAGCTCAGATTCTTTTCAAAAATCGAAGCCAGAGAGAATCATCCTCAATAGTCGGTCATATGACCAGAATTAAATTTTTGAATAGAAGTTTAAATATCCATTTTGTTAAATAAAGTGGTAAAGTTTTTTTTATCGGAAATTTTGCTTTAAAATTCCATTTGGTGTGCCTTAAATAAAAGAAGAATAATCCAAAAGCCAAGGTAAAATTTTGAAATAAACTACATTTATGTATATGTATAAATATATGTAATATATATATGCACGTAGAGGCATATATAGAATTACATATAAGTATCTGCACTTTTCGCTTCAATTCAAAAGGAATTATTTTTTTTAAATCAGCTCCCGAAAAGTATCCTGGATAGAATCTATAAGGTTTCCCGAAAAAGGAATAACATATAAAGAAACCCCACAGGAATACGTGGCCGGACTCATCGTCGACATTCAGCACATCCAAGCTGTAGAAGCCCGGTAGCCTAGTGTCTAGGCGCCGACAAAAGAAGCACCGGAGTCAAACCTGCTGCAGTTCGACCACCGTCATCTATATATATATTTTTTAATATTTTTTATCTAAATTTTAAATACATTTGCTTTAAACTTTAATTTAAAATCAAATTTTTGTGGTGAAAATAATAGCTGTTTAAAGCCGAAAATCTTTTGATTAGATACGTTCCGGGAAACGTTTAATAAAATTTAGTTAAATTTTTGTTCGAAGTTAACCTCAGTGAACAATTTCGTAAACCTGATAACCTGCGTTAAATTATTCATCGACCCTAGCCTTCCAGCAGCAGTGGCCACTACAGCAGAAGAACGGGTAAGTCGATTTTCTTTCTTTATATATACATGCATATATACATTACATACATATAAATTAATAAAAGTGCGGGTAAACGAGTGTTCAAAAAAAAAAAAAAAAAAAAAGATATACGTACATAGCTTCGAATAAAAAGGGTAGTTGAGATTTAAAAAGAGACTAAGAAGATAAAAGAGATCTTGAAGATCCATTTTTTTTGTAATAAATCGAAGACGATTCTTATCGAATCAATCGGAGTTTCGCTTGATTGGCGTATGATTGCCACATACATATAATTAATTTTGTTTGTAAAATAAATTAAATTTTTTTCGTCGTGATAAATTAATTTTTTTGTTAATTTTTAATTGAAGTTTCACTTGTACATATATACACTTTGTGAATATAAATTAAAGCCTTTAAAATTTAAAGATTTTAATAAAACATTTTGTTATAAAAAAAAAGGAAATAAAATGGAATTTTTATGAAACCTAAAACCATTAAGATGATGGCTTAAGTTTTTTAGCATAAAGGGATGAGATAGTGAAGGGGAAATGGGAAAGAAGGGGTAAGGAGAAGAAGCCGAAGAAAGGGGTTGCTCTAGCGAGGGAGTCAACCAGGTAGGGTGGGTTTAAGGTAGATATCTCGCGCATCATCAACACCAGGATGCTAGGCTGGCTTTATAATTTGTTTGTGATGAGCCCTGGGTCAAAGAACCTTCGAAACCGCTGAGCTACGGGTTCAATTATGCCAGTCACGACCCCACACAGGCAAAGCGGCTCGTTACAAATGGCGCCCAACGTGGAGCCCTCTATCTGAATTTTGAAGATAGAGTGGCTAAAGTTTTATTATGAGCCAATGCATTTAGTTTTTTTCAAATAATTTCCATTAACATTCTTTTTATATTTTTTCAGTTTAAATTTGAATTTGATTATGTTGATTTTGTGAGTCCCGGTTACTGGATTGGGTATTTGGTACCGCGTTGCCACAAGTGAGACATAATCAAAATTTTTTTATCTACAAGTGATGTGAATCAAGTGTTTTAGTCTTTGAGCATTCTTGATAAGGAACTCAAATAGCAAGACAAGTGGCACACACTTTAAACAAATTTTAATGCTCGGAAGAGACCCGTTTATGTAAAGGCGTATTCGGAGATCCTTCCAGCAAGTCATTTATTTTCGGAGAGTTTCGAGTCCTTCAAGGATGAAGTTAGTGATTCATCCTTGGAGTTCTGAAACTCAAAGATACATTTTTTTTCTCAAGTCCTTTTTTTGAACAATAGTTAAAGTAGTTTATTTTAATTTTGTTTTATTATATCTGGCTCGCAGAACACGGCTTCTTCTCCGTTTTTATCATCTTTTCATGTTCATTTACTTTCTCAAATTCTCATCCCTTTATTTTTTTTATGAAGATAAAGTTTTGAAAATACATATACAATTTTTAAAGCATCATTTTGAAATTTAAATTTTTTTTATATAATAACATAATACAAATTTTTATATCACATATTTTATGAAAACATTTTTGAATTATTATTCTTTAAATTTTATATTTGGTGGTAAGTTCGAACAAGAATTTCAGGTTTGGAGCTGGATGTTCGTGTTGAATTTGGTCACGTATCCTGATGAAATTTTCCTTATCGTCTTTAATTTTTTTTTTTAATTTGATTTTTTTTTGTTGGATATCATTTTTAAAATTGAAGTCTTAAGATTTAGTTCAATTTTAAACATCCTGTTGGAAAAAGAGTGATGTTGGAACTATAATCAAAAATATAAACAGATTATAGAATTGCAATTACTTTGAATTGAATTACAGACATACTTACATACATTTTTTATCTTTGAAAATAATTTTGAATTTTGAACGTTTTTTGATAATCAAGTTTTCGAATTATTTTTTTTTTCTTTCAGTTAAATACTTTTACTATTAGGTACATTTTTTTTTATTTACATTTTTGAGCACACATAGTGAATTTGCATTTTCTTGGTTTAGACTGAAATAGATAGTTTTTATTTTTGAGTTTTCCTAGTTCAACCTGCATTAGGACCATAATAGAGTTCGAGTGTCCTGTTCTGGTGAGGGTTTTCGAACTGATCAATTCATTGATCTTGATTTTGTTTCCCGGATTCAAAAAGTCAGTAGCGGAAGTCTTTTTTCGCAGTGAAGGGGTGTACTCGGTAAATTCTAGTTGAGGTATGAGCAAGCAGAGAAGAAAGTCGTTCCAAGAAAAACTCCAAGAAGTCAGTTTATATAACGAAGCTAAATTTGAGGAGTTCCATCAAAGATTTAGAAATAGGTTAGGTTAGGTTAAAGTGGCTGTTGGTTTGGGAAGTCCAACACACTTAGACCAAAGTATGGTCCGTTGTGATACGACATGGATCAGTTAATCAGCTTAACTCGTTGAACCAATTGGAGTTTCGAATGAAGCGTAGGAGACAAGTAATGTCTGAATTTTTTAGATCACTGGTATCGTTAAAGTAGTAGTCTCCAAGGTGGATTCTACGTCTTTGTGATAAGGCAGGGCATGTGCACAGAAGATGAGAGATTGTCTCCTCTTCATCTTCGTCCATGCAACTCCTACAAAAATCATTTGCAGGGGCTCCAAGTCGAATAGCATGCCTTCCTATTAAGCAATGCCCAGTCAGGACACCTATAACGTAGCTAATGTGCAATCTACTCAGAGAGATTAATTGTTTTGAGCGCCTGGCGCTAAGATTAGGCCAAATTCGTTTAGTCGCTACACAGGTGGTGGTGTTATTCCAACTGAAGTTTGTTTTCTCTATGGTATCTTGCTTTAGCATGAGTTTACATGTAGCTAAGGGGATACCTATGCTAGCATTGTGAGCCAGCAGAGGTAAAGTTGTTTCGCTTTTTGCAAGTTCGTCAGCTTTGCAATTTCCTGGAATGTCTCTATGGCCCGGCACCCAGAAAAGGTGAATGTTGAACTGTGTAGCCATCTCCGTAAGAGATGATCGACAATTTAGGGCTGTTAGTGAATTTGTAGAGACAGAGTCTAAGGATTTTAACGCAGCTTGGCTAACCGAGAAGATGCGTATATCATTAGTTGATATAACGTTTTCTCTAAGCCAGGATAGGACTTCTTTTATAGCCAGGATTTCAGCTTGGAACAAGATTTAGAAATACGATCGATCGTTTTGATCTGAATAATACGTTTAGTTTTTCTGAAGACATTAACTCAATTGTTTCTGATTTCACATCTACCATGGCTAGTGAAAACGAAAATGTTGACATTGACGTTAGGGTACAAAATACAGCCGAAGGTGAAGTCCCTGCATGCGGTGGCACTAACCATAATGCAATTAGAGTCGATGAAACAAACGAATTGTTGGATCGCATAGAGTCATCGATAACTGGCAATCAGGTGAGGCTCATGCAGACGTTAAATGTTTTCATGAATAAGGTCAAAGCAAAGTTGGAGTCGATTGGTATCAATCAACAAGAAAGGAATAATTCAAGGAACATTAATCCGTTTTCGATTAACGCTGATAGAGGGCCGGAAGTTCTTACCCCAACGCCAAGGGAATCAATTGCACCATCATCTTCGCCTAGCACGTCAGATAGATGTAGGCTTGACCGGTGGCATATCAATTATGATGGGTCTGAAAACGTTTCTGAATTTTTGTTCAAAGTTAAACGTATGCAAAAATCCTCTGGTTATACAGACGAACAGATGATTGCAAATTTTCAAATTTTACTCTCGTCCGGAAGTAGGCCAAACAAATGGTTTTGGGCATATCTTAAAAGAAACCCCAATGCAAAGTTTAGTGACGTCAAAACGGCAATGAACAAAGAGTTCGGCAGACTTGAAGATGATGTCGAAATATATATGCGTTTGCTTACACGAAGGAAAGGTCCTAAGGAGTCATTTGACGAATTTTACCATGCTGTAGCGGGTCTTAGCGACCGATTAATGGAACCGTTTTACGAAAAGAAGATGGTCAACGTTATTCGAAACAATGCTAAGGATAAACTCGGTGAAATTTTGTTGGCTTCGAATTTAAAGAGCCTTGAAGAGCTCCGAAATAAAGCGCGAGAGGCTGAGCGATTTTTAGCAAAAAGATCCTTAGCACCAAAAGTAGTTCATGAAATTTCCATTGCGGAAAACCAAGAAGTTTAACCTTTCGAGGGTGAATACGATGAATCTGTATTCGGGTTGTTAGATAGCGGAGCTTCAATCTCCGTTATTGGAAAAGATGGTTGGGCATTGGTAAAGGAAATTGGGGCGGAAGTAACTCCATATAAAAACGAAGTGCGGACTGCGGATGGCAAATCGCATAATATCGTGGGATATTGCGAAGTTCCAACGACGTATAACGGAGTTACCAAACCAATTACCTATTACTTAATTCCCAACCTCACTCAAAAGCTTTACCTTGGGATGAACTTTTGGCGAAATTTTCATTTAATGCCTGAAATCAGTGAAATTGAAGGGAATGTTGACAATGGTGAAGAGGAGGTAAATTTTAAAGCTGACGTGGAACTGATAGATCTTCTTCCAGAGCAAAAACTTCAGTTAGAGAAGGTGAAAAAACCTGTTTCCCAACTTAATGGTGTTAGGCTTAGGGAAAACGAGTCTGGGATGTCATACAGTCGATACGGGAAACGCTTTACCGATTTAATCTCGACATTACCCACTGTCTCCAGTGCGTCAGGAAGAGGCGTACAAGGAATTGGACCGCATGTTAGAGCTTGGAGTTATTGAAGTCGGTAATTCACCATGGAACTGTCCGGTCGTTTTGGTGCGAAAGCCTGGTAAAGTTCGGTTATGTCTCGACTTTCGAAAAGTTAACGCAGTCACGGTAAAGGATGCGTATCCATTGCCTCACGTTGAAGGCTTGTTGAGTCGCATAAGAGACACTAACTTTATCACGGGGATCGACTTAAAGGACGCGTACTGGCAAATACCCCTTGACGAGAAGTCTCGAGAGAAAACCGCGTTTGCAGTGCCTGGTAGGCCACTCTACCAGTTCAGAGTAATGCCTTTTGGTCTTAGTAACGCGGGTCAGACAATGTGTCGAGTTATCGACCATGTGGTGCCCAGTCATCTCTCCACTTACGGATTGTCTTAAGAAAAAGACAAAATTTGAATTAACACCCGAAGCGGTGTTGGCTTTTAACAAGCTTAAGGATGCACTTTTCTCGTCACCAGTGTTAAAACAACCGGATTTTTCGAAAGAATTTGTCATTCAGTGCAACGCGTCTTCCGATGGAGTGGGCGGTGTTCTTTTCCAATTGGATGAGAACGCCAACGAATCACCTATTGCCTATATGTCAAAAAAGTTGAATAAAGCGCAAAAAAATTACACGGTTACTGAGCAGGAATGTCTTGCAGCTGTATTAAGCGTCAGGAAGTTTAGGCCCTATGTTGATGGATTACCTTTCAAAATAATAACAGACCAGGTTGGCAACACTGTTGTGAAAGTAGTTGGTTCAATTTTTATATCGCTCCTGCGAATTTTTTAAATTTAAATAAGTTAAACTCACAAAAATACTTAAAAAAAGTCATTAACATCTAAGTTTGTTTAAATATTTTCAAAAAAAGTGATAATATAACAGGTAACCTTAGTTATATAAGCTTTCGCTCAAAATAAAAATTGGTCTTGGTTGTCATATGCCCGAGAACAAAAGAAAATTAAGCGAAACCTCACCAGAGGAAGAACGTACTTCAAAGACACTGATTATAAACAGAACACTTTCAACGTATACATCACAAAAAATCATGTCGATTTCAAGTAGTGATCTTCTAAAAATCAAATTAATCATCGATGAATCTCTCGATACAAAATTGGAGAAAGCAATCGCACAGCTAGCGACAAAAGAAGATTTCACAGAGCTTAATGAAGAAATAAAAACACTACGGGTTCAAAACGAGAATTTATTCATTCAGGTTCGTCATTTTGAGGCTAGGTGCAATGTTCTCGAACAGGAATTAGAGATGCAAGCTCTTGAGTTAAAGGAAAAAAACATCATCCTCACGATACCAAATGAAAATATTGAGCCACAGGTGAAAATTCAATCCGTCACCCAAATCTTGCTAGGCGAATCACTTCGAATGACAGAGACAACAAAATTAACAGAAAATCAAAACATCATTAAGCTTAAGCTCAACACTGGTTCCAATGAAAATGTCACAAAAATGCTGCAAAACTCCTTCAAGCTAAAAGGCACAGGTGTTTTTATACAGCGTGATCTCACAAAACAATCACAACACAAACGCCGAATCCTTCTTAACTACAGGAAAATAATTAAAACAAAGAAACCAACAGAAAAAGTTTTAATTAAAAACAACAATTCTTTAATTGTTTCAGAAAAAACATTTTATTTAAATAACAATAATACACTGAAATATAAAAATGAAGACGGAGAAAACCACCTGCGCGAAATGTTTGGCCAGCTTAATTTTGAAGCTGTCAAAGCATTATCAACAAATAGACGTCAGAGCGAATGGACTAGAGCAACTGATACTAGTGCTCCAGGGATGTCACTTGTTCGAAATTCTAGTACTTTATCACAAAATTGAAATTGTAATGTCGTCAGCATAGAGGAAATATATTATCTAGAGTCCCGACCTGTACCTGTCCTACCTGAAACACCCTCAAATTTTATTCGAGGTGAACTCTCTCAAATTCGCTATCGGTGAATACATGTGAGTGGTGAAAAAAAGCAAAATGGGGGATTGGGCTGAAAAGAAACTTATTGAATTTTTGTGACCTGTCAAAAATGACAATCAATTTTGCAAAACAAAACAATGGGTCTCGGATTTTAAGAGTAAGTTTTTGTAAATTTATTTAATATAATTTCATATTTTTCAGACCAAAAACCTTTATAATGAAAAGAGTATATACAAGTTCACTTCATTGAATAAAAAGTAAGTCAAATTGCAGTGAAGAAGGTGTAACAATTATCGATTTTTTTTATAGCCTGTGTTTTCATTTAAGATGCTGCCTCTTACATACCATAATGCAATTTCCCTCAAGAAATCTGGAAGACAAAGCAAACAAGGCGCTGATTTACAGGTAAGTTTTATATTATATTTCTCTTAACAAAATAATATCAACGTTTTTAACGACAGACGCTGGCCATTATTTGTTAATTTTTGTTGGAAGCGCAAGAACTCTTTTCTAAACAATTTGTGTGGATTGTAGACTTAGAGGTGCATCTCTCTGTCCAGTACCCAATTGCTGCTGTATCATGTACATATCTGCTTCAATATCAGCGGCCATAGCTGCCGCAGGCGTTGACGGTGGAGGTGTCATCATCTCTACCAAAAGTCAAATGCTTTCAATGTAACAAACTGCAGCAACGCCACCAAGTCAATGATGCAAGTAGGCATTTCAACATTCAGTGTAGCCGACCGCTAACGCTAGCAGCTGAGGTTTGGTGCTGGAACGACTCAACAGCAGTAACAGCAACGGCAGAGTAAGCAGGCAATTCAGGTTAGTTAATTAACTTGTGAGTGATCCAAACAGAAATATTTTAAATTATGATGGCTTCCAACATGCTCGACCTATTCATCAGCTGCCAGGAAATATAATGCAAGCCGCTAAAAAAAAACGACTTTTGCAGTGGCAACAAAAGCAACATCTTCTGGTTCCACAAAGTACAACAGTAAGTGCGAATCGAAATTTTTTTGTAAATTGTTTAGATATTTAATATAATTTGATATTTTTTAGAGCAAAAACCTTTATAATGAAGCAATTCAAGTCTATTTCAATGAATAAACGATAAAGTAAGTCAAATTGCAGGTGTAACAATTATTGATTTTTTGTATAGTCTTTGTTTTCATTTAGATGCTGCCAATTATAGCATAATGCAGGAAGCAAGTTCCCTCAAGGAATCCGGAAGGCAAAGCTTTGCTCAAATCAAGGCCGCTATCCCTATCAAAATAATATCAATGTTTTTAATCTCAGACGCTGGACATTGTGTGTAAATTTTTGTTGGAAGAATAAGAATGCAATTTTTGTGGATTGTGAACTAAAACATGCATCTTTCTGTCCTCAATTGCTGCTGTACCATAATCGGCGACATCTGCCCCCATCTCAGCGGTCATAGCTGCCGCAGGCGTTGACGATAGAGGTGTCATAAAAATAAAAGGAGCAACAACACCACCAAGTCAATGGTGCAAGTAAAAGCTTCGACTTTCCGAAGTCGATCGCTAACGCCCTTCTCCCAGCAGCTGAGTGTTGGTGCTGGAACGACTCAACAGCAGTAACAGCAATTCCAGATTATGCAGGCAATTCAGGTTTGTTAATTGATTAACTTACGAGTGATCCAAACAGGAATATTTTAAATGATATAATTCTTTAGGGTTTCCAACATCATCGGCCAATGCATCATCCACCAAGAAATATAATACAAGCCGCTGCTCTAAAGAAAAGACTTGCAGCAGCAACAATAGCAACATCTTCTGATTCCACAGAGTGAAAGTAAAAGAAAAGAATTCAAATATGTATGTATATGGTGATCAACTCGCAAATAATAAAAGAAAAAAGCTGAATTAAGTAGATTGTATTTTTTTTTTTATTGAAGCATGTGTTCAATTCCACAAAATTAAAAACTTTTTTTTCATCACGTTCGTACACAACGTATCCCTTAACTTTGCAAAATGATTTTGCAAAGTACAATGTATCTTTGCATTTAAGCTACAGTTTAAAACATTTTAGTATTTGACTTAGTTTTCGTAATTTGTATATTCGTTATGAGAAGACTCATGTGTTTTCATTTGACTCTACCCAAAGTTTTGAAAAACTTTAAATGGATTTGGAAAACCATCACAAACATTTTTGAAAAATAGTTACTTCATGAGTTTTGATAGCCTCTAAAAGCCTTATACGTATGTTACGAGTATATCCAATAGCTATAATAAAAATAAATAAATAAATTAGGTGGCGCAACAATTCGTTGAGAACTAGGGCCTTGTGACTTATGACTCTCAACCATTCCTATGTGCGAGTAATGTTGTCAGGAATGGAATATAATATAGTTGTTTGAATTTTGATATTTAAGGGAACATTAATAAAAAATGTACTTTTTCGATAATTAAATTATATTAAAGCTGATCTTTCATTAGTTATTAGCTGTTACAAAGATTTTTTTTATAACTTACAGGTTTTGAAGGGGTTATAAAATACCTTTATATGTTTTATTAAAAGACAGTGTGAGCGTTAGGAAAATTGGAAAGGATTTAAGAGGAGATAGATACACATTGGTCTTAAAGTTTTGAATATGAAAATGGGAACGAAACAAAGAAACTACATTTGCTTTTAAAATGGACTATTCACCCCTATTACCGATGTCGTAAACGACAGCAAAATATACGACACGACACAATCTGCATTCCATAAGTCGTTTTCAACTTTTGTCACTCGTTTTGTTGTCGTGTGTAAACGTCAAGTGTGTCGAACGTTTTAATTCAGAATTCTGTAAGACGAAATGAAACGACGACAATGAAAAAAAAAAAACGACGGTATCTCGTTTGAAAATTTGCTCACGACGAAGAAATAGAAGTTCGCAAAACTGTAAGTTTCCTTATTAAATAATTTATTTTATGGAATTTATTAGTACTTTATTTGCGATAAATAAAAAATAAATATGTTTGCACATTTTCAGTTAAAATTAACAAACCAAGACCAATTCGAGGCGCTTGTCCAGCTGTAGAAAGCAACGAGCAGTTGGCTAGGGGATTTTTGAAATGTATGAACAAAGCCGATTTAAAAAAAGAATGGAATGTAATAGCTGATAAACTCAACAGCAAAGGTCCTCCAATAAGAGATGGTTGACAAAAGGTTTGAATCAGTTTATTCTATTTACATTAACACATTTTTAATATTTGCTTTTTCAGGTTTGGGCTGACTTTGAATTTAAAGTAAAAAAATTGTTCAGAACAACAAAAAAGAAGTGAGAGAAAATGGAGGAGGACCAAACCAATTGCACATCCTATCTGCGCTTGAGGATGCTATTGCAAATCTACTTAAATATAAACAGATGGTTAAGCCCGAGTGAAAATGCAATTGGTGTATAGCAGCTTCCAACCACTTCAACGTCTTCATCATCCGGACATACATAAGTCAAAACAAATTCAGGCTACAAATGCAGATGCCGACGCTTCACTGTCCTATTTGTACAATTAATTGTGCCTTTTAATAATTTATTTATTTGGTAATAATTTAATAAAAACACATTTGTTAAATATCGAGTAATGAAATGATTTAGAATTTGATTTCAGTTTGACAGATCTCAGATACATTTTCATCTTTTCCACTTAAAAAACGACACGACAAAGAAAACGAGAGTCGTCGAAAAAACGAGACGACATCGGTAATAGGCATGATTTTCAATTAGCATATGACTAAGAAAACGTCGAATGGCCTTTCTCAAAAAATGCTTCTTAAAGAATCCATATAAATGCATATGGATATTTGGAATGTTTGTTAGAAAACCAAACTCAAACAATTTGAAAACAACAAAAGAAATTTATTTATTTATTTGCTGTGTTAAAGCATCTGAAATATCTTTGTTTTTATTTTAACCACTTAACAATATACAAATTATTTTTTCCGACCCTAAGCAATGAAAGACAATTTTTAAGAACATGAATGCCATTGGTAATAACTTCGGAGAAGTTATCAGTTCGCTTTTGATTGATATAGAATCCTCCAGCTGTGATGATTCTCATCGCATCAGCTGAAAGAAGATTTTTAATTTTAAAATAAATTACCTCAAGCAAAAACATAAAACTTTTCACTTACTCTCTATTGTAAAACATTTAGATTTTAGTGCCAGATCAAGAATGGATAGTCCAGGCTCTGGAAAAATCTCAACGACGGAAGCGCCTCTGTGACTTTTTCGGCTTGTTTTAGACCCGCCTCTGGAATGAGAAAAACTTAAAAAGCTAAAAGTAGTAATTTATTTGTTTATTAAAAATCACTTACATGGACTAGAAGCGTCACATCTTCAGCTAGAATCGTTTGTGCTTTTCTCTTCTCTGGTGTTTTTTTATATTCTTCCATAAGAAATGCAATTTCTTTCAGTGGGATAAAAGTGAACAACTTGAGAAGCTTCTCGACTTCAGAATCTGGCATTTTCAAAAGGAACTGATAAAGAGAAAATGGCGACGTTTTTTCTCCGTCCAGCCAAATACCATTGCCAGCAGATTTTCCGAACTTGTCTTCTTCTTCGTTGGTAACAAGAGGCAGTGTCATTCCAAATACTGATTTCTTTTCTTCTACTCTGCTGATGAGTTCGTGGCCAGCCATTAAGTTGCCCATTTGGTCACTGCCTCCCATTTGAAAGCGACAATCGTATTTCTGAAGCAAATGCAACTATAAACTTGGAAAATTTGATATGTGAATTCGGTAAAGCTCATTCCAGCTGCACTCTCAAGTCGCGACTGGACTGATGATACTGAGAACATTGATGCCATTCGAAAGTGTCTTCCCATATTGGCAACAAAGTCCTCTACATTCAGATTTTCGTACCATGATGCATTGTTGACGACTCTGAAAGAAAGGTTATCAAAACGATTGAGTTTTTAAAGCGCATTAGGTTTCTATTATAGTTACCTTATAGGAGATAGGTCACTTTTGTTTTTACTAGTGTCCAAAAGTACATCCTGATGATTCTTGAATATTCTATTAAGCTGTTTTTCTATAGCAATTAATTTGTCTCAATGACCGACGACCCTAGTTGGTTTCGTTCTATTTTTTTTTTTTTGCCACTAGGATCACCGATAAGACCCGTAGCTCCTCCAACTAACGCAATTGGATTGTGTCCTTCTCGCTGGCAATGCAGAAGTACCATTATTACCAGGAGATTGCCAACGTGTAGACTATCGGCAGTTGGATCAAAGCCGGCGTAGATCGTATGTTGTTTACTTGTGAAAAGTTTTGTCATTTCAGGACTACCGTTTTAAGAAGAACAGAATGTAATTCATTACGATTTCTTGTAGTTTTTATAAACATACAAAACAATATACAACTTAACCAGCGGTGTCTGGAAAAAGATCCAGAAAGAATCCTCTATCAGCTAGAGCCAATAAGTTACGTTGGGAAATACTTCTTCAGATATGATGAAGGCACGTTTTAGATAGTTGACTTCGGATCATTTTGTATGAAATAGTTTATAAAATATAGATAAAACATTTGATCAGGAGTACTATTAACAACTTTGTTTTTATTAATTTTGACTTTTGGTATGATTTATTTAAATCGCAGAAATTGTATTTTGTTTTCCTTTTAATTTTCATTGTCAAAATACTCACCTCGCTGTTGATCTGTCAAAACTGGGAACAACTCAAATTGGGTCACGTTCGCATTGCAGTTCTAGGGTACGCCTATACTTTCTGCATGATTTTTTCTGTTTTTAGCAAAACTTTTCATAAAAATCATAGAATTTGTTTGCCAAAAGCAGTCAAATATTATTTTTAGCACAGTTTTCACTAAAAAGAAGTTGCAGAATTCATTTTTCTTTTTTTTCATTTATTTATTTTCATTTTTCAATTTTTGAATTCAGCGGATCTCTTTTTTGAACGGCTGAGTTCACCTCACATTGTTTTCCCCCTAATTGTGCAGACTTCACCAAAAGCCCATAACAACTACATAGAATCTGGATTTTCCCATAAGAAATGCACGGGAGAACTAACACATGCTTATGCTAATGGGAAAAATTCTCTCAATTTAGTTTGTAGGCCGAAAGAGAGCAAACCCATTAAGTCGGGACTCTAGATAATATATTTCCTCTATGGTCGTCAGCTCACTTTCTTTATGTACTTTTAAGATTTTAGCATATAATGTGGCAGGGCTTAATAATAAACTTTTATTTATAGATTTTTTTAATTGTGTTAAAGAATTTGATATATTTTTTCTCTTTGAAACACATGTAACAAGTGAAAACTTAGATAAATTTGCAAAATATTTCAATGGTTTTAAATTGGTTTCGAATGCGGCAGTTAAGACATATACAAAAGGACGAGCAAGCGGGGGAACACTGTATGGTATAAAAACATCCTTACTAAAAACGTTTAGTTTTGAAGAAGTTTGTAATGATACAGTTGTAAAACTTTTACACAAAAGCAATATGTACATTCTCCCGATTTACATAAATTGTACCAAATGGACTGAAGACTACGAACGGTTTAACAACATTATGCTACATCTTTCAAATAAAAGTGTTCTCACTATAGGCGACTTTAATTCAAGAACTAACAACTTACAAGTAACGTCAATCCGCAGTACAAATAACTGTGCAATAAATCTCACCAGTAGAAGTTCAAATGATAGTGTATGCAACCAAAATGGTATCAATCTTATTGAAGTACTTCAGATGTATGATTGCATAATTTTGAATGGTTGTACTAACGGAGACATTGAGGGTCATTACACTTTTGTAGGAGGTCAAGGCAAATCCGTAATTGATTATTGTGCTGTAAATAATGATTGGGTTGATCTCATACAAAAATTTAAAGTAGAAAGTAAAAACTACTCAGATCACATGCCAATTATTGTTGAATGGTCAGAAGAAAAAACTACAACACAAAGTAATCTTCAACTTATCCCAAGACTCAAATGGAAACAGGATGATAAATTAACATACCAACAAAAATTGGATATTAATCTTCCAGCTGAAAGTGGGATGATTAACTCGATCGATGTACGTACACACCAACTTGTAGGTTGTATAAGCCTTTCAAACAAAAGTGGTTTGACAAAGAGTGTATGAACGCGAGGAAAAAGTCCTTCAACCTTTTAAATGCATTCCGGATTTTTAACTGCCAAAACTTGAAAAATTGGTACATAGAAGCCAATAAACAATACAAAAATCTTTGCTTCAAAAAGAAAACTGAGTTTGAAAACCAACAAGCCTATGTACTTGGTCAATCAAGAGATTCGAAACAATTTTGGAAGGTGACAAAAGAAATAAATGGGTCAACATTTCAAATAGGAACCAGTGTATCTGCCGATGATCTTGCGAACCACTTCAAAAATATTCTGCAAAACAAAACGCTAATTAAATTTCCGTATGCTGAACCTCTATTATCTGATGAGTTATTAGATGGTGAAATAACAGTGACCGAAGTAAACCTTGTTCTTCATAAAGCGAAAAATGGTAAAGCCCCGGGTGAAGATGGGATTCCATACGAACACTTCAAAAACGCCACACCAACCTTTATTTCACAACTTACATCATTTTTCAATAAAGTGTTTTCTAATGCTGCTGTACCTACATCGTTCAAAAAAGCGATAATATTCCCTATTCATAAAAAAGGAGACATTAATAATGTGGAAAATTATAGGGGCATATCGTTTATGAACGTCATCTCAAAAGTGTTTTGTGGTGTACTTGCTAACAGGCTTGAGACATGGGTTGAAACCAATAATATCCTGACCCAATTCCAAGCTGGTTTCAGAAAAAAATTTTCCACCGTCGACCATATATTTGTGCTGACTTCCATCGTTAGAGCATTCAAAGCACGGAATAAGAAAGTTTATGCGTTTTTCGTTGACTTTAAGTCTGCTTTTGACCTGGTGAATCGGAATGCACTTTTCTACAAACTTTCCCAGCTAGGTATATCTACGCAGTTCATCCGAATTGTAAAGGAAATGTATTCCGAATCAAAAGCAGCTGTCTGGGATGGTTCAACGTACTCGGAATGGTTTGAAACGGACTCTGGTGTAAAACAAGGATGCCTTTTAAGTGCTCTTCTATTTGCACTTTTTATTAATGATATAGAAGCTCATCTACCTGGAGGTCTCCGGATTGCTGACTTGAAAGTAAATGTTCTTTTATATGCCGATGACCTGGTATTACTTTCTGAGTCTCCTGAAAATCTCCAACTAATGATAAATCGCCTAGCTGATTATTACGGTAAATGGGGACTTGTCATTAATGTAGATAAATCCAAAATAATGGTGTTCTCGAGATCTGCACGTAACCACACTGCAAACAATTGGCACTTTAATGGAAACCCTCTACAGATTACTAATGAATACAAGTACCTGGGAGTGATTTTTAATAAAACCATAGATTTTAAAAATCACGTTAATGTCAAAGCCAAGACTTCACAAAGCTTGTTAAATCTAGCCTGGAGGAACATATTTTCAAACCAGCGAATAGTACTATCTGCGAAATACAAGATATTTGATGCTGTTGTAAAAAGTTCGCTTTGTTATGCTGCCCAGGTATGGGGAATCAATGAATACGAGAAGATAGAAAAGTTTCACAGATGTTTTTTGAAGAAACTTTTTAATTTACCCCTAAAAACACCTAACTATGCCTTGTATCTGGAAACAGGACTTCCAAAAATATTTACTAGCACGCTTAAATTACAAGCAGACTACATTTTAAAGGTTTTATCCCATCATGATGACCGACTGACAAAACGAATGGCACTATATGAGCTAAGAAACGAGGACTGGTGGATGTCGATATGGAAAGTTCTGGAAAACACCTGTGGAGAAACCATATCGCTGAATCCAGCAAATTTGAATCATCCTAAAGAGATTTTCTACAAAATCATACAAAGCTATGAAAATTTGGAACGCGATGCTCTTATGGAGGAAGCTCGAAAATCACAAAGCAGGATTCTTTACTCACAACTGACCCTGAATCTTATGGAATCAAACTACTTTAATGATTCACTGAATTACAATCAAATATCCTTAATATTTAAAACAAGATGTGAAGTCCTTAGCTTAAACGGATCACCATACAACGGCAGTTTTAATCAGTTTTGCACGCTATGTGATTTGAAAGCAAAAGAAGATTGCTTCCACTTCATGAGTATATGTCCCGTTTTTTGTGGCTACAGAAATGCAACCTTTGGAAAAAAATCTCTGACGCTACAAGAAACAGTAGAAGTGTTAAACAATATTGAATGGAAAGCACTCTATTCCTTTTTGAAAATCATTTATACATATAGGATGTTAATTATAACCGAATTTGTTTAAATTTACGTATTTAATTTTAATTTTTAATTTTTGTTTATCATTCATACCTAGAAAACTATTTATTTTGATCTGCTAACCGAGCTGAAGGCAATGCCATAGCTGCAAAATTCATAAAAATTATAAACAATGTACCAAAAGCAAAACGAAACAATAAATGAATGAATTACTTACTTACTTACTTATTTACTTACTTACTTACTTAATAACAGACCATTCTAGCCTAAAATGGCTGATGTCGATGAAGGAGTTATCCGGACGACTGGCTAGATGGAGCCTGGAATTGCAAGGCTATGATTTCAAAATTGAACATCGAAAGGGATCCCTCAACGTGGTGCCGGATGTCCTGTCGCGAATGGAGATTGAAGAGATTTCTGCAGAGTTAACCGTTTCAAAAACCGACTATGAAGAGCTTGATTCTTTGGCAATAGGTAAAGAGATCGATCTTGATTCTGTTGAATTCGATTCGGAACAATATTCTCAGTTGAGAAAGAGCATCCTTTCCAATCAGTCTGCTTTTCCTGACCTTGTTGTATCGGGAAAATACACATACAAAAGAGTAAGGTTCAGGACTGGTGATGTGGTGGAGGAGGATTCATTGTGGCGTCTTTGGCTGCCAGATGCTCTTACTCACGAATGTATTAAATCAGTCCATGAATCTAAATTTAGTTGTCATAGTGCTTTTACGAAAACTTATTGTCGTTTAAAAAATAAGTACTACTGGCCAAAAATGGCTAAAGACATCAAAGCGTTCGTGAGTGACTGCGATACTTGTAAGATGGTAAAGGCACCGAATAAGGTTCTTCGTCCACCCATCACTAAGCAGATCGTGACGGAAAGACCAATTCAAAGGTTGTACATAGATTTTTTGGGACCTTATCCGCGTACGAAGCGAGGAAATGTATATGTTTTCGTAGTAGTTGACGCTTTCACTAAATTCGTGTTCCTCAAACCAATGACGAAAGCTACCTCGTCGAAAGTTATAGCTTTCCTCGAAAGCGATATTTTTCATACTTTCGGGACCCCTGAATATATTCATTCCGATAATGGGCGACAATTCATCTCCAGCGAGTTTAAACAGTTTTTTGTCCAATTATGGTGTGCAGCATATCCGCACGGCACTATATTCTCCGCAGGCTAACATTGCCGAGCGCGTTAACAGGGGAGTTGAGATTTAAAAAGAGACTAAGAAGATAAAAGAGATCTTGAAGATCCATTTTTTTGTAATAAATCGAAGACGATTCTTATCGAATCAATCGGAGTTTCGCTTGATTGGCGTATGATTGCCACATACATATAATTAATTTTGTTCGTAAAATAAATTAAATTTTTTTCGTCGTGATAAATTAATTTTGTTGTTAATTTTTAATTGAAGTTTCACTTGTACATATATACACTTTGTGAATATAAATTAAAGCCTTTAAAATTTAAAGATTTTAATAAAACATTTTGTTATAAAAAAAAAGGAAATAAAATGGAATTTTTATGAAACCTAAAACCATTAAGATGATGGCTTAAGTTTTTTAGCATAAAGGGATGAGATAGTGAAGGGGAAATGGGAAAGAAGGGGTAAGGAGAAGAAGCCGAAGAAAGGGGTTGCTCTAGCGAGGGAGTCAACCAGGTAGGGTGGGTTTAAGGTAGATATCTCGCGCATCATCAACACCAGGATGCTAGGCTGGCTTTATAATTTGTTTGTGATGAGCCCTGGGTCAAAGAACCTTCGAAACCGCTGAGCTACGGGTTCAATTATGCCAGTCACGACCCCACACAGGCAAAGCGGCTCGTTACAAATGGCGCCCAACGTGGAGCCCTCTATCTGAATTTTGAAGATAGAGTGGCTAAAGTTTTATTATGAGCCAATGTATTTAGTTTTTTTCAAATAATTTCCATTAACATTCTTTTTATATTTTTTCAGTTTAAATTTGAATTTGATTATGTTGATTTTGTGAGTCCCGGTTACTGGATTGGGTATTTGGTACCGCGTTGCCACAAGTGAGACATAATCAAAATTTTTGTATCTACAAGTGATGTGAATCAAGTGTTTTAGTCTTTGAGCATTCTTGATAAGAAACTCAAATAGCAAGACAAGTGGCACACACTTTAAACAAATCTTAATGCTCGGAAGAGAGCCGTTTATGTAAAGGCGTATTCGGGGATCCTTCCAGCAAGTCATTTATTTTCGGAGAGTTTCAGAGTCCTTCAAGGATGAAGTTAGTGATTCATCCTTGGAGTTCTGAAACTCAAAGATACATTTTTTTTCTCAAGTCCTTTTTTTGAACAATAGTTAAAGTAGTTTATTTTAATTTTGTTTTATTATATCTGGCTCGCAGAACACGGCTTCTTCTCCGTTTTTATCATCTTTTCATGTTCATTTCCTTTCTCAAATTCTCATCCCTTTATTTTTTTTATGAAGATAAAGTTTTGAAAATACATATACAATTTTTAAAGCATCATTTTGAAATTTAAATTTTTTTTATATAATAACATAATACAAATTTTTATATCACATATTTTATGAAAACATTTTTGAATTATTTTACTTTAAATTTTATATTTGGTGGTAAGTTCGAACAAGAATTTCAGGTTTGGAGCTGGATGTTCGTGTTGAATTTGGTCACGTATCCTGATGAAATTTTCCTTATCGTCTTTAATTTTTTTTTTTTAATTTGATTTTTTTTTTGTTGGATATCATTTTTAAAATTGAAGTCTTAAGATTTAGTTCAATTTTAAACATCCTGTTGGAAAAAGAGTGATGTTGGAACTATAATCAAAAATATAAACAGATTATAGAATTGCAATTACTTTGAATTGAATTACAGACATACTTACTGTTTACTATATCAATATATATATATTTTATTTTATTATTCTTAAAATAGAAAAGAAACAATTAAGCATAAAATTAATTTAAACAAAAAAAATTGTATAACACTTTAAATATAAAATTCTATTGTGAACTAACGAACATTAGCCCAAAGTGACATTTCTTGTCAGATTAATAATTGAATGTAATAATTATAAAAGTCATGGTTTTAACCTTCTTGAACAAAAAGAAGTTCATAATTCTATTCTGATTCTTTGTTCGACACGACACCATTTTATAAAAAATTTCTATTCTTTTTTTGCGAATTAAAAATTAATTATAACGAAGTGTGAAATTTGAGTTTTATTTTACATTATTGGAAATCTAAATAGAAAATTTTAGCTGGCGAGAAAAAACATTGGTCCTTCGAGCCTTAAATTAGATTAAATTAAAAAGAAAAGTGTGTGTGAATTTGCTTTTAAATTAAGTGCAAACATACATTATATATATATATACACTTTAAACTTTTATAATTATTAAATGAACTAGTTGTGCAATAAAATTACGTAAAAAAATCATTTAATTTCAATTAAGTGAACTATAAATTACAATTGAACTATAAATTACAATTATTTAAAAAGAACATTTTTTTTGTGCTGTGCAAATCGGGGCTCCCGCGACGCGTAATAAAAACCCAACACAACTCTACATCATCCATCGAAGGCACACAAAGTAAGTCCTCATTTTTTAAGTTTTTTTTTTGCTCTTTTTTTTATTACATTTTATAAATAACAAAAGTCCATTATGTCATTTGGGGAGCTTCAAAAAGAAGTTTTGGCGCAATTAGAGCGCGACTATTCAAATTTTAAAAAGACAGGCCAGGCTCGTCGAACGAGTAATTATTTGAAAACTCGCATGGAGCTACTTGAACAAAATTTAGAAAATGCCAAACGATATCACGAGGAAATCGTTAGCGGGGGGAAGCTCGAAGACACTATTAAAAAGGAAGATATGATAGCGGTATTCGATCAAATTCGCGCCATTTATCTCGATTATAGGACTGAATTGATGGTTGGTTTGGACAAATTAACTCCGTCCGCTCCACTTACGCCTACAGTAGGAGCACCTCCAGGCCTTCCACCAGCAACACATTCGTCACAACCAAATGTCCTCAAGCTTCCTCCAATCAAGCCCCCCACTTTCTCGGGGTCTTATAATGGGTGATTTTTTAAGAGCTTGAGAACTTTTTAAAAAAAAAAACGCATAAAATTTGCAAAATATCATCGATTCTTTATTTGAAACGTTAGATTGGTCCATGACATTTACTTTTTGAAGATAATTTCATTTAAATGTTGACCGCGGCTGCGTCTTAGGTGGTCCATTCGGAAAGTCCAATTTTGGGTAACTTTTTCGAGCATTTCGGCCGGAATAGCCTGAATTTCTTCGGAAATGTTGTCTTCCAAAGCTGGAATAGTTGCTGGCTTATTTGTGTAGACTTTAGACTTGACGTAGCCCCACAAAAAATAGTCTAAAGGCGTCAAATCGCATGATCTTGGTGGCCAACTTACCGGTCCATTCCTTGAGATGAATTGTTCTCCGAAGTTTTCCCTCAAAATGGCCATAGAATCGCGAGCTGTGTGGCATGTAGCGCCATCTTGTTGAAACCACATGTCAACCAAGTTCAGTTCTTCCATTTTTGGAAACAAAAAGTTTGTTAGCATTGAACGATAGCGATCGCCATTCACCGTAACGTTGCGTCCAACAGCATCTTTGAAAAAATACGGTCCAATGATTCCACCAGCGTACAAACCACACCAAACAGTGCATTTTTCGGGATGCATGGGCAGTTCTTGAACGGCTTCTGGTTGCTCTTCACTCCAAATGCGGCAATTTTGCTTATTTACGTAGCCATTCAACCAGAAATGAGCCTCATCGCTGAACAAAATTTGTCGATAAAAAAGCGCGAAACACATTTCGAACCGAACACTGATTTTGGTAATAAAATTCAATGATTTGCAAGCGTTGCTCGTTAGTAAGTCTATTCATGATGAAATGTCAAAGCATACTGAGCATCTTTCTCTTTGACACCATGTCTGAAATCCCGCGTGATCTGTCAAATACTAATGCATGAAAATCCTAACCTCAAAAAAATCACCCTATACATCGTGGCGTTCTTACCACGATATATTTACGTCACTTGTACATAACAATGCTGCCTTAAACGAGATCCAAAAAATGCATTTTTTGAAAGAAAGTTTGACTGGCGATGCCGAACGTCTTCTGCATCATTTAGATCTTACTTCTGGAAATTACGCAAAGGCATGGGATTTGTTGAAAGAAAGTATGATCACAAAAGAGTTTTGGTCAATTCCTATCTTAAGGTCTTTTTTGGTCAACCTTTACAGAGTAAGGAATCTGCCGAAACCCTTAAAAGCTTACTTGACACCACAATCGAGGTTGTCCATGCTCTGGAGAATTTAGTGTTACCAGTGAAAGACTGGGACACAATTTTAATTTACATACTTTTTCAAAAATTATCCGCCAAAACCCAACAATTATGGGAAGAAAAGCTCGGCAACAACAAAGAACTCCCAACCTTCGCCGATTTCACTGATTTTCTTAAATCACGGTTTCGGACTTTAGAAGCTATTGTGCAGCAAGCCAGTTGCACTACACAGCCAAAGCCAATCATAAAATCGCCTGTCACAGCTAAAACATTTCATGCCAAAACCCAAAAACAACAATTTAAAACGCAATATCAATGTCAAATTTGCAAAAAAGGACAACACTCATTGATGAAATGTTACCGGTTTTTAAACATGGATGCGGTACAAAAGCAACAAGCTGTACAGCAAGTTGGAGTGTGTGAAAACTGTCTTGCTTACAGTCACAAAACACGTTTTTGCTTAAGTAACCGGTCCTGTTATTTTTGTAACCAAAAACATCACTCTCTATTGCACAACAATTTACACACACAAAATACGATTTCCAACCCCATTAACTCAATTTCACAAAACTCAAGTTCTAATGCGAACAACTCAACACAGTTTCAACAACACAGTTCACAGCCTCGGAACCAACAGGTTGCCGTGAATCCAAATGCTCCTGCTTTCCAACCAACGGGCGAAAATGCTCCTGGTTGCAGTACCCGACACAATTTTTATGCGTCTCAAGTCCACGGTACTCAAATTTTATTAGCCACTGCGATCGTTAGAGTTAAATGTGAATATGGAAGATATTCAGATCTCAGAGCACTTATTGACCCAGGCTCAGATGCCACCTTTATCTCTGAGTCAGCAGCAAGGCTTTTAAATCTCACCCAACACCAAACACACGTTAATGTATCAGGGCTAGGGAAGGTCAGCAACGGCACCAGTCAAAGTTACGTTAACATAATGTTTAAATCTAAACATTCGACGTTTGAAGGCGAAACCAAAGCGTACATTTTTAAGTCGTTGACTGGCCTTCTTCCGACCCACAAAATGATACCACACCATTATGATCATTTGGCTAACTTGCAGTTAGCAGATCCTCAATTTTATGTTCCCGCTCCAATTGACATACTTTTCGGCTCAGATGTTTATCCGGACATTATATTACCGGAAATTATTCGCAGCGAGCACGTAGTCGCTCCCATTGCACAAAACACCCAATTGGGATGGATAATATTGGGTAAGAATCCTGAGGTTAGTCCAAAGTCGATCCGAAGTTTCTTCCAACACACTGATCTCGATACACAAATCCGAAAATTTTGGGAGATTGAAGAAATTCCTTTTGTAATTCGAGCTTCAGATGAGGATATCGCCTGCGAAAAGTATTTTACAGAAACAACCAAACGATTGTCCCATGGCCGTTACGAAGTGACTCTTCCATTTAAAGTAGGATTTCATCCTGAACTAGGATCCAGCAAAGACATGGCAACTCGACGTTTTTTATCTTTGGAACGACGATTTGAAAGGGATCCAAAATTGCAAGAAAGTTACAGCCAATGTATCATGGAATACCTTAGTTTGAAACACATGGAAGAAGTGGATGTAAACGACCCAATTTTGAAAACCCCTTTTCACTATTTTCTTCCTCATCACGCTGTATTTAAAGAATCGAGCTCTGCCACAAAATTAAGAGGCGTTTTTGACGCAGCCTCAAAAACATATGATGGTACATCATTGAATCAACACCTGATGACAGGTCCTAAACTTCAAAAGAACATTGTTGACATAATTTTAAAATGGCGAGCATATAAATTTACAATAACAGCTGACATTGAGAAGATGTATCGCCAAATTTTTGTGCAAGAATTGGATCGATACTATAAACTCATTATTTGGCGAAAAAATCCAAATCAACCCATCAAAGTCTTCAAACTGAAGACGGTCACTTTTGGCTCGGCTTGTGCGCCTTATTTGGCCATTCGTGTCCTACAGAAAGTCGCTGATGATGAGTCTAAAAGGTATCCAAAGGGAGCTCTTGCAGTCAAAGGTGAGATGTACGTCGATGATTTCATCAGTGGAGGAGATTCTATCGACGAAACTCTTATTAAACGCGAAGAAACACGACATCTTTTGGCGTCTGCAGGTCTCAAACTTCGGAAGTGGACGTCCAACTGCAAAGATCTTCTGCAAGACTTACCCAAAGAAGATTGTGAGATAAGTTTTGAATTGCCTTTTGAATCAAAAGATCATGTAAAAACATTAGGCATAAGATGGAATCCACAAGAAGACTCATTTTCGTTTCAAAACTTTCAACAGGAAACCGATGAAGTGACAAAGAGGACAATGCTATCAGCAATTGCAAAACTTTTTGACCCGCTCGGCTGGATTGCACCATGTGTGATCAAAGCCAAGATCATGATGCAAAAATTATGGTGCAGAGGAACCGATTGGGATGAACCCATTTCATCAGATCTCAAAGAAGAATGGCAAGTTTTTCAGAAAGAACTGCCTTTAATACAACACATTAAAATCCCACGATGGATTTATACACATAATACACAGAAATCGGTGGAATTTCACGGCTTTAGTGACGCATCGGAGAAGGCTTATGGAGCAGTTGTCTTCATACGTGTCCTTGATAATGCCGAGAATATCCACATGCATATGTATATTAATATCAAAAACAAAAGTGGCTCCATTGAAAACAATCAGTCTACCACGACTAGAACTTTGTGGAGCTGTACTCTTGGCATCACTATTAAATTACACAAAAGAAGTTCTCGATGTCTCGAACGCAAAGGTATACGCATGGTCAGACTCAATGATTACGTTGGCTTGGATTAAGGCACAACCTTCCAAATGGACAACGTTTGTCAGTAACAGGGTTGCTGAAGTCCAACGATTAACAAACTGCGATATTTGGAAACACATTCCAACAGACCATAACCCAGCTGATTTAGCATCTAGGGGCGTGTCACCTTCTGCATTGGGAACACAGGATCTTTGGTGGATAGGGCCCTCATTTTTGCGAGAAAATTGGCAATTTGAAATACCCGTAAAACCATCCATTCTCGACACCGAAATTGAAAAGCGAACGGAAAAGAAACAATGCCTAATAGCCAACTCTGATGAAGCAGATGATGACATTAACAGATGTGTACTAAGGTGTTCGCGACTATCAAAGATCATCAGAGCAATTGCATTCTGTTATCGCTAATGGAATTGCCTTGCAAAAAGACGGAAAAAATCAAAGATTTTAGGAGAATTGAATCCGGATGAGCTACAAGTTGCAGCCTTATCGGTACATAAAGCAGCACAAAAGCTCATGTTCACTGCAGAATTGAGTAAATTAGAGAATAAAAATACAATTCCCAAATCTTTACTATCACTCAATGCCTTCATCGATGGTAATGGGTTACTTCGTGTGGGTGGCCGACTCCAGAACACACTACTGTCCTATAACCAACAGCATCCGATCATTCTAAAACCAATTACCACTTCTCGGAACTTGTGATGCGAGATGCACACAATAAGACCCTACATGGAGGAAACCAGCAAACTGCAGCCTTCATTCGTATGACTTACTGGATAACAAGACTTAAACAACACGTAAAAAAACATATACATAATTGCCCAATATGTTTCAGATATAAAAAAAAGAGTCTACAACTCATGGGAAGCCTGCCAGCATCACGAGTACGAATATCCAGACCATTCACCCATACTGGAATTGATTACGCCGGTCCTATAGAAATTAAAACATGGAAAGGAAGAGGAGCTAAAACTTTCAAAGGATACTTTGCCATTTTTATTTGCCTGTCTACCAAGGCAATCCAGCTCGAAACAGTGTCAGACTTGACAACACAGGCATTCCTAGCAGCTCTTCGTCGCTTCACCTCACCCCGAGGTATTTGCGCCCAAATTTATAGTGACTGCGGCACGAACTTTGTGGGAGCTAATCGCGAATTAGCTCGTATGCTAGAAGAAGCTAAACAGGATTGGAAAGAAATCGCAGGGACTTTAGCTAATTCAGGAACAAACTGGAATTTTATTCCTCCAGCTTCCCCTCACTTTGGTGGTCTTTGGGAAGCTGGTGTGAAATCGGTTAAACACCATCTAAAAAGAACCATAAGAGATGAGAGGTTAACTTTCGAGGAACTCTACACACTTCTCACGCAGATCGAAGCCTGTTTGAATTCCCGACCTCTATGCCCTCTATCGGATAATATCGATGATCTAGACTACTTAACACCAGGACACTTCCTAATTGGTGAACCCTTGCTCACTATTCCTCAAAAGGAAAAAAACGTAGAAAACATGAGCTACCTAGACAGATGGACAAGGACTCAAGCCCTCGTCAACGTATTCTGGCAAAAATGGAACGGAGAATACCTTTCACGTTTGCAACAACGACCAAAATGGACGAAAAAGGAAGCCGAACCTAAAGTTGGAAGCCTTGTTTTGGTCAAGGATGAAAGACTTCCACCTTCCCAATGGGCATTAGCCAGAATAACCGACACACATCCGGGAGCTGACGGATTAGTCCGAGTCGTAACATTAAAAACAAAATCTAGAATTATGAAACGGCCTATCACGAAAATCTGTTACCTACCGTGTAACACCTCGACCGATGAAAACACCCTAATTTAAATCAAAACAAATAATTCTTACGAAAAAAATAATTTATTTTAAAATATATTAAAATCATCAAAATAACAACACAACACAGCACCACATTTAAATCATATACAGTCCACTCAATCAAAAAAAAAAAAAAAAAAAAAAAACAATTCAAAGAATCCATCAAATCAAAATTCGAAATAAAAGTCGAAATAAAATGCAAAACAGAATCAAATCTCAAAAGCAGGAAAAACTCAATATAATATTTTTGTTGAAAAAACTAATTTATTAAATATAATAATTTTAATACACAACACATTAAATTCAAATAAATAAATTAAAAATATATGTAATTAAATTTAATTACACCACACCATCGGCAAATCCATGTATGAAATCCCGTCGGCAAACCCATCAACAAACCCCGTCGGCAAATCCATTAACAAAACTCCGTCGGCAAAACACAATCGCCGACGGCTTTTCATTATTCATATTTTCATAAATATATATACACAACACAACACAACAAGATTAACATTTTTTTTTTTTAGTTAATTTTCAAAAAATTTAATTTTTAAAATCAACAACACAACACAATGGAAAATTATTTAAATTTTTTTTTGCACAAGGCATTCCACAACACTAAAACTTAATTAATTATTTTATTATATTTTTTCAAAATCAAATTGAATTCAAAACGAATTCATACTGAAATCCGATGTGACGTCATCAACGTTTGGCTAACCTCGGCAGCCATTTGCAATTATTTGCAATGTAAAATAATTAAAATAACACATTCATACACCGAAATCGAAATCGTAAAGAAAATACGCTAAACCGAACGTAAGCACACGCACACACACACTCGAGATGAGTTTAAAAAGAAAAATGGGGGGTGAAATTGAATTCAAAAAAAAAAAAAGGTCGAAATTAATGAAATTCATAAAATTTATAAATAAAATTAAATACAAAAAAAAAACATAACAAAAACACCAAACTACATCCAATCCGCGCTTTATGCGGATTCAACAGCTACAGCAGCACCAACAGCGGCAGCAGCAGCGGCAGCAACAGCGACAGCAGCAACGGCAGCAACCACTTCACACAACACTCAATTAATCACTTTGATATTTTATTTATAATTTATTATTATCAATATAAAATAATAATCATTGGCAACCGCACTACCAATTCGTAATAATAATAAATTTAATAATAAAATTTCATAATTTTAAAAACACTCACTTTCACACGCCCGATACGAGAAAATAAGAACAAAATAATTATTTAAAACAAATTGTACACTACGCACGATCGACCGCGACCCGACATCAATGAAATCGATTTACGTTTAAAGACGATCGTCAATAGACCAAGGCGAATTTAATAACCTACATTTGTAAAGAAGATAACAACAACAAGAACATCGTATAGTAACCTTGAATGGGCAACGGTTGTAAAAGCTCATTGAATGAAATCCATAAGGAGAACTATGAGTGCAGGTGTTATGCACTAACATAAACTGTTATTGTTTTTTTGTTGTTAACCTTGAACTTGATTGTCTTGTTTATGTCCCGCTAATAATTTTTTCTCTTTGCATGTTCTTACCGAAGAAAGTTAACAATAATTTTGGAAGTACTTATGCAGTGAACAAAACATATGCCAGGGCCGTATCGAGTTATTTATACCAAGGTGCCAATTCGCGAACATCGTTCACCGGGGCGGAGAATGTTTACTATATCTATATATATATATTTTATTTTATTATTCTTAAAATAGAAAAGAAACAATTAAGCATAAAATTAATTTAAACAAAAAAAAAATGTATAACACTTTAAATATAAAATTCTATTGTGAACTAACGAACATTAGCCCAAAGTGACATTTCTTGTCAGATTAATAATTGAATGTAATAATTATAAAAGTCATGGTTTTAACCTTCTTGAACAAAAAGAAGGTCATAATTCTATTCTGATTCTTTGTTCGACACGACACCATTTTATAAAAAATTTCTATTCTTTTTTTGCGAATTAAAAATTAATTATAACGAAGTGTGAAATTTGAGTTTTATTTTACATTGTTGGAAATCTAAATAGAAAATTTAACTGGCGAGAAAAAACACTTACATACATTTTTTATCTTTGAAAATAATTTTGAATTTTGAACGTTTTTTGATAATCAAGTTTTCGAATTATTTTTTTTTTTCTTTCAGTTAAATACTTTTACTATTAGGTACATTTTTTTTTATTTACATTTTTGAGCACACATAGTGAATTTGCATTTTCTTGGTTTAGACTGAAATAGATAGTTTTTATTTTTTGAGTTTTCCTAGTTCAACCTGCATTAGGACCATAATAGAGTTAAAGTGTCCTGTTCTGGTGAGGGTTTTCGAACTGATCAATTCATTGATCTTGATTTTGTTTCCCGGATTCAAAGAGTCAGTAGCGGAAGTCTTTTTTCGCAGTGAAGGGGTATACTCGGTAGATTCTAGTTGAGGTATGAGCAAGCAGAGAAGAAAGTCGTTCCAAGAAAAACTCCAAGAAGTCAGTTTATATAACGAAGCTAAATTTGAGGAATTCCATCAAAGATTTAGAAATACGATCGATCGTTTTGATCTGAATAATACGTTTAGTTTTTCTGAAGACATTAACTCAATTGTTTCTGATTTCACATCTACCATGGCTAGTGAAAACGAAAATGTTGACATTGACGTTAGGGTACAAAATACAGCCGAAGGTGAAGTCCCTGCATGCGGTGGCACTAACCATAATGCAATTAGAGTCGATGAAACAAACGAATTGTTGGATCGCATAGAGTCATCGATAACTGGCAATCAGGTGAGGCTCATGCAGACGTTAAATGTTTTCATGAATAAGGTCATAGCAAAGTTGGAGTCGATTGGTATCAATCAACAAGAAAGGAATAATTCAAGGAACATTAATCCGTTTTCGATTAACGCTGATAGAGGGCCGGAAGTTCTTACCCCAACGCCAAGGGAATCAATTGCACCATCATCTTCGCCTAGCACGTCAGATAGATGTAGGCTTGACCGGTGGCATATCAATTATGATGGGTCTGAAAACGTTTCTGAATTTTTGTTCAAAGTTAAACGTATGCAAAAATCCTCTGGTTATACAGACGAACAGATGATTGCAAATTTTCAAATTTTACTCTCATCCGGAAGTAGGCCAAACAAATGGTTTTGAGCATATCTTAAAAGAAACCCCAATGCAAAGTTTAGTGACGTCAAAACGGCAATGAACAAAGAGTTCGGCAGACTCGAAGATGATGTCGAAATATATATGCGTTTTTTTCGAAAAGTTAACGCAGTCACGGTAAAGGATGCGTATCCATTGCCTCACGTTGAAGGCTTGTTGAGTCGCATAAGAGACACTCACTTTATCACGGGGATCGACTTAAAGGACGCGTACTGGCAAATACCCCTTTCTCCAGAGAAAACAGCGTTTGCAGTGCCTGGTAGGCCACTCTACCAGTTCAGAGTAATGCCTTTTGGTCTTAGTAACGCGGGTCAGACAATGTGTCGAGTTATCGACCATGTGGTGCCCAGTCATCTCCGTGATAATGTGTTTGTTTACTTAGATGATTTGCTTATTTGTACTGCAGACTTCGAGTCTCATATGCGCATCCTTACCGAAGTGGCTGCTTGCCTATGTCGAGCAAACCTTACCATCAACTTAGACAAAAGCAAGTTCTGCATGCGGGAGATAAAATTCCTTGGGTATATTGTCGGTCAAGGAACTTTGAAGACTAATCCTGACAAGATGGAGGTATTGGTCAACTTTCCGCTTCCGACAACAATCCGACAAGTGCGAAGGTTTCCCGGTCTTACGGATGGTATCGCCGATTCATTCGAAATTACGCTGAAGTCACCGCTCCACTTACGGATTGTCTTAAGAAAAAGACAAAATTTGAATTAACACCCGAAGCGGTGTTGGCTTTTAACAAGCTTAAGGATGCACTTTCCTCGTCACCAGTGTTTAAACAACCGGATTTTTCGAAAGAATTTGTCATTCAGTGCAACGCGTCTTCCGATGGAGTGGGCGGTGTTCTTTTCCAATTGGATGAGAACGCCAACGAATCACCTATTGCCTATATGTCAAAAAAGTTGAATAAAGCGCAAAAAAATTACACGGTTACTGAGCAGGAATGTCTTGCAGCTGTATTAAGCGTCAGGAAGTTTAGACCCTATGTTGATGGATTACCTTTCAAAAGAATAACAGACCATTCTAGCCTAAAATGGCTGATGTTGATGAAGGAGTTATCCGGACGACTGGCTAGATGGAGCCTGGAATTGCAAGGCTATGATTTCAAAATTGAACATCGAAAGGGATCCCTCAACGTGGTGCCGGATGTCCTGTCGCGATTGGAGATTGAAGAGATTTCTGCAGAGTTAACCGTTTCAAAAACCGACTATGAAGAGCTTGATTCTTTGGCAATAGGTAAAGAGATCGATCTTGATTCTGTTGAATTCGATTCGGAACAATATTCTCAGTTGAGAAAGAGCATCTTTTCCAATCAGTCTGCTCTTCCTGACCTTGTTGTATCGGGAAAATACATATACAAAAGAGTAAGGTTCAGGACTGGTGATGTGGTGGAGGAGGATTCATTGTGGCGTCTTTGGCTGCCAGATGCTCTTACTCACGAATGTATTAAATCAGTCCATGAATCTAAACTCAGTTGTCATAGTGGTTTTACGAAAACTTATTGTCGTTTAAAAACTAAGTACTACTGGCCAAAAATGGCTAAAGACATCAAAGCGTTCGTGAGTGACTGCGATACTTGTAAGATGGTAAAGGCACCGAATAATGTTCTTCGTCCACCCATCACTAAGCAGATCGTGACGGAAAGACCAATTCAAAGGTTGTACATAGATTTTTTGGGACCTTATCCGCGTACGAAGCGAGGAAATGTATATGTTTTCGTAGTAGTTGACGCTTTCACTAAATTCGTGTTCCTCAAACCAATGACGAAAGCTACCTCGTCGAAAGTTATAGCTTTTCTCGAAAGCGATATTTTTCATACTTTCGGGACCCCTGAATATATTCATTCCGATAATGGGCGACAATTCATCTCCAGCGAGTTTAAACAGTTTTTTGTCCAATTATGGTGTGCAGCATATCCGCACGGCACTATATTCTCCGCAGGCTAACATTGCCGAGCGCGTTAACAGGAGCGTTTTGAGTAAGTTGCGGGTGATGATATCTAAGAAGCAAAATGATTGGGACGTTCATTTGTCAAGCATAGCTTGCGCTCTACGATTCGACGTACATGAATCGTTGAATTGCCAACCATACTTTGCTCTATTTGGGCAAATTATGATATCTCACGGATCCTCATACCGACTTTTACGAAAACTGGATGCCTTGAATGACTCGGAAATGTTAGTCTTGCCAAATGCTGTAAAAACTGCCCTCGCGAGACAAAATGTATCGAAGAATATATTCAGGGCATACGTTAAGTCAAAAAACACGTACAATACTCGTGCGAAAGCCGTCAATTATAGTGAAGGACAAGAAGTTTTTCATCGAAACTTCGCGCAGAGTAACTTTACTCAGGGCATTAACGCCAAACTTTTGCCTTAATTTGTCAAATGTCGCGTTAAAAAAGTTATAGGCAGTGCCATGTATGAACTAGAAAATTTCAATGGCAAATCCTTAGGCATATTCCATGCCAAGGATATGAGACAATGAATACAATTTTTTTAAATTTGTATTTGCCCGGCTAGATAAAACTTATGTAAGTGGGTTCGCGTCCCACGTTTTTCTTGAATCAAATGATTCCTGGTGAAAACACATTTTCATAATTCGTTTCACTAAGAAACATTTTTAAAACATTTTAAATTCGTTCTTCCGACGGCAAAACATTTTTTTTTATAAACTTCTATTTCCCGTCGGCAAAACATTTTTTTTTTAAACTTCTATTTCCCGTCGGCAAAACATCTTTCTTAAACTTCTGTTTCCCGACGGCAAAACAAAAAAAAAAAGAAAACAAAAACAAAACTAACAAAATGTAACCGTATGGTCATTGCATAACCAAACTCCAATTCTCATACGGAGGTATGTGTATATGTGCGTATGTATATTTTTGTGTTTACCTTTTATTTGACTAAGACTTAATCCGATTGCTTTATTGCTAATCAATGCTAGAGTTTCTTTGATGTTTACTTCCTGTTTTTGTTATGTAACGTAAATTCGTTTCAAGTCACGATTTCTGTTTTGAATCATTTTTTTTATCTCTGTTTTTATAAGATATGTCGTGGGTTCCTTTGCATGTTCCTTGTGTGCGATACACTTGCAAAACGCAAAGCCCTGTTTCCTAGCCTTAGAATTTAAAATTAACTGAAACCGGGTATCCCTAAAATATGCTACAAAAAGAAGGCAAACCCTACTATCAGATAACAATCGTTGCAGTCACGGAGGCGGTAAGGTGGAAATGTTGGTTAGGAAGCTTAAGTTGAGTAGAGTTTCTAAGAAGCAACATTTCCACTTTACAAGAAGAGATCAATCCGCGCTAGATTCAGAAGCGTGAGATGGAAACTGGGATCCGTGTGTTGGTGAGTTGGAGAACCATCAACGGGATAGGAGCTTTGCTGAATTCTCTAAAATATGAAAATCGGTAGTCCGCAGGTTGGCTAGGAAGCTCAAATTCTTTGAATAGAAGTTTAAATACCCATTTTGTTAAATAAAGTGGTAAAGTTTTTTTAACGGAAATTTTGCTTTAAAATTCCATTTGGTGTGCCTTAAATAAAAGAAGAATAATCCAAAAGCTAAGGTAAAATTTTGAAATAAATTACATTTATGTATATGTATAAATATATGTAATATATATATGCACGTAGAGGCATATATAGAATTACATATAAGTATCTGCACTTTTCGCTTCAATTCAAAAGGAATTATTTTTTTTAAATCAGCTCCCGAAAAGTATCCTGGATAGAATCTATAAGGTTTCCCGAAAAAGGAATAACATATAAAGAAACCCCACAGGAATACGTGGCCGGACTCATCGTCGACATTCAGCACATCCAAGCTGTAGAAGCCCGGTAGCCTAGAGTGTGTAGGCGCCGACAAAAGAAGCACCGAAATCAAACCTGTTGCAGTTCGACCACCGTCATCTATGTATATATATATATTTTTTAATTTTTTTATCTAAATTTTAAATACATTTGCTTTAAACTTTAATTTAAAATCAAATTTTTGTGGTGAAAATAATAGCTGTTTAAAGCCGAAAATCTTTTGATTAGATACGTTCCGGGAAACGTTTAATAAAATTTAGTTAAATTTTTGTTCGAAGTTAACCTCAGTGAACAATTTCGTAAACCTGATAACCTGCGTTAAATTATTCATCGACCCTAGCCTTCCAGCAGCAGTGGCCACTACAGCAGAAGAACGGGTAAGTCGATTTTCTTTCTTTATATATACATGCATATATACATTACATACATATAAATTAATAAAAGTGCGGGTAAACGAGTGTTCAAAAAAAAAAAAAAAGAGAAAAAAAGATATACGTACATAGCTTCGAATAAAAAGGGGGGTTTTGCAAAAAGGGGAGTTGAGATTTAAAAAGAGACTAAGAAGATAAAAGAGATCTTGAAGATCCATTTTTTTTGTAATAAATCGAAGACGATTCTTATCGAATCAATCGGAGTTTCGCTTGATTGGCGTATGATTGCCACATACATAAAATTAATTTTGTTCGTAAAATAAATTAAATTTTTTTCGTCGTGATAAATTAATTTTGTTGTTAATTTTTAATTGAAGTTTCACTTGTACATACATATATACACTTTGTGAATATAAATTAAAGCCTTTAAAATTTAAAGATTTTAATAAAACATTTTGTTATAAAAAAAAAGGAAATAAAATGGAATTTTTATGAAACCTAAAACCATTAAGATGATGGCTTAAGTTTTTTAGCATAAAGGGATGAGATAGTGAAGGGGAAATGGGAAAGAAGGGGTAAGGAGAAGAAGCCGAAGAAAGGGGTTGCTCTAGCGAGGGAGTCAATCAATTATGCCAGTCACGACCCCACACAGGCAAAGCGGCTCGTTACAAGTCCACAGTCGATCAAATATTCACAGTACGGCAGATCCTGGAAAAAACCCAAGAACATCGAATCGACGCCCACCATCTTTTCATCGATTTGAAGGCTGCATATGACAGCATCTACAGGGACAAGCTGTATAGAGCCATATCTAGTTTTGGCATCCCTGCCAAACTCGTCCGTTTTTGACAGAACCTTTCGATGTCAAAAAGGGTTTTAGACAAGGTGATGCGCTCTCATGCAATTTCTTTAACATCGTCTTTGAAAGAATGGTACAGAGCTCCCACGTCAAGACTATAGGCAGTATCTTCCAAGAGTCTGTCCAAATACTAGCATATGCTGTTGCCATTGACATAATCGGAAGAACTTAGCGTGATGTGAATAGGGTTTTTGTGAGTATTGAGGCAGAGGCGGCGAAGAGAGGTTTAAGGGTTAATGAGGGCAAAACAAAGTACATGCTGTCATCAATAAATTAACTTAAACACCGACGTTTTAAAACGTCACTATCGACAGAAGCAACTTTGAGGTAGTTAAGGATTTTGTCTACCTAGGCTCCGCTATGAACACAGAACACAACACCAGCGCTGAGCTCAAACGAAAAATTACTCTTGCTAACCGCAGTTTCTTTGGTCTAAGAAAGCAATTGAGTAGCAAAGCCCTCTCTCCAACGACCAAAGCGTCATCATTCCAAGGACTATGAGAAAAGCGGATGAAATCACCTTGGGTCGAGAAAAGTTCTTCGCGTGATCAACGGCTCCGTAGGCATAGAATTGGAGTGGAGGAGAAGATGGAACGACGAGCTGTACGGGCTGTACAGCGACGTGGACTTAGCCAGAAGGATAAAATCCCAATGACTAAGATGGCTGGGTCGCGAAGATCGCATGAAAACCAATGCTCTGGCCCGGGAAGTCTTCAAATCCACACCCACAGGACAGCGCAGTATAGGAAGACCGTGGATCAGGTGGCGCGCACAAGTGAAAAGTGACCTCACTCAACTTGGAGCGCGAAACTGGAGACATCTAGCTAGGGACCGAGCTAGATGGAGACGTTTGTTGGGCGGGGCCCTATTTCACACACTGTAGCGCCACCTTAAGTAAGTAAGTACTTCCTGCCTAAGACTTCGTCTCTTGAACTTACCCTTTAATTAATAATTCTTAAATTAATTTTAAAATTCACTTACAAACTTTACTTACGATCTACGCTTACATAAGATTACATTTAGTTTCTCCTCTCCATGTTGGAAGAGAAGCTTAAATAAATAATTACAATCAGGCACTGATTGTAATTATTTGTAGATGTGTTTCACTATGTGACAATATAGTTACTTTACTGTAGCTGTGGCCGTAGCATTTTAATTTTTTTTTCAATTTAAGAATTTTTTCTAAAATTACCCTTTCTTCCTAGTAAGAAATTCCAAGTTTTCGTACTGGTTTTTATGTAGCACAAACACTTTATTTGAAAAAAGATTCAGACTTGTAGGTATTAAAAAGGTATATAAAAACCATAGTACCATCATGGTGGGAAGTCGAAAATGCGGCATACAAATTTTTTTTGTGGAACGTCTAATGGAGAAATCTATTTTGAGCCGGGAGAATTACAAATGTTATAGTTCGAAGCAGACGAAAATAGGGAAAGCCTTTAGTGAATTAACGAGAGTCTGAGTAAATAAGTAAAAAACATTTGTTTCAAGGAATACTCATATATTATATACACACGTACCTACAATATGAGGGCCTGCGGCATGACAGATCGGGTGGTTGGTGATTGCCTAAGACTTGGTTTAGGCCAGCAATGCAACTTTCTTGCCATGTCGAAGTTCTTGCCTTACCTCCTCGTGGTGGCTCCGGGCAATGATTTGTCTATTCAGGATAGGTAACAGAGATTAGCACTCTTCGTAACTGAAGTCCTTCCCGCTATGCTAGCCGCTATTTCAGCTTCAATTGATAAAACTGATAGCGCAGATAGTCTTTCTTGAGTCATCGTGCATCTCAAGTATGTTTTTATCAATTTTAACTTGGAAAAGCTTCTTTCAGCGGAAGCCGTACTGGCGGGAATTGTGATTCTAATTGTTATATAAACATTTGGATATACTTGGTTGATAGAATCTTGTAAATTATTTTTTAAAAGTTAGAGTTCTTCATAAAGCTCGAAAGGCTGTATGTCACTGTTATCGCCTTCTCGAAGTAGTGTTTCCAAATCATTACAATACTTGAGAAGGTCTTCATTTGGTATAGATTTTAAATAATTGATATCATAAATAAAACCAAAGTTTTCAAAATACTTATGAAGTGCTTCAAAACGACATTCTGTGTCTATAATTGCATCAATCATTGTGTTAAAGAAGTTCACTCTGTATTGCATTTCAAAAGATTGAATAGGTCCATCAACATGTTCATAACTGAAAATTCATTCTTTCCTGGCCATTCGTTTTTTTTTAAACTGAGACTCAATATGAAAGAACTTTTTTCTACAAATAATGGAGCTTTTGTAACACTGTCGTCAAATAATGTTTTACGGAATCCTTGAATCGAGCATCAAAATGACCGTAAAGTATCAATAACGACCTTCAAGTTGTCTTGAACCAATTGCCATAGGTTGCTTATATTGTTTAGGTTAGGTTAGGTTGGAGTGGCTGTCTAGATGTCATTGACTCACTTAGACCTCAAGGGTCCATTGTGATACCACTAATAAGGTTACTCATGGGAGAGTAATGAAAATTAAACAAACCATTTTGTGCTTTTAATAAAGTTAGAGAGACACTTTGTGGCAGTCATTGCCAGTTCACTGGTATTGTCGAAGAAGGGATTACCGAGAAAGTTATTCCTTCTAGTGGAGAGTGCTGGACATGTACATAGCAGGTGTTGGACTGTTTCCTCTTCCTCCTCGTCCATGCAGCTTCTACAGAAGTCATTTGTGTAGACTCCTAGCCTCAGAGCATGTCTTCCTATGAGGCAGTGTCCTGTTATTACTCCAATTGTAGAGCTTATATTTTGTCTGCTCAAGGATATCAAGCCTTTTGACCGATTTAAGTCTATGCTTGGCCATATTTGCTTGGTTGTTAGGCAGGTGGTGCTCTGTGACCATCTAGCATTTGTTGCTTCTAGAGCATATTGTTTGAGAAGATATTTGCATGTAGCAAGTGGTGTTCCTATGTTATGTTTTTGACTAACATTTGGCAGAAGTGTTCCGTTTTTGGCGAGCTCATCGGCTTTGCAATTTCCCGGAATGTCTCTGTGGCCCGGCACCCAAATGAGGTGAATATTAAACTGTTCTGTCATCTCATTCAGAGATGATCGACAGTCGTGGACTAATTGAGAGTTTGTAGAGACAGACGCGAGAGATTTAAGAGCGGCTTGGCTGTCCGAGAAAATTCGTATATCTTTGCAAGATATAACGTTTTCTTTGAGCCAGGATAGTGCCTCTTTAATCGCCATTACTTCTGCCTGGAATACACTACATTGATTGGGAAGTCTATATGATAGACTTAGATTCAGTTGTTCCAAATAGATACCACTTCCAACTCCGTAATCGGTCTTTGAACCGTCTGTATAGAAGTGTATCGCATTGTCTTCCAGGGGTCTCTCTTCTTCCCAGGAGGATCTTGAAGGGATGGACACATGGAAGCTTTTACCGAATACCATTTTAGGGGTGGTATAGTCTAGGCGATCTGGGATAGATCTAAAATTATCTAGGATAGTAGTATGTCCAGTATTGTTACTGTTCCATTGAGAGGTGGCTCTAAGCCTCACACATGAGTTAGCTGCCACCGTTTTGGAGAAGATGTCAAGAGGTGTTAGGCTTAAAAGCACTTCCAGGGCTGCGGTTGGTGTTGAGCGAAGTGCTCCTGTGATGCACATACCTGCTGACCGCTGGACTTTGATGAACTTATTTAGATTTACCATCTTGTCCAGTGCGGTCCACCATACGACAACTCCATAAATGAGTATCGGTCTAATTACCGAAGTGTATAGCCAGTGGGTTATTTTTGGGGAGAAGCCCCATTTTGATCCTATGGCCTTTTTACAAGTAAAAAGCGCTACAGTAGCCTTTTTTACTCTTTCATCAATATTTGCCTTCCAATTTAGTTTTTTGTCTAAAATGAGGCCTAAATATTTAGCTTGGTCGGAAAACCTTAATGGTATTCCTTAATCTTGGGTGGGCTGAGCTGAGGAATTTTGTACCTTCTTGAAAAGAGTACTAGTTCTGTTTTATGTGGATTGACGTCCAGGCCACATTGCTTAGCCCATTTTGTTAGCCTATTCAAGGCATTTTGTAGGAGTTCCGGGAGAACTTGGGAGTGTTTTCCAGATACAGATATTGCAACGTCGTCAGCATAGGCAATCACCCTGAAACCCTCTGCTTCTAATGATGTTAGAAGGTCGTTTACTACCATGTTCCATAAGAGAGGCGAAAGGACCCCTCCTTGGGGGGTACCTTGATGCACCGATCTGGTGGTAGTAAAGCTTCTCATGCTTGAAGTTATTGTCCTGCTTTTGAGCATGAGACTAATAAAATCTATGAGTGGTTTCTTTAATTGCAGCTTTTCCATTGCTGTCGTGATCGCCTGGTAACTGACGTTGTTGAAAGCTGCTTCAATATCTAGGAAAGCTACTAGGTTATATTCTTTGTATTCGAGGGAGTATTCAATACTGCGAACCAGCGAATGAAGTGCTGTTTCTACTGATTTTCCCTTAGAGTAAGCATGTTGAGCTGTGGAAATGAGACATGGTCTTAGGTTATGTCTGATGTAAATTTCAATCAATCTTTCCAAGGTTTTTAAGAAGGAAGGATGATAGGCTGATTGGTCGTAGATCTTTAGTGTTAACGTGGGAGGATTTCCCTGCTTTAGGAATAAAGACTACTTTTGCCATTCTCCAGGCTTTGGGAATATATCTCAGCCTTAAACAGCTTGTCAGAATGATTTCCAATGGTGGAATGATCATGTCTGTCATTTTTGTAGTTCGGCCGGGATGATTCCGTCTGGTCCTGGAGATTTATATGGATCAAAGCTATCTATGGCCCATTGCAGTTTTTCCCGCGTTATTAGATCAACTAAATCACTTGTAGAAGCTTGAGACTCTTATGTTAAGTCGTTAAGTATGTTAGAGCTACCTGGAAAGTGGGTGTCTAATAGCAGATTAAGAGATTCTTCATCTGTGATAGTCCATGTGCCTGCATCTGTCTTTAAAGAACTGGGTATTGTTGGACTTTTTGAGAGAATTTTTCTGAGTCTTGAGGCTTCTGAAGTATTTTCAATTTTGCCACAGAAGTTTCTCCAAGAAGACCTCTTACTCTTCCTTAATTCTTTTTTATATTGCTTTAGAGCTTGTTTGTATAAGTCCCAGTCAGAAGGAGATCTAGTGTATTTAGATCTATTGAAGAGTTTGCGACAACTCTTTCTGAATGGTTCTAGTTCTTTACGCCACCAATGAGGTTTCTTTTTTCCCTTTAAAATGGTTACAGGGCATGAAATTCTCATTGATTCATTGAAGGCTTCAGTGAGATGATTCACAGAAAGATCTAGTTCATCTTTACTGGAGGAGCTTTTAAGAAGGTTGTAATCAAGTAATTGTGTTAGTACCTCCCTATATCGTTCCCAGTTTGTATTACGGTAATTTCGAAAACCCGTAGATATGTTTGCCACATCTCTGAGCTCAAACTAAATGTATTTGTGGTCAGAGAAGGAATTCTCTTTTGAGACATGCCAGTTTGAAATCAGATTGTGGATCGAGTCAGAGGTAAGTGTAATATCAAGTACCTCTTTCCTATTCTTGGTTACAAAAGTGGGTTCATTACCAATATTACTTATGAGTGGTTAGTGCTTAGTAAGTAATCAAATAAGGACTCACCTCTCTCATTTATGTCCGAGCTACCCCATACCGTGTGATGAGCGTTAGCGTCCGATCCAATTAGGAGACCAACTTTTTTCGACTGCGCGTCCGCAATTGCCTTCCTCAAGGTGTTACCTGGAATTGGGCTGTCGTGGCCAAGATAGGAGGATATGAGCCAGTAGGTGGCTTTATCCGTTGTTAAGACAGCGGTGGTTGTGTCCTTGTCGCTGTAATTGGGGAGTAAAAATACATTTAAGTCATTTTTTACTAACATACATGACCTTGGTTCACCTTTCTCCGATGCATGCAGTAGCTTATAACCAGGAGTCCGGAGGCCTCTGATGATGGAGTTTGAGACCCACGGCTCCTGTATCAAGACGATGTCATCCTTGTTCGCGTGCAGTCGGAGTATGAGGTTATTTGCGGCCATGATGACATGATGGAGATTAATCTGTACTAATCGCAGCATTGCTACTATTAGTCAGATTAACCTCCACAACTGTATTATCGGCGTTTTCATCGTCTGAGGAGGAATGAAGTAGGTCTTCCTCACTCAGAGTGATGCCTAAGGTGGCGTCTTCAGTCTCCATGTCGGAGTTACTGTCGACTGTAAGTTTTGCCTCCACGTCGGATGGCTTGTTTGGGGCTGTGAAGGTCGATGGTTCCACTTTTGGTATTTCATCGACCTCCATTATTGGTGGTAGTGAAGCGTTTCCTTCCGCTGAAGGGGCTTCTGTGGGGGGCGTGTTAAGCGAATCTTCGTCTTTCTTGTAGATACGGATCACGATTTCATCGAAACCATACCTAATCACGCCTTTGGTCGCGGCCAGTGGAGCCAGTGATTCCCTATTGATCAACACGAGAGCTGATCTATAGTGACCCACCGTCTCCTTCTCAACCTTTTGGACTTTCCAGTCGTGCGTAGGCAGGTTCGGATTACTTGCTTTGATCAATTTCATGATCATTCATGCTTATATTGTTTACACGTAGTAAAACCTCGTACCAACAATAAACTCAAAAGTGAACATTTCATTTAAGATTGCGTCACAGTCGCTTAGAGTTTCAGCATCAGCACTTTTATTTTGTAGGTAAACCATGTAAAAGAACAAATGTACAGCATCATAGAGAAAAATGAGGACATTATAAGGCATTCACTGATAGTAGAAGCTCAAGACTCATTCAGTAGAATAATCTACAGTCAGCTCAGCTATAATCTTGGTGCCAGAAATTATTTCAAGGATTCACAGAGTTATGAAGAGATATCCCTAATCTTTAAAGCAAGATGTGATATTATCAACTTAAATGGAAGTCCTTATAATGGTATTTTTAACCAATTCTGTACGCTGTGCAACTTAAAATCAAAAGAAGATTGTCTACATTTCATTGGTATCTGTCCAATATTCAAAACTCAAAATCTTCAGCAACAGCAGAAAACACCAACCAAAGAGGATACCTCTTAAATGTATGCTAGTATTAAATGGTAAGACCATACGAAGAGGTGTTGCTTATAAAAAAACTGGAATCACTTGTGCCCACCATCATAAGACAGACAGATACAATTGAAAAACGCTGCAAAGCAATCAAATGCTTTATTTATGAAGCAAACGGAGCTCCAATGCAACAAAATCTCTCATCTCTCGTTGAGAACAGACGTGTTTCTTAAGGTGTCGTGGGGTGCCCACAATTAATTTACATAAACTGTTCTATAATCGATGAAAAAACTTTTCAAACATGAAGTGCTAAATTTGCAAAATCGAAATAGATAAATGTGAAGCAATTGAAGTTAAATTTTGTGACTGTGATTCAACGTTCCGCGGACATTGTGTAAATGTTCAGCTCGCTGAAATAGAATACTTGTCTGAAAATGGCAAATCTTATCGATGTGATAAATGCCGCATGACACGCCGGCCATCGGCTATCGCTCCAACAACAACAACCCTTTACATCGGAGAGCAAACAACAAATCTCACATCTAATTGCGAGGCCATCGAAATCAACAACAACTGCAAAGTCTTCCTCTACCTCCAGCCTAATACATCAAGTTCCACCTTCGAGCATATATACCACACAATGCACTGATACAACCGTTCACTCATCTTCGGTCAATGACGCAATTACCTTACAAACATTTTTTGATGAAATTTCAAGCTTGAAAAAAATCAATACTGATTTTCTTTGCACAATGCAACAGCTAAAAGATGAAAACAAATCATTGCGTGCGTGCGTTGGTGGCAAATCTCGAGAATATGGTGAATTGAAGAGAGAGCAAAAAGAACTAGAGAATGTCATTGAAATTGTTGGTGTACCTGATCTCCATTGCTCCAATGCACAAGAAAGAGCACACACCATATTCGATAAAGCACTGAATATTTCAGTTTCTAACGATGATGTTGCTAAATACTATGTGAAGCGCATCAAGAAGCAAAAACAACAACATCCCAGTTCTAACGCTTATGGCAATATTCTATGTTTGCATCTTTCTTCACGTGAAGCCAAGCTAAGAATTATGGAAGCAAAAAAGAACGCAAGGAAAAAGCTTACTTCGAGTATTTTTAATGAAGGTAGTCAAAATAGTATTTTTATTAATGATTCATTTACAAAACATTGTAGATCTCTGATCTCTGATCTTCCTACTGTCGGAAGGCAGTAGTATGATTGGCAATCTTGATCTTATGCATGATAACCTCACTACTAGAACCATTAGATGTATTTATGATAATATTTTAAAATGTAATTCGGGAAACAAATCGTTTTTTATTATTCATCAAAATATTCGCAGCTTGCGTCGAAATTTCGATTTATTAAATCTTGAAGCTTTTTTCAAATTACCTGAAATAATTTTTGTATCAGAGATTTGGATTTATTCTGATGAAACAGAAAAATATAACATATCTGGTTACAATTTTCACGCAAGTACTAATAATACTTATTCTGGTGGTGGAGTAGGAGTTTTTCTGCGCGCAGTGTATGAATATGAAATAAAATATTTCAATCTAAAAAGTGCAGATATTATCGAAGTGTGTTGTAACATAATATATGATGAATTATTTACATTTGTTTGCGTTTATATATTACACGCTTCATCTCCCCTCTATTTTATAAATGAAATGTCTAATTTATTTATCATTCTAGGTGATTTAAACATAGATGCTCTAGTAAGAAATTCTGTATCTGATCTTTATAAAGTTCTCATAGCCGGAAATGGATTTACATATTTCGTGAACGAAGTGACTAGGCCTTCTTCTGGTACGTGCCTTGTCGTTTTGATAAGATTCCCTGCAATTTTATTGCTGGAATTAACCTTGAACTTAATATAACTGACCACTGTATGACAGGAATTTTTTTTGAAAGTGTTAGATGTGAAAACAATGAACGTTGTACGCAACCCCCCTTTACTAGAGTCAACTATCAACTTTTAAATAGTAGATTACTTTATGAAAATTAGAATAGCGTCATATTTGAAAGTGAAATATCCATTGCCTATGATTTATTTCTTAAAATTTTTAAAGAACACATAAGTTTATCAACTTGTACTTTAATGCAGAACAATTCAAACAGAAACCTCAAACCATGGGTAAACTCATCACTGATCAAAAAAATTAAACAGAAAAATAAATTAAGCTAAAAATATCTGAAACATCCTATGAATTTAAGTTTGAAAACCAGGTATAAGAGGCTGTGTAAAAAAGTAAACGAAGAAATAAGAACAACAATATATTCGTTTTATCAATCTAAAATCCATACGGCAAAGGGCAACATAAAAAAGGAATGCGAAGTCATTAATAGTATTTTAGGTAGGAACATGTCGAATAGCAACAATCCAATTGTACTAAAAAATGGTATAGTTCTTTTATCGAATCCAAAAGATGTAGCGGATGAATTTAGTTCCTTTTTTGCGTCTGTTGGGCATAGTTCTTTTTCTGAAAGTGTACATAATTCATTTGACTGTTGCTATGAGATTGATCCTCAAGAAACCAGTTCGAACAGTTTCTTTTTTGAGCCATTTACAGGACTTGAAATACTTAAAACAATAGACTGGTTAAATAATTCAACTTCTCATGGCGAAGATGAAATATCTAATATAATGCTTAAAGAGGTTTGGTAGATATATTGACACACATTTTTAACTTAAGCATATACTCTGGAAAGTTTCCTGATGATTTAAAAAAAGCTAGGTAGAAATAGTTCCATTATTCAAAGAAGGAAGTAAAACAGATAAAGGAAATTATAGACCAATTACTTTGTTGTCATCAATATCGAAATTGTTTGCGAACGTAATCAAAACAAGAATTCTGTCTTACCTTAATAAAATAAACTTTTTGAGTCCATACCAATTTGGTTTCAGGGCTGGGCTTTCTACTGAGGAGACTCTTCTAGAATTTTGCTGCATTTTACAAGAAGGTTTAGATGCTAAGAAAAAGTGTGCTGGACTTTTCGTAGACATAACTAAAGCCTTTGACATGGTGAACCATAACATACTCTTGGATAAACTGTATAAAATTGGTTTTCGTGGATTCATCTGGAAATGGCTGGAGTCTTATCTAAAAATTAGATCACACAATGTAAAAGTTGGGTGCAGCATAAGTTCCTCTAAAAATAGTCTTTTGGGAGTCCCACAGGGATCCTAGCTGGGCCCAATTTTATTTTTGGTTTATATTAATTAACTTTTTTCACTTCCTTTCCGAGGTAAAGTCAGAGCCTTTGCCGATGATCTTGGAATTGCATACTGTAGCAATAGTCCTTTGCTAAGATTTTGGTTTGCTAAACATCAGTTAATTGTGAGCAGCAAAACAAAATTAATGTTTTTTAGCCTAAGAGGTAGTATCTCTCCGGACACACCAATAATTTTTCATTCTCACGATTGCCTCAATCATAAGTTACTTAATGGTGAATGTAATGGTCACCATACTCAATTATACCATCCCAATGTTCAATGCAGTTGTAGCTGTTTTGAAATGGAATAAGTTTAAGACTTTAAGTACCTCTGCATCTATATTAATCAAAACCTTAATTGGGACAAACACATTGCTATTTTAAAAAACTATCTTCTCTCATCCACCCGTTGTTTCTACTACCTGAAAAAGCATTGCTCTTCAAATTTGTTGAAGATGGTTTATTTTGGCATTTTTCATTCCAATTTGCCATATGGAATAGCCTGTTGGGGTGGTGCATATGTCAGCAAACTACAACAACTCACCGTTATTCAAAAATCAGCTATACGTAACGTTTGTAAAACCCATCGTTTAACGACATCAATGAAACTTTTTAGGTCTTTAAAAATTCTTCCCGTTAGACATTTATATTTTTTTAAAGTTTTAAAAGTGTTTTTTAAAAGAGCTGAATATTTGGAAAGCCCGATTTTCGACATACGAAGTCTTAGAAGTAGTTCCACCTTTATAGTAAATATCCCATATTTTCGTACGACAAGCACAGAAACTCCTATTCCATTGCTTCCTGCAAACTTTTTAATACGCTTCCTATAGAAGTTTGTAAAATAAGAAATATTGGCGCGTTTTTAAAAGAAATAAAGTTATGGCTTCTTGCCGTGGACCACCAAGAAATAGAAACTTTGTCTAAAATTAAACTTATGTATATAACCAAGTACGATTTGATGCTGAAACTTAACTTTAAAAAATATTTTTAATTTTCAAATTTCTTTTTGCTAAAACTATTTTTATTTTTCTAATACATAATTTTCAATGTATAATTTATATTAGTTTTTTTTTCTTCCATTATATTTTTTGTAACCCCACACAAAATAAAATAGATGTGGCAGCACCATTGTGTTTTTTAAAAATAATTGTTGTCACTTACTATTCTTATTATACAATATTATTGCTAACTATGTCTATGTATTCGAGCGCAATGTAATATATGAATTTATTAATAAGAATAAAGAACTTATCTATCTATCTATCTAAATGCTAAGTTTGAGCCAAAAAAACCTTGGTTTGATTTACATAGCTTGTTTTATGGCCAGGAAAAATGCTTTTAAATACCTCAAAACCTTCAGAAAACTAAACCTGGAAATATGTCGAATAAACTACTATGATGCCAACAAAAAATATAGTATTTTATGTAAAACTAAAAAACAAGCTTATTTTGTAAGCCTTAGTAGTAGTCTTAAATCTGTTTCTTCAGCCAGAGATTGGTGGAAGATTGCTAACCAAATAATTTCTAAATCATGAGATAGAATTTAAATGCATTTTGAAAGATTACTATCGCAATCAAATGATTCAGCTACTATCTCATACGCTCTTCCTCAGCAACATGTTCCAGAGTTAGATTACCCCATTGAACTGCACGAGATATATTCTGCTACATCTTCATCAACTTTTATTGTAGAAATACAGAAGTTATTCACTGAGATTCTTGAAACTGCAACGCTACCATTATCTTTCAGAAAATGGATTATATACTCACTGTTCAAGAAAGGAATTATAAACAAGAAAATCTTCTGGGCTAAGGAATGGTTGGATCTTTTTCATGGATGTTCGTTGAATTTTTCCTTTAACATGAACCTACTTCAATGGCCCAGCTTATATAATATTCTCTTACTGAAATTGAAAGAAAAACACTGGACTGAATTTACAGTTAGTGCGACACAGTCTCAATATAATGATGAATATTACAACTTGATGTACTCTGGCATACCGAACTACTTTGATGACTCCAAAATATTTGAAAAATTAAGGGTTTTTTGACAAATCAAATGGCATTTAATTTTTTTGTGATAAACTTATTTTACAGGTATGGTTTTAAATCTTAAATTATAGGTACTATTTTTAAACAGACTGCATATACATAGGAGCAAGTTCGTGCGACCCAGTCGTGCATTTTACTATTCTAGATTTAGTGCAAATTACAGAAACGCAAGACAAACTGAATTATTACAAATCTGTTTACAGGAAAATAACATTATTATTTAAATTCAACCTAAAATTATTCGTAATCGAAAACTTGAAAAGTATGAAATTGAATAACGAATGTCAAAAATTTAGTGAATTGAAATAATCTAATGCTATCGGTTTGAAAAAAACAACCGTGAAACTTTTGAATTTCAATACCTTCTAACGTAGCATTGTTTCGCAGAGTACTATAGTAGTAGTCACAATCTTATACAGGGTGTCTGGTAATTCGTGTGCCATACTTCTACAGTATAGTGGGATTTTGAACTTTGACACTAGTTTTTGACAGTTCATAAAATTACTAATTTTGGAGTACCCTGATTTGTGTAAACGTCAATATCTCCGTCGACACTATTGCTAGAGACTTAATTTTAGTCTTGTTCTCTTGTGCATTTGAATAAATTTTATTTACGGTTACCAAATATTCAATCTTTTCTTGTTCGACTAAAACTTTGACTTTGGGGTAATTTTTCTCCAAAAAAAAACGCACTTAACAAATTTGCGTAATCAACTCAATTACGATATCAGTCGACTTATACTGTTTTTCAAATTATATATGTATGTAGGTAGGTACTCACCGAATTTTAAATGACGTAGCAATTAATTAATTTCCAAATTGTTTATTATTTTTCTTTAAATCGCAACACTGGTATAGGTTTAGGTATATACAATTTCTTGAACACAAATTTATTTAAAAATAAAGACGTATGTTGGTAAACCAAACTTGTTGGAAAATTACAATGGACTGTGGATTTTTTTTTTCTATGCACGTAATATATGTACATATACTTCAAGCACCATCCGTTATTTGGGAACGAGAATAGTGTCGACAAAATCTGAATATAACGAGTATGCCACGTTCATATTTACTCTTTTCAATATACTCGCACTCAAAATGACCCATCATCCTTTCATCATTCCCCAGAAGACAAAAACCACACTAACACCACTTCGTTGAAGTTGATTTCAAAGCAACGGTAGTTGCGACCAAAAAGTATAAGGATTCAATCATATATGTACTTAAAATATTCGTTTTAAACATCGTCATTTCATTATACCTAACTTTACTTCCCACCGAAATATATGAAATTGCAATTTCTTCGGGGTGATGCATAGCTTGTCTTCAGTGCGAAAGAAAATTTTGTATACTTTTTAGTCGCAACTACCTTTGCTTTAAAATCGACCTCGATGACGTGATGTTATAGTGGCTTATAGGCTGAAAACCAACCGAATCCAACAAAAATTTTGTTCGTGTTTCCCCGAACACGTGTCCATATTGCTCTTATGAGGCAACACACACCCAAACACACACACAACACAACATCGACAAAACGCAGTTCAAATGGGGTTGTATTTTTGTCGACCTACAAGAAAACGTTTTCTTGGCTTCGCCGCTTCGGTGTGGGTTTGGCCATAGGGTATGTTGCCGACACCGCCGACGGAGTCGGCAGTTGCGATGACAATGGTGAGAGGTTCATTGACTTCTGCAACTCCAATGGCCTTGTGATTGGTGGCACAATGTTTAAACACAAACTATGTCATAAAATTAGCTGGGTGTCAACGGACAGGCAAGCGTCTTCCAACCAAATTCACTACTTCGTAGTCTCTTGGATGTCCGAAACAGAAGAGGCGCCGATAGCTACACTAAGATTGAATACAGCTACAGTTCGAAGATCCAACGGAATAACACGAGCTCCTTAATTCAACATCGCTAGACTAAAGGATCCCACGACCAGCCAACAATTCTCACAAAATGAGAATAATCAGCCGCACAGTACATGACGACATCGAACACCATTGTAATGCTGTGAAATTGTTTTCATTTCAGGTGTTGAGAGAATAGTCGGTCGGAAAGAAGGAACACCTGGCTTTCAGAAGAATCTTGGGCAAGGATAAACGAACGGAAACAGTTAAGGGCTCGAATAACTGCTGCACAAGGGCGAAGAAAGAAATTAGCTGGAATCCTTGTACCGCATAAAAAAGAGAGAGGTTCACCGCAGTGTGCGCCGTGACAAGAGTAACTACATCAACGCATTGGCGCAAGAAGCAGAAGATGCTGCAAACAGGTGTGACAGCAGGACCGTTTACAGAATAATCAAAGAGGTGACCGGTGCACACAGCTAAAAGCAACACCTGGTGAAAGAAGTATACGGTACTTTGCTAAGTTCGGTGGATAAACAAGTCAGAAGGTGGAAAGAACACTTTTCCTCGGTTTTAAACCAAATGTTTGCGAATGTCGATGCCTCCTGAAGCGCCCGCAAAAAACCAGTCCCCGAATCCTCACCACACCTCACAGTAAAGATGAGATCGTAGCCGCAATTAAAGCACTTAAAAACAACAAAAGGGTAGGACTCAATGTAATTCTTAGAAATTTTACAAGCAGCGCCATCATCATCAAGCGAACTGCTTCCTCCGCTCATAAACAAAGCCTGGACCACCAAAAGCTTCCCCGATGAGTGGAAGAAGGGAATGATCGTCAAGCTCCCAATAAAAGGAGATTTTATAATGTGCGAAAACTGGAGAGGGATTTGCGTTCTACCTACCGTTGCCAAAATAGTAGCAAAAATCAAACTGGAACGCATGAGAGAACGTGCGTTGAATACCGATCACCACTACACTGCGTGCAGCTTTTTCAGGTAGCGGAAGGATCCAATGGACATATTTATAGCACTTGGATTACGCGGATGATGTTTGCTTACTCTCTCATGGGATCATTGATCTCCATCAAATGACAACAAGTGTGGAGAGAGAAGCAGAAATCGTGGGGCTGAAAATTAATTCCGACAAAACAAAATGATCAGCATCGGAACCCGACCATCCTATCAAATAAATATTTCCTCACAACCGGTGGAGAAAGTGGAGAGCTTTCAATACCCATGAAGTATCGTCTCCATCGAAGGCGGAACCCAACAAGACGTCATCTGCCACATCGGCAAAGCAAAAGCGGCTTTCGGTATGTTTCCGAAATTTTCTAGGAATAACTCTATCAGCTTAAGAGCAAAGCTACGACTGTTTCGCACAAATGTCGAATCTGTACTTCTTAATGGGTGCAGCACCTGGAAGGTTACTTCAGCCATTCCTGAAAGGACTTAACTGGTCTGAGGATCTAAGTTAGTAAAAAAAGTACAATATGAAGGAGGTATGAATAAAAATGGTATTTTTGCTTTGTTTTTGTAATTTGGTTTGGTTACAATTATGGTTACATATGTAGCAGGTGAATTATGATTTCGTGTAGCAATTTTATATTGTTGGATCAGATTCCATATTTTTGATGATTTGAGGATTAAGGATTGTATTATGGAATTATAATTTTAACTATAAAAGGCAAGTAAATAAATATGTAAATATTTCATGATTTTACAATAATTGATAGCTAGCTAAATAAATTTAAAAAATTTGATCACCTTCCTACTTAACAATTTTTATTTTCAATGTGAGCATAAGAAATTCAAATTTTCAAAGTCATACAAAAATGATTTTAATAAAAAGATTTGTTGATAACAATGCGATTGAAAGGAGGGCTCCAAAAAATTGGAAAAGCATATAATTATATAAATCATTTTGATGGATACTCCATTTTACGTCAGGTCTGTATTTTGAACATATTTTTGCAAAGAAATTGAACGCAATACAAAAAAATAGTTAGTAATCATCCCAAAATCAATAGAAGAAAAGCAAACCAACCCATTTTTTAGAAGTAGATGTAATGTTTAAAAAAAGGTCCTGACAACTTTTTTATATCAATTAAAAGTTTATCACCATTGAAATTGAAGCACTGACAAACATTTTTGTAATGGGTACAATTACTCAAAATATCCCAATTTGATAATGACTTCATATTTAGTTAAGTATGAATTATGACTTATGATTTGTCATTTGTCATTTAACCTTTTTTGGAGCTTTGACAAATTTTGAATCTCATGTTTTCCTTTTTTCAACCTTTGAATTAAATCTCAGCTTGTATTAAAAACAAATATCTATTAATATAATAAGGCCATACAAATTCTTCAGAAAAGTATAACTTGATGTCAGGTACAAAATATTATGAACAAGCGTCTGAGAATTCAAGCTTTCCCACTAACAAAATCTTACTACAAATCGTACAAATTTAAAACAAACAAATTAATATTTTCCTCTCGCTCCCGTAAATCTCTACATTTCGTGACACCAACGCCAAAGATGCGGCATGTGGTCGCCCTAAAAGTTTCTGCTCATGAGACTACTATGGTTTTCATATACAAAGATTAAATATGTTGCGCTTTTTATCGTCTCCATCGTAATCTCATGCTACTCGCATGCTACGAAATGTCAATTTGACTATTAAGTAAGCACTTTCTGCTTAACTCTCCCGACTTACCCTTTTACTTAATAATTCTTAAATGTTTAGTTTGTAATTGTAAGCTGGGCTAGGTTGCGATCTATAGATTGCATTATCTGTATACATATATGTATGTAGCTTCAACTAAAGCAAATAAATGGGGTTGTGTCCCTCACAAAAATTTCTTGTAATCCTCTGGTTTGTATGTCGTAATACAAAATTTAACTCTTACACAATAATTGATAAATTTCAGTTTAAGCTATATTTTTCTTGTTTTAATAAAATTCTTTACATTTTATGAAAGATTGCTTGATATAAAAACTAAATTAGCCCGTAAAAATCTTACAAAAAAGGATACAATCGCAAATCATGTAGTTTAATATGCTTCACCAATTTATTATTTTATTTAACTAGTTTAAATCCTTAAACATCACAAGACTGTTGATTGAAAGTTGCTTATAGTTCCAATATGATCATCAGTTAGAGGCTCATTTTCTTCAATAGTGTTGTTGCTTTTGATGATACCTCTATTATGCATGTGAACGCAAGATTGCCCATTGTATTTATCTACATCAGTAGTTGTAACTAGAGGGTACGAGACCACCGGTGCTGCACCAGGGTTCTGATCTATGCTAATCACCGGTGCACCGGCATCACCAGGGTTCTGATCTATGCTATATACCGGCATCTTCTAGCACCATCTATTTTTTTTTTCATTTCAACATTGGTTGTGGGATTGGATTTTCAGTGAAAAATTGGTTGTGGGATATACTTTCATAGTTGGATTTTTTGGATAGCACAACCTTTGTATATGAAAACTAACGTTCTAGACCATGCTTAGCAAACGTTAGAACGTAAAAACGTAAAATTCATGTTCACGTTAGAACGTAAAAACGTAAAATTCACGTTCACGTTAAAACGCAAACAACGTAAAATTCACGTTCACGTTAAAACGCAAAAAACGTAAAATTCGCGTTAAAACGTAAAATTCACGTTCACGTTAGAACGTAAAAACGTAAAATTCACGCTCACGTTAGAACGTAAAAACGTAAAATTCATAGTTGGATTTTTTGGATAGCACAACCTTTGTATATGAAAACTATAGTACTCTCATGGGCAGACATTTTTTTGCGCGACCGGACGCCGCACAGTGGGGAAAATGCGGACAAAACCTATTTTTCTGAAAGTAGGATTTTTTTTTAAACTGAAAGTGTTTCTTATAGTTAATTGGTTGTAGAATCAGAAAATGAAAACCGTTTTTTCAAAAAAAAAATTGTAGACCAGTAGATTTTTGCTCAAAGTTCAAATATCGTGAAAACTGATAAAATATTGGTATTCCTTAAATGATCAGTATATTGTGAAATTTGAAAGTTTTAAACAATTTTGTCTGCTTACATGATTGAAATAAATAGATAAACAATACAGTATGTTATTTTATTGAAAAAAAATTGGATAAGGTATTTTTTGACGAAGAAACACTCTATTTATGTGATTTTTTTAGTTCGCATAAGGTTTTAACTACTGCCTCTGTTTGCCTCTGTTAGCAAACTATTCCCAATAGATAGTGTAGGGTCTCAGCAACGTTTTTCAGTAAAAATCTCATCCGGATACGTCCGGATGCGGTTTTTAGAGCAATTTTAAGTTGGGAAGTCATATAAAAAAAATCGATATTTATGCCTTTTAACGAGTTCGGCACGAGTACGATAACTTTGGCGCCAAGATATAATAACGGTTTTTGGTAGAGGGGCTTTATACAAGCATTTTTTACTATGGCAGGGGGGGTCTATCTCCCCCCTTTTAGGCGGTAGGGGCAATTTAAAAAATTAGTATTTAAAATGGAAAAAAATAATTAAAAAATAACGGTGATACTTACAATTAAGTTTTATACATTTTTTTAAAGCCAACATTCTGTTTTATTAGCCAGTTTTTAATTCAAGTCAAAACTATGCGTAGTTTTTGAAAAAAATAATTTTAAACTCAAAATTTGAGTAAAAAAAGTTAAAAAAAAAGGTTTAAAGTGTAATTTTTCAATACTTCAAGATTATCTACCATTGTTTATATTTCAGAATTTATTTCTCTTATTTGTTTTTGATCAAAAACTAAAAACTAGATGATTTTATGTCTTTTAGTTTTTGAGAAAACTAATTTAAATACTAATTTTTTAAATTGCCCCTACCGCCTAAACGGGGGGAGATAGACCCCCCCCACCCATAGTAAAAAATGCTTGTTTTTAACTGTTATATACAAATCCGTCATTAAACTTTGTCGCCAAAGTTATCGTACTCTCCCCACCAGTTCTGACGATCTTATATGGTAAACAGTAAAAGACGCTTATGTGAACAAAAATCTTAATTAACCCAGCACTTAGTATATCAACAAGTTTCCTAGAAAGTACTCTGATTTTCTGAAATTGAAAATGAAAGTGCCTCGTAATAGGGTTTTATAGTACTAACAATATAGAGACATATATAATCAGACAACTGCTAAAATGGCTATTGAATTGTACCCTTGGTACTACTTACCAGCAAGCATGCACAAGATCCTTATGCACGGTAAGGAAATAATAGAGTCTTGTGCCTTACCGATTGGCTCTTTATCGGAGGAGGCTCAAGAGAGCCGTAATAAAGAATATAGATATTTTCGCTCCCACAATAGTCGGAAATCATCACGAACCGCAACAAACGAAGATGTTCTGCATATGTTTTTCATTTCATCTGACCCTTTCATTTCCCATTTAAGGCCAGAACCGAAGTCGAAAAACTATTTAATTAGCGAAGAAGCTAAGCTTTTATTAATAATAAATGAATAGCTTTTCGTAGCTTCATGATAATGTCAATAAGTATTTCCCAATTTTTCTCGAAACTAAGATTGTATGGGTTTTAATTTCTTTTTTAATTTTCACAGTCAGTGGAGTCGTTCTCCAGGTTTCGAAGGCTAGATTGTATGATAAGTGCAGGATGTACTCCATGAAGCGTTTTCTTCTATCATTTCAAAATACATTACATGTTTTATTTTAATAAAGAATCCATTGAACTCAATTTCAGTATCTCGGAGATTCAAAATTTCAGCTTCTACACGGTCTTTTTCTTTTCTAACTTCTTGCAGAGTTTCTTTCGAAAAGAAAAATTGAAGAGCTGGTGAATGATGGGTTGAGGATGGTCGAAGATTTTTCTTCATTTTCTCGTTGAACAAGTTTTAATAATACAAGGGATGTAAGAATTAAATGTCCATCAGAAATGCCTTAAATTGAAACTTCATAGATTTGCATATATCAAATTAAGTTTATTTGAATTATTTTGAATAAGCTTATTAAGATTAAATGATTTTTTTTTTTATTTACTTGATTTTTTTTTTTTATTTACCTACTTGAATTATTTTTTTATTTATTATTTAAATTTATTTTATATTACATTTAAAACAAATCAAACGGTAAGCTTTGAAAACACCAACTATCTATGTCATTATAAATCCAATGTGTTATCCTTACAACTGCAAACAAAATAAACCTAAACATGTTTTTTACTCACAACCATTCACCTTTAAGCATATTAAAACTGAATTTTTAATAATTTACAATGATTTTAAAATTCTTTTTTCGCTATTTATTATTATATTCGCAATATACCTTAAATTCGGTAAACAAATCTTTGTTTTCAGATATGTTTTCCGAAAAAAGCCATTTTCTCTTTTAGTGGGCGTGGAAATGGGCGGAATTTTCTGGTGTAGATTTGTCTTGCTATTGGCTATCATTCCTGAAAATTTCATTCAAATCGGTTCATTAGTTTAGATTTTATAGAGTTTTGTCCGCTCCCCCATACAAGATGCCCCACTGTGCGCCGCGCCGCCGGCCGCCGCCGCCGTCGTTGGCGGTAGTATCGGGGACCGAGAGCAGCCAGCAGAATAAGGGAGACAGTTAATTTCATTCTATTTGAATCTATCCTTGTATATGTTTTCATATACTAAGCTTCCACATGAAGGTCGATGAATTTGTTTTTGTAATTTCTTTATATCAATGCATTTTTATATGAAAAACGGCAATGTCTTAATATTGTGTCTAATAAGGGGATGAATGAAATTTTTGTATGCTTACATCAGCTGTTTAAGATCTTGTACTGATTTTTGTTTTTATTTACATTCATGACTCTGCTTCTCCCTGTGTACGATCTTTGTATATGAAAAATGGTTGTATTATGTATACGAAGCTACGATGCGATTTTTGTGAAGAAGAAACATATTGGGATAGTTATACGTTTGGTTATAGTTATGTATATTTTTGCTGGTGTTTTTTTTTTTGCAGATAAATATCAACTGGTAGGTGATTTTTTCCAGGATGTGGGTTTTATTTTAAATTCAATTTTTAGATATAAAAGATATTGGTAGGTAGGCAGGTAATTTATGAAATTTCATAGGGAATTCCTACTAGTATCTGGACAGTGCGATAATATCCGTACACTTAGCATTTTGTTTGAGATTAGTAGATAGGTAGGTACAGTATTTATAAATACCTATGTATGTAGTTTAAAATAAAAATAAAAACAAAAATGTATTCTTTATGTTTTATTTTAAATTCAAATTTTAGATATAAAAGATATTGGTAGGTAGGCAGGTAATTTATGAAATTTCATAGGGAATTCCTACTAGTATCTGGACAGTGCGATAATATCCGTACACTTAGCATTTTGTTTGAGATTAGTAGATAGGTAGGTACAGTATTTATAAATACCTATGTATGTAGTTTAAAATTAAAATAAAAACAAAAATGCATTCTTTATGTTGGTTCAGATAATTTGATTAATTTGATAATATATAATAATAATATATAATAATAATATGTTCCAATTCTCCTTTTGTTTTATTATTTTTAATAAATAAATGTAAACAATAAAGCTGGGACCTTAGGCATAAACAAAAAAAAATTAGTTTATATTTAGGTAGGTATAGGTAGGTATATGTTGTTTGCTGTTGTAGGTACCTTTAATACAATTTTGTCAGCTCTTCTATTTTAAGATGTGTGACTCTTAGGAAAATCCAATTGAAAGTTTTTTTTAACTTATTAACTATTAGTAAGTATACCTATTTTCGTAAATGTAGTGTCGAAGTAGGTATTTTTGTATTGATTTGAAATTTTCTTTTATACGATTTCGCAGTTTTTTTGTGCCACTTACCAACCAATAATTATAATAACCTTGTTAAGATGAAGGATTCTTCAGATATTTAAATTCAATTTATGACTTAATTTCACAATTTAGAAAATCATGGTCTGAAATTAATTTTTTTACTTGCGTCATATAGGCAAGTTTTGCATTCGTAAAAAATGTCGAACTCAAGAATCAAAAATGACATTTCAATGGTAGAGAAGTAGAAAAAAGTGAGTCCACTGATTCCGTCCTGGCCCGTACCTTCACCCCAAGGCATTAGGTTGATTGACCTAAAATTTGGATATTAAGGGTAAGAGCCGATTTGCGTTAAGCGTTCTTAAATTCCCATAGGAAGTTATTGTAATCGGTCCGTTTTCTCGACGTTTCAAGGTCCCTAGAGTCGAAATAAAAGATTTTTAGAGAGATGTCTGAGCGTGCGTGTGTACGTATACGTTCGGGAAGTTTTTTTCGTCGTCCATAGCTCAAGAACCAATAGAGATATCGACTTCAAATTTCAAATTTTGTTATACAGATAATAATACAGAAAGATGCAGAAAGGACTCTAAAAAAAAATTGAGTGGGTGGTTTTTTTACCAAAGCAATTTAAAAAAAGGTGAAAACTTTGGTTAACCCTAAATATATCACGAACCAATAACGCTAGAGACTTGAATTAAATTTTATATTATATGTATATTGTAACGCTATACAAAACTAGTATAGTTTTTGGAAAAAAAAAATCAAATTAACGGGTTTTTATAAATCAAAAAAACTGAACAAACATATTTGTCACCTCGAATATTTTAGCAATAAAAATATTGTTTTCAACTTTCACTTAAATTTTGAGAAAAATCGAATTGACAGTTTTCTTGCAATAAATAAAAACATTACTAAAAGTAGAAAATTACTTTCGACTCAAATATCTTTACAAAAATTAAAAAAATATTGGCTTCAAACTAATTTAATCTTACAGTGATTTTTTTATAAAAGTCCAACAGTCAGTTTTTTCATAAAAAAATAAAATCTACAAAAAATAGTACGCAACATTGGTAAACAATTATGTTCGGTTCTCGAAATCTCGCGAATAATAGAAGATATTGACTTCAAATTAATTTAATTCATCCAATTTGTATTTGTTTATATAAGATCGCACACCAGGATCTTTTTTAATATGAAATGTATGGCTTTTATTTACATATTATATTACATAAATTCTACTTTTTGCTTCATTTTTAACAAATTAATGTGGACAACAAAGCTCGGACCTTATAGAGGGCATAAACAACATATATGTAAATATGGTTTATATTTAAGCAGGCATCTATGTGTTGCTTAAGCCGATAGATTTTTGTATTGCTCCAGAAGAGTACCCCACGTTATTTTGGTACATTTTTTTTAAAATTCGATGTATCCAAAATGGGTCATTAGTTATTTACGAAACTGTATATTAATTAGTTCAAAATAACTGCATACCAAAAATATATATTTTAACTAAAATTGAAAAATTGTATGTGTACAAAATTAATTTAAAAAGTAAACTGCTCTAAAGATTTTCAAATAAGAATTTTGAAACATTAAGGTTTTTTTTGACAAATCAAATTTTGGAAACAAGCTTTTTTAACAGGTACATTTTTAAATTTAAAAATACAGGAAATATTTTAAATAGTCTTGGTTTGTCAATTGAACTGATTCGTTCTAAAATTGCCTCTACTTTCTACACGAAGAGACATAGACCCCCATTTCGCTAGTCAAAAGTGCACGTACGTATATTTTAAAACAGTAGTAAAACGTTATGTTTATTTCAAATTTATAGAAAAATTATTCCTAAGTTAAAAACTTTGCTTTGGCATACAAAAATTGGATTTGCTAGAATTTACATAGATATATCTTTAGACTGAGACAAAGGCATCAAATTTATGTAAGTACAATTACAAATGCTAATACTTCTCTAAAAATAAAGATCCAAATAAAGTCTTTTACCTTATTAAAAGTAAACATTTGCTTATACCCTTGATCATTCAAAATTGTTTCTTAATAAATACCTAAATAGGTATATCATAAGAACTTACGTTAAAACGCAAAAACGTAAAATTCGCGTTAAAACGTAAAATTCACGTTCACGTTAAAACGTAAAAACGTGAAATTCACGTTCACGTTAAAACGTAAAAACGTAAAATTCACGTTCACGTTAAAACGCAAAAACGTAAAATTCGCGTTAAAACGTAAAATTCACGTTCATGTTAAAACGTAAAAACGTAAAATTCACGTTCACGTTAAAACGCAAAAAAACGTAAAATTCACGTTAAACGTAAAATTCACGTTCACGTTAAAACGCAAAAACGTAAAATTCACGTTCACGTTAAAACGCAAAAACGTAAAATTCACGTTCGGAACGCAAAAATCACCATAGAAAACTGAACAAAATCATGAACAGAACATGATGTTTAAGAGTTAAGTTTTTTCAGAAAAGGTGGTCCATATGAGTGAACAGAGAAAAGAATCGTTAAGTAAAAAGACATGTTAATTTTTTTAATATTTTTTTATTTTTTAATTAAATTTTAAGGCCAATGCCACAAGATCAGTTTTACATTTCATTTTCAAGTTCTATTCGATAATGACGCCAAGCTAGTGTATTTATATTATTGGTACATATAAATCTTTTGTCATCAGAACAACTTAAACTTAATTTGTTTATGCTGTTGTTGAATGGGCTTCAGGTCAAATGAAACAAATATTTTATTTTTGTCACAACGTTTCGTCCATGTATATGGACATCATCAGGTGAACAATGGTTTCTGTATTAGCATTGATAAATATGTTAACAAATTTGTTTACAAATTATTCACATTACAGTAAGTACTTACAATAATTGTTACATTAAAATTAAATAGTAAATTTCTTCTACACAGTAAAAAAGTTAAACTGACACGTAACTGTCCAACAATAAAGTGCAAGAAATGAAAAATTATATAAACATAAAGCGCATCGAAATCATATTGCAGAGCTTTTTCTTTTCCTTTTCTCCACCAAGTGTTTGTAGTGTGGGCTGACGTCTTCCATATCGGTTCGTCTGTTCATTGTGTTATCAGCATTGATTATATGTAATGTTTCGATAATCATCCTTTTGTTTTGGTGTTCTTCTCGCTGCATTATTTTGACGTTATCGTGGTTGGGGCTGTGCTTGAAAGCTATGCAATGTGATGCCAGTGCTGTCTTCTGTGGTGCGTTGTTCTTGATGTCAGATTTGTGTCCAGCCAGTCTGCTTTTGAGTTTTTGTTTAGTTGTTCCTATGTAGATTTGGTTACATTCTTCGTCAGAGTTTCCCTTACAATCAATTTTGTAAACTAAATTTGAATGTTCCATTTTGTCTATTTTTGTTTTCAAGTTAGTGTATAATTGTGAAGTTGTATTTGTGGATTTCATGGCTAATTTATATTTATCTGCATCTATAAGTTTTGCACTTTTGAACCGGTCTGCTATTTCTTTAATGTACGTAAAGGATTTGTATATTTTATTTTCTCTTTCTTTTTGTTCTGTTGGGTGGATGGTTCGATTTTCATATTGTGTAATAAGTGTTTTTATTATTTGTAACGGGAAGGCGTTTTTTTGCAGTATTTCTTTTATTTTTACTTTGTTACTGATATGATATTCTATGTCGCTAATTGAAAGTACTCTATGTATCAAGTTTTTGGCTGTATTGAAAATTATTTGTTTAGGATGCTGGGAAAAGAAGTTTATCAATCTACCGGATGAAGTTGGTTTTTGGAACCAATCCATTTTGAGTTTTCCTTTTTCACGAATGACTACTGTGTCAAGGTATGCTAATCTGTTGTTTGTTTCAATTTCAACTGTGAATTGTATTTTTCTATGGAAACTGTTGAGGATATTTAGAGTGTGTTCAATGTCTTTCGCTTTTATTATGGCAAATATGTCGTCCACATATTTTGTCAAAACCTTAGGTTTGTTTTTTAGTTTTTCGAGGCAGTTTTTAAGGAGCTCTTCGAGAATGATGTCTGCTATTATGGGTGAAGCTGGATTTCCCATCGGCATTCCATCTTTTTGTTGGTACGTTTTGTTACCATAAACCAAGTAGTTGTTGTCGATTATGCAGAATCTTAGTAGTTCGAGAAATTTTGACTTTTTGATGAGAGTGTGTTCCTTAATTTTGTCCCAGCTTTTACTGATAAGTTCTAGTGCCGTGTTTAGCGGAATATTTGTCAAAAGAGATATTACATCGAACGACACCAGAACTTCGTCATTTTCCATTTTTAGCCCCTGTAATTTGTTTTTGAATTGGAGTGAATCCTTAACATTAAATTGGGAATCTGTTGTTAGGTTTTTCAAAATACTAATGAGGTACTTTGCCAAGTTATAACATGGAACTTTCGTTGAAGAACATATAGGGCGTAGTGGAAGACCTTCTTTATGGATTTTGGGAAGTCCGTAAAGTCTGGGAGCTACCGAATTATATGTGGTCATGATGTGTTTTTGACGTTGATCGATTATTTGGTTTTCAAATAAATATTTAACCAGGCTGTTGTTTTTTTCTTGTAATTTGTTCGTGGGATCGTTTCGAATTGGCCAATATACGTTTCTGTCTTCCATCATTGTTTTCATTTTTGTATCATAATCATGTTTGTATATTGCTACTGTAACGTTACCCTTATCCGCTGAAACAATGTAAATTTCTAGGTGTTTGGAGAGAAAGTTCTTTGTTTCATTGAGAATATTGGTTATATATTTATTGAATTCCGAAAAATTTTTCTTTTCCATACAATTATTTAACATGTTTGCAAATTTACCCCGCGCTTTCTCCTTTTCGTCATTATCGCTTATTGTTTGGATGCAATCTTCACCGTCTGCAATAATTTTGAAGAAGGGGTTAGAAGTGGAGTGAATGGTAGTAGGAAGTGCGTACTTTGGACCTAGCGAAAGTAAGTATTGAATTTCATCTGAAATGGGAACACTGGTTTTGTTGACAAACCACTTTTGATTTAGACGAATGCCGTATTTCTCTTTCATCCTATTCTTAAGCAATATTAGTTTTTTGTCGTGTACTCGTGTAAGCTTTTCTTTTCTATTGTTGGTCTGTGTTTGTTCATGAAATAGAAAGTTTGAGTATTCTTCTTCTGTCAAAGTTGATACAATAGAGCTTTCAATGTTTTTAATTATTTTTACCGTGGAGGTTAAATTTTTGTGTTTTGCGGAAATGAAGAGGTTCAAAATTTTGCAGTGGAAATTGAATATTGTTTTTGTAAAGATTTTAATAAAGAATGTTTTTTACCAATATCCTGTTTAAATAATTCTTCTAGATGTGTTGTTGTATTTGTGATGAAGTTAGGTGTCAGTCCAAACTTTCTGCAACTCAAAAGAAAGCTCTTACTTGTTGTTGTTTTCACTCTTATCGTGCTCAACTTTCTGTGTTGCTTCAATGTTCTGCAAAATTTATTGCCATATTTATCCCTCATACTGTTGTAGAAAGCCATTTTGTTGATTTTGAGTCAAGACGGTAAATTTTAGATGGAAAATCAATTCGGCGTGCCCTCCGATAATTATGTATATCTTTTGATGTTAGTGACCTTTTGATACTATATGCTGTTGTTGAATGGGCTTCAGGTCAAATGAAACAAATATTTTATATTTGTCACAACGTTTCGTCCATGTATATGGACATCATCAGGTGAACAATGGTTTCTGTATTAGCATTGATAAATATGTTAACAAATTTGTTTACAAATTATTCACATTACAGTAAGTACTTACAATAATTGTTACATTAAAATTAAATAGTAAATTTCTTCTACACAGTAAAAAAGTTAAACTGACACGTAACTGTCCAACAATAAAGTGCAAGAAATGAAAAATTATATAAACATAAAGCGCATCGAAATCATATTGCAGAGCTTTTTCTTTTCCTTTTCTCCACCAAGTGTTTTTAGTGTGGGCTGACGTCTTCCATATCGGTTCGTCTGTTCATTGTGTTATCAGCATTGATTATATGTAATGTTTCGATAATCATCCTTTTGTTTTGGTGTTCTTCTCGCTGCATTATTTTGACGTTATCGTGGTTGGGGCTGTGCTTGAAAGCTATGCAATGTGATGCCAGTGCTGTCTTCTGTGGTGCGTTGTTCTTGATGTCAGATTTGTGTCCAGCCAGTCTGCTTTTGAGTTTTTGTTTAGTTGTTCCTATGTAGATTTGGTTACATTCTTCGTCAGAGTTTCCCTTACAATCAATTTTGTAAACTAAATTTGAATGTTCCATTTTGTCTATTTTTGTTTTCAAGTTAGTGTATAATTGTGAAGTTGTATTTGTGGATTGCATGGCTAATTTATATTTATCTGCATCTATAAGTTTTGCACTTTTGAACCGGTCTGCTATTTCTTTAATGTACGTAAAGGATTTGTATATTTTATTTTCTCTTTCTTTTTGTTCTGTTGGGTGGATGGTTCGATTTTCATATTGTGTAATAAGTGTTTTTATTATTTGTAACGGGAAGGCGTTTTTTTGCAGTATTTCTTTTATTTTTACTTTGTTACTGATATGATATTCTATGTCGCTAATTGAAAGTACTCTATGTATCAAGTTTTTGGCTGTATTGAAAATTATTTGTTTAGGATGCTGGGAAAAGAAGTTTATCAATCTACCGGATGAAGTTGGTTTTTGGAACCAATCCATTTTGAGTTTTCCTTTTTCACGAATGACTACTGTGTCAAGGTATGCTAATCTGTTGTTTGTTTCAATTTCAACTGTGAATTGTATTTTCTATGGAAACTGTTGAGGATATTTAGAGTGTGTTCAATGTCTTTCGCTTTTATTATGGCAAATATGTCGTCCACATATTTTGTCAAAACCTTAGGTTTGTTTTTTAGTTTTTCGAGGCAGTTTTTAAGGAGCTCTTCGAGAATGATGTCTGCTATTATGGGTGAAGCTGGATTTCCCATCGGCATTCCATCTTTTTGTTGGTACGTTTTGTTACCATAAACCAAGTAGTTGTTGTCGATTATGCAGAATCTTAGTAGTTCGAGAAATTTTGACTTTTTGATGAGAGTGTGTTCCTTAATTTTGTCCCAGCTTTTACTGATAAGTTCTAGTGCCGTGTTTAGCGGAATATTTGTAAAAAGAGATATTACATCGAACGACACCAGAACTTCGTCATTTTCCATTTTTAGCCCCTGTAATTTGTTTTTGAATTGGAGTGAATCCTTAACATTAAATTGGGAATCTGTTGTTAGGTTTTTCAAAATACTAATGAGGTACTTTGCCAAGTTATAACATGGAACTTTCGTTGAAGAACATATAGGGCGTAGTGGAAGACCTTCTTTATGGATTTTGGGAAGTCCGTAAAGTCTGGGAGCTACCGAATTATATGTGGTCATGATGTGTTTTTGACGTTGATCGATTATTTGGTTTTCAAATAAATATTTAACCAGGCTGTTGTTTTTTTCTTGTAATTTGTTCGTGGGATCGTTTCGAATTGGCCAATATACGTTTCTGTCTTCCATCATTGTTTTCATTTTTGTATCATAATCATGTTTGTATATTGCTACTGTAACGTTACCCTTATCCGCTGAAACAATGTAAATTTCTAGGTGTTTGGAGAGAAAGTTCTTTGTTTCATTGAGAATATTGGTTATATATTTATTGAATTCCGAAAAATTTTTCTTTTCCATACAATTATTTAACATGTTTGCAAATTTACCCCGCGCTTTCTCCTTTTCGTCATTATCGCTTATTGTTTGGATGCAATCTTCACCGTCTGCAATAATTTTGAAGAAGGAGTTAGAAGTGGAGTGAATGGTAGTAGGAAGTGCGTACTTTGGACCTAGCGAAAGTAAGTATTGAATTTCATCTGAAATGGGAACACTGGTTTTGTTGACAAACCACTTTTGATTTAGACGAATGCCGTATTTCTCTTTCATCCTATTCTTAAGCAATATTAGTTTTTTGTCGTGTACTCGTGTAAGCTTTTCTTTTCTATTGTTGGTCTGTGTTTGTTCATGAAATAGAAAGTTTGAGTATTCTTCTTCTGTCAAAGTTGATACAATAGAGCTTTCAATGTTTTTAATTATTTTTACCGTGGAGGTTAAATTTTTGTGTTTTGCGGAAATGAAGAGGTTCAAAATTTTGCAGTGGAAATTGAATATTGTTTTTGTAAAGATTTTAATAAAGAATGTTTTTTTACCAATATCCTGTTTAAATAATTCTTCTAGATGTGTTGTTGTATTTGTGATGAAGTTAGGTGTCAGTCCAAACTTTCTGCAACTCAAAAGAAAGCTCTTACTTGTTGTTGTTTTCACTCTTATCGTGCTCAACTTTCTGTGTTGCTTCAATGTTCTGCAAAATTTATTGCCATATTTATCCCTCATACTGTTGTAGAAAGCCATTTTGTTGATTTTGAGTCAAGACGGTAAATTTTAGATGGAAAATCAATTCGGCGTGCCCTCCGATAATTATGTATATCTTTTGATGTTAGTGACCTTTTGATACTATATGCTGTTGTTGAATGGGCTTCAGGTCAAATGAAACAAATATTTTATATTTGTCACAACGTTTCGTCCATGTATATGGACATCATCAGGTGAACAATGGTTTCTGTATTAGCATTGATAAATATGTTAACAAATTTGTTTACAAATTATTCACATTACAGTAAGTACTTACAATAATTGTTACATTAAAATTAAATAGTAAATTTCTTCTACACAGTAAAAAAGTTAAACTGACACGTAACTGTCCAACAATAAAGTGCAAGAAATGAAAAATTATATAAACATAAAGCGCATCGAAATCATATTGCAGAGCTTTTTCTTTTCCTTTTCTCCACCAAGTGTTTTTAGTGTGGGCTGACGTCTTCCATATCGGTTCGTCTGTTCATTGTGTTATCAGCATTGATTATATGTAATGTTTCGATAATCATCCTTTTGTTTTGGTGTTCTTCTCGCTGCATTATTTTGACGTTATCGTGGTTGGGGCTGTGCTTGAAAGCTATGCAATGTGATGCCAGTGCTGTCTTCTGTGGTGCGTTGTTCTTGATGTCAGATTTGTGTCCAGCCAGTCTGCTTTTGAGTTTTTGTTTAGTTGTTCCTATGTAGATTTGGTTACATTCTTCGTCAGAGTTTCCCTTACAATCAATTTTGTAAACTAAATTTGAATGTTCCATTTTGTCTATTTTTGTTTTCAAGTTAGTGTATAATTGTGAAGTTGTATTTGTGGATTTCATGGCTAATTTATATTTATCTGCATCTATAAGTTTTGCACTTTTGAACCGGTCTGCTATTTCTTTAATGTACGTAAAGGATTTGTATATTTTATTTTCTCTTTCTTTTTGTTCTGTTGGGTGGATGGTTCGATTTTCATATTGTGTAATAAGTGTTTTTATTATTTGTAACGGGAAGGCGTTTTTTTGCAGTATTTCTTTTATTTTTACTTTGTTACTGATATGATATTCTATGTCGCTAATTGAAAGTACTCTATGTATCAAGTTTTTGGCTGTATTGAAAATTATTTGTTTAGGATGCTGGGAAAAGAAGTTTATCAATCTACCGGATGAAGTTGGTTTTTGGAACCAATCCATTTTGAGTTTTCCTTTTTCACGAATGACTACTGTGTCAAGGTATGCTAATCTGTTGTTTGTTTCAATTTCAACTGTGAATTGTATTTTTCTATGGAAACTGTTGAGGATATTTAGAGTGTGTTCAATGTCTTTCGCTTTTATTATGGCAAATATGTCGTCCACATATTTTGTCAAAACCTTAGGTTTGTTTTTTAGTTTTTCGAGGCAGTTTTTAAGAGCTCTTCGAGAATGATGTCTGCTATTATGGGTGAAGCTGGATTTCCCATCGGCATTCCATCTTTTTGTTGGTACGTTTTGTTACCATAAACCAAGTAGTTGTTGTCGATTATGCAGAATCTTAGTAGTTCGAGAAATTTTGACTTTTTGATGAGAGTGTGTTCCTTAATTTTGTCCCAGCTTTTACTGATAAGTTCTAGTGCCGTGTTTAGCGGAATATTTGTAAAAAGAGATATTACATCGAACGACACCAGAACTTCGTCATTTTCCATTTTTAGCCCCTGTAATTTGTTTTTGAATTGGAGTGAATCCTTAACATTAAATTGGGAATCTGTTGTTAGGTTTTTCAAAATACTAATGAGGTACTTTGCCAAGTTATAACATGGAACTTTCGTTGAAGAACATGTAATCAATGCTGATAACACAATGAACAGACGAACCGATATGGAAGACGTCAGCCCACACTACAAACACTTGGTGGAGAAAAGGAAAAGAAAAAGCTCTGCAATATGATTTCGATGCGCTTTATGTTTATATAATTTTTCATTTCTTGCACTTTATTGTTGGACAGTTACGTGTCAGTTTAACTTTTTTACTGTGTAGAAGAAATTTACTATTTAATTTTAATGTAACAATTATTGTAAGTACTTACTGTAATGTGAATAATTTGTAAACAAATTTGTTAACATATTTATCAATGCTAATACAGAAACCATTGTTCACCTGATGATGTCCATATACATGGACGAAACGTTGTGACAAAAATAAAATATTTGTTTCATTTGACCTGAAGCCCATTCAACAACAGCATATAGTATCAAAAGGTCACTAACATCAAAAGATATACATAATTATCGGAGGGCACGCCGAATTGATTTTCCATCTAAAATTTACCGTCTTGACTCAAAATCAACAAAATGGCTTTCTACAACAGTATGAGGGATAAATATGGCAATAAATTTTGCAGAACATTGAAGCAACACAGAAAGTTGAGCACGATAAGAGTGAAAACAACAACAAGTAAGAGCTTTCTTTTGAGTTGCAGAAAGTTTGGACTGACACCTAACTTCATCACAAATACAACAACACATCTAGAAGAATTATTTAAACAGGATATTGGTAAAAAACATTCTTTATTAAAATCTTTACAAAAAACAATATTCAATTTCCACTGCAAAATTTTGAACCTCTTCATTTCCGCAAAACACAAAAATTTAACCTCCACGGTAAAAATAATTAAAAACATTGAAAGCTCTATTGTATCAACTTTGACAGAAGAAGAATACTCAAACTTTCTATTTCATGAACAAACACAGACCAACAATAGAAAAGAAAAGCTTACACGAGTACACGACAAAAAACTAATATTGCTTAAGAATAGGATGAAAGAGAAATACGGCATTCGTCTAAATCAAAAGTGGTTTGTCAACAAAACCAGTGTTCCCATTTCAGATGAAATTCAATACTTACTTTCGCTAGGTCCAAAGTACGCACTTCCTACTACCATTCACTCCACTTCTAACTCCTTCTTCAAAATTATTGCAGACGGTGAAGATTGCATCCAAACAATAAGCGATAATGACGAAAAGGAGAAAGCGCGGGGTAAATTTGCAAACATGTTAAATAATTGTATGGAAAAGAAAAATTTTTCGGAATTCAATAAATATATAACCAATATTCTCAATGAAACAAAGAACTTTCTCTCCAAACACCGAGAAATTTACATTGTTTCAGCGGATAAGGGTAACGTTACAGTAGCAATATACAAACATGATTATGATACAAAAATGAAAACAATGATGGAAGACAGAAACGTATATTGGCCAATTCGAAACGATCCCACGAACAAATTACAAGAAAAAACAACAGCCTGGTTAAATATTTATTTGAAAACCAAATAATCGATCAACGTCAAAAACACATCATGACCACATATAATTCGGTAGCTCCCAGACTTTACGGACTTCCCAAAATCCATAAAGAAGGTCTTCCCCTACGCCCTATATGTTCTTCAACGAAAGTTCCATGTTATAACTTGGCAAAGTACCTCATTAGTATTTTGAAAAACCTAACAACAGATTCCCAATTTAATGTTAAGGATTCACTCCAATTCAAAAACAAATTACAGGGGCTAAAAATGGAAAATGACGAAGTTCTGGTGTCGTTCGATGTAATATCTCTTTTTACAAATATTCCGCTAAACACGGCACTAGAACTTATCAGTAAAAGCTGGGACAAAATTAAGGAACACACTCTCATCAAAAAGTCAAAATTTCTCGAACTACTAAGATTCTGCATAATCGACAACAACTACTTGGTTTATGGTAACAAAACGTACCAACAAAAAGATGGAATGCCGATGGGAAATCCAGCTTCACCCATAATAGCAGACATCATTCTCGAAGAGCTCCTTAAAAACTGCCTCGAAAAACTAAAAAACAAACCTAAGGTTTTGACAAAATATGTGGACGACATATTTTCCATAATAAAAGCGAAAGACATTGAACACACTCAACAGTTTCCATAGAAAAATACAATTCACAGTTGAAATTGAAACAAACAACAGATTAGCATACCTTGACACAGTAGTCATTCGTGAAAAAGGAAAACTCAAAATGGATTGGTTCCAAAAACCAACTTCATCCGGTAGATTGATAAACTTCTTTTCCCAGCATCCTAAACAAATAATTTTCAATACAGCCAAAAACTTGATACATAGAGTACTTTCAATTAGCGACATAGAATATCATATCAGTAACAAAGTAAAAATAAAAGAAATACTGCAAAAAAACGCCTTCCCGTTACAAATAATAAAAACACTTATTACACAATATGAAAATCGAACCATCCACCCAACAGAACAAAAAGAAAGAGAAAATAAAATATACAAATCCTTTACGTACATTAAAGAAATAGCAGACCGGTTCAAAAGTGCAAAACTTATAGATGCAGATAAATATAAATTAGCCATGAAATCCACAAATACAACTTCACAATTATACACTAACTTGAAAACAAAAATAGACAAAATGGAACATTCAAATTTAGTTTACAAAATTGATTGTAAGGGAAACTCTGACGAAGAATGTAACCAAATCTACATAGGAACAACTAAACAAAAACTCAAAAGCAGACTGGCTGGACACAAATCTGACATCAAGAACAACGCACCACAGAAGACAGCACTGGCATCACATTGCATAGCTTTCAAGCACAGCCCCAACCACGATAACGTCAAAATAATGCAGCGAGAAGAACACCAAAACAAAAGGATGATTATCGAAACATTACATATAATCAATGCTGATAACACAATGAACAGACGAACCGATATGGAAGACGTCAGCCCACACAACAAATACTTGGTGGAGAAAAGGAAAAGAAAAAGCTCTGCAATATGATTTCGATGCGCTTTATGTTTATATAATTTTTCATTTCTTGCACTTTATTGTTGGACAGTTACGTGTCAGTTTAACTTTTTTACTGTGTAGAAGAAATTTACTATTTAATTTTAATGTAACAATTATTGTAAGTACTTACTGTAATGTGAATAATTTGTAAACAAATTTGTTAACATATTTATCAATGCTAATACAGAAACCATTGTTCACCTGATGATGTCCATATACATGGACGAAACGTTTTGACAAAAATAAAATATTTGTTTCATTTGACCTGAAGCCCATTCAACAACAGCATATAGTATCAAAAGGTCACTAACATCAAAAGATATACTTAATTTGTTTATACATTCGGTGTATATAGTATGGTGTTTAGATCTAAAGTTCAACATTTTACTATAGAAGTTTTGTTTGTGTAGCAAACAGTCTCTGTAATTTTGTAAAGACATTTTTTTACAGCTGCTGATTTGACACCCTTAGCCTTTTTTATTAGTGCTGCATCTTCTATGTCTATACTAAACATTTTAGCTCTTAATCCTATAAATTCCTTCATTATTCTACCATTCTTTTTCATCCTTCATAAATCCTAACTTTTTCACATTGAGCTGGGGCAATACCGTAGCAGTTTTGGGGTGGATAGTCTGAAGTATCAAATTTATCTATTATATCATTTCTTATATCATTGTAAAAATCATCTGTTCTTATTTTATAAATAAATGAATCGGTATCCATGTAGGCCAGATGTAGGTTGTCAGTAAATTTAGGTTTCATGTATGCATAATGAAAGTCGTACATTTTATACTTTGAAATCTCCAAAACACAAAAACCTAAGTATATAGGCTTATTATATACACTGTAAATTCGTTTTAACTGAATAGCAGCCATGGTTTTCGAAAATTCTAATATGCGACTACCGAGATGGGTGCCTTTGCTTTCTATTAAATCGACAATTCGAACATCTTTTCGTTTGTCTACATTTTCCATAGTTTTTCCGAATACAGCATTATTACAAAGTTTACGCTGATCCTTTTCAAACTTTGTGGTGGTTTTTTTTCTTAGTTCATTGTTTAAATCAATATATTTTTTCAGCCATTGAAATTGTTTGAATTGCATCACTCTATGAATTTTCTTAAGCAACAAACCATTATCAAGGCATTGAATTAATGTTTTGTGATGAGTTATATAATTAACTTTATTATTCAAATCAGCAATCTGATGCTTTAGAATTTTTGAATGGAATAAATTTTGAGGATGTTTAAAGTCAACGGAAATAAAAATATTTTAAAAATATTTAAATAGGGTTAGCACTATATTTCTATGAGGATGAATGCCGGCAATTAAAATTTACGATTATAATACGTGCATTGATATATCAAGACCCTGATACATCGTTACCATCATGTCACTCATCTGACTAATAGGACTTGACCATCTATATCTATTGCTTTAGGATTTTTCCTGGATTGAGAGGTAATAATTAGTGTAACAAAAGCCTAATACCTCACTACCATCATATCATTCATTTGTCTATAAGGGCTATACCTTTATCTATTGCTTTGCTAGCATCATGTCAATCATATTACTAAACCCTGTCCCTTATCATTAAAATCCTGAAAAATGATCCAAGGGTTATTTTTATTGCGGAATACAAATGTACATATGTCAATAAGGTCAACACATTATTTTATCTATAGGGATGGATGCCGATAGTTAAAATATGCATTCATGATGATCGTTATACATAAATTTATCCAACTGCTTCCTTATATACACCGATGATATTCCAAGTGTCAACAATACAAATTTATGATAAGGTTAACTACATGAATGAATGCGGGGAAAAACTCTATTGTTCTATCGGGTGATTTTTTTGAGGTTAGGATTTTCATGCATTAGTATTTGACAGATCACGCGGGATTTCAGACATGGTGTCAAGGAGAAAGATGCTCAGTATGCTTTGACATTTCATCATGAATAGACTTACTAACGAGCAACGCTTGCAAATCATTGAATTTTATTACCAAAATCAGTGTTCGGTTCGAAATGTGTTTCGCGCTTTACGTCCGATTTATGGTCTACATAATCGACCAAGTGAGCAAACAATTAATGCGATTGTGACCAAGTTTCGCACTCAGTTTACTTTATTGGACATTAAACCAACCACACGAATGCGTACAGTGCGTACAGAAGAGAATATTGCGTCTGTTTCTGAGAGTGTTGCTGAAGACCGTGAAATGTCGATTCGTCGCCGTTCGCAGCAATTGGGTTTGTGTTATTCGACCACATGGAAGATTTTACGCAAAGATCTTGGTGTAAAACCGTATAAAATACAGCTCGTGCAAGAACTGAAGCCGAACGATCTGCCACAACGTCGAATTTTCAGTGAATGGGCCCTAGAAAAGTTGGCAGAAAATCCGCTTTTTTATCGACAAATTTTGTTCAGCGATGAGGCTCATTTCTGGTTGAATGGCTACGTAAATAAGCAAAATTGCCGCATTTGGAGTGAAGAGCAACCAGAAGCCGTTCAAGAACTGCCCATGCATCCCGAAAAATGCACTGTTTGGTGTGGTTTGTACGCTGGTGGAATCATTGGACCGTATTTTTTCAAAGATGCTGTTGGACGCAACGTTACGGTGAATGGCGATCGCTATCGTTCAATGCTAACAAAGTTTTTGTTGCCAAAAATGGAAGAACTGAACTTGGTTGACATGTGGTTTCAACAAGATGGCGCTACATGCCACACAGCTCGCGATTCTATGGCCATTTTGAGGGAATGGACCGGTAAGTTGGCCACCAAGATCATGCGATTTGACGCCTTTAGACTATTTTTTGTGGGGCTACGTCAAGTCTAAAGTCTACACAAATAAGCCAGCAACTATTCCAGCTTTGGAAGACAACATTTCCGAAGAAATTCGGGCTATTCCGGCCGAAATGCTCGAAAAAGTTACCCAAAATTGGACTTTCCGAATGGACCACCTAAGACGCAGCCGCGGTCAACATTTAAATGAAATTATCTTCAAAAAGTAAATGTCATGGGCCAATCTAACGTTTCAAATAAAGAATCGATGAGATTTTGCAAATTTTATGCGTTTTTTTTTTTAAAAGTTCTCAAGCTCTTAAAAAATCACCCATTACTATTAGCAATCAATATGATATAAGCATGTATTATTACCCCAATACTTCTTTTCATTAGTTACTTGTCACCCCAAAGAAACCTTTTGCAATGTGTAATACGACATTTAGGATCATATCCTGTATATGACTACTTTCCTACCCCCGATGAAGCAGAATACTCCGTTTTTACTCTGGATGATTTCGCTGCTTTTGAAGCAAATTCATTAACCCTAGCCAGTGGATTCAAGCCAACAAAGAAGCTATCGGAGTTGAAAATGGATATAAAATATAACATTTATACCTTGCGAAAGGTTACGACCCGGTGTGGGGTGATAGAATCGTAGCGGATCTTGGCGAATATATGGTAAGATACAATTTTTCTCGTTCTGCTTTCTTTATACAAAATACTTGAAAATTATATTTTTTTCTTATAGGTCTTTTTACCGATAAGATACTCAAAGCTGTCCACAGAAAGCATATTACTAATTGGAGGAGGCTCTTATGCGTTAGAGAAAACATATCAACGTGGATCAACGTTTGAGCTGAAATTTACAAAAATATAAATAATTTTATGTTAATATAATTTATAAGCATATACATATATGTATATATACGTATAAGAAAAAGAGTCAAAATTAAAATTTTTAAAAATCAAAATTATTTCTTTTATTAATTTTACAGAATTTTGTTTTTATCGATCCAAGAGTTATGTTCTGGTGGGAATCCCAACCATTTTACAAAAACTTTATTTCCTCTCGTTTGTAGAACTTTTTCAAATAGATATACATTGCCACAATCAGTTTTCAGCAGTTCTAGTTCATAAGAGCCTCCTTGAATAGGTCTTCCTTGAAAGTCTTCGAGAAGATATGTTATAGGTTTTGTTGCTTGGACTTTTCTTATTTTAAAAACCTCAGTAGTCCAGTTGGGTGTATAACCTTTTTCGAATATATGTTTATACTTGCTAATTCTTACGTTATCACCAACTTTGAATTTCCTTTTACTAAACACTTCTTTATTATTTTTGAAAAGTGATAACATTGACTTTGAATTTTTCTTGTTTACATCTGCAGGTTTACATTTAATGGTTCGGTGGAAAGAATGATTATAATCATAAAGCAATTTCTTATAAATATTTATCCACTTATAGCTTCCATTGAAACTAAATTCTTTCCACATTTTTTCCTTATAGGTTCTATTAAATCTTTCAATAATTGAAGCCTTCAATGAGCTGAATGTAGAATATTGATTAATTTTATGTTTTTCCATCAAACTGTTGAAGTTTGTATTGAAAAATTCCTTTCCATCATCAGTCTGCAAGTTCTTTGGCATCCTAGAAGAATTAGTAAATATTTCATCCATTCCTTTTGAAATAGTAATGCATTTTTTGTTTTTCATTGGGACAACCCAAGCAAATTTTGAAAAAGCATCGATAACTGTCATCAAATAATTAAATCCATTGTTTTTATCGCTGTAAGGTATCATTTCAACCAGATCTGCTTGCCACAAGGCATCATATACCTTTATGATAACATGATGACGTTTGATCATAATTTTCAAGTATTTTGTATAAAGGAAGCAGAACGAGAAAAATTGTATCTTACCATATATTCGCCAAGATCCGCTACGATTCTATCACCCCACACCGGGTCGTAACCTTTCGCAAGGTATAAATGTTATATTTTATATCCATTTTCAACTCCGGTAGCTTCTTTGTTGGCTTGAATCCACTGGCTAGGGTTAATGAATTTGCTTCAAAAGCAGCGAAATCATCCAGAGTAAAAACGGAGTATTCTGCTTCATCGGGGGTAGGAAAGTAGTCATATACAGGATATGATCCTAAATGTCGTATTACACATTGCAAAAGGTTTCTTTGGGGTGAAAAGTAACTAATGAAAAGAAGTATTGGGGTAATAATACATGCTTATATCATATTGATTGCTAATAGTAGAACAATAGAGTTTTTCCCCGCATTCATTCATGTAGTTAACCTTATCATAAATTTGTATTGTTGACACTTGGAATATCATCGGTGTATATAAGGAAGCAGTTGGATAAATTTATGTATAACGATCATCATGAATGCATATTTTAACTATCGGCATCCATCCCTATAGATAAAATAATGTGTTGACCTTATTGACATATGTACATTTGTATTCCGCAATAAAAATAACCCTTGGATCATTTTTCAGGATTTTAATGATAAGGGACAGGGTTTAGTAATATGATTGACATGATGCTAGCAAAGCAATAGATAAAGGTATAGCCCTATTAGACAAATGAATGATATGATGGTAGTGAGGTATTAGGCTTTTGTTACACTAATTATTACCTCTCAATCCAGGAAAAATCCTAAAGCAATAGATATAGATGGTCAAGTCCTATTAGTCAGATGAGTGACATGATGGTAACGATGTATCAGGGTCTTGATATATCAATGCACGTATTATAATCGTAAATTTTAATTGCCGGCATTCATCCTCATAGAAATATAGTGCTAACCCTATTTAAATATTTTTAAAATATTTTTATTTCCGTTGACTTTAAACATCCTCAAAATTTATTCCATTCAAGAATTCTAAAGCATCAGATTGCTGATTTGAATAATAAAGTTAATTATATAACTCATCACAAAACATTAATTCAATGCCTTGATAATGGTTTGTTGCTTAAGAAAATTCATAGAGTGATGCAATTCAAACAATTTCAATGGCTGAAAAAATATATTGATTTAAACAATGAACTAAGAAAAAAAACCACCACAAAGTTTGAAAAGGATCAGCGTAAACTTTGTAATAATGCTGTATTCGGAAAAACTATGGAAAATGTAGACAAACGAAAAGATGTTCGAATTGTCGATTCAATAGAAAGCAAAGGCACCCATCTCGGTAGTCGCATATTAGAATTTTCGAAAACCATGGCTGCTATTCAGTTAAAACGAATTTACAGTGTATATAATAAGCCTATATACTTAGGTTTTTGTGTTTTGGAGATTTCAAAGTATAAAATGTACGACTTTCATTATGCATACATGAAACCTAAATTTACTGACAACCTACATCTGGCCTACATGGATACCGATTCATCTATACTATTATATAAAAGCGAAACCATTTTAAAGTTCGTAACGCATGATCTCAGAAAGTAGTCAACCGATTTATTTGAAATATATTTTATTATTTTCTATATTGTTATGAGAGTGTTTATGGCTTTAATTTTTTATCATTAATTATTTGTCAAACTTAAATATTATTAATTTTACATTTTTTGTCCATTTTTTTTCATTAGTTGACTTATACAACCACTCATATCTTAAAACCTATACAATAATCGACAAAGATTAGCATTGCTTCATAAAGTCAATATTGTTGCGCAAATTTTAAGCCTAAAATCACTTCTAAGCTAAACATACAACCTGAGAAATAAATAAAAACAAATTATACAATTATAAAATTTTTGAATTTATTTTATCCAGGAAATTAGATTCCATCACAATCGCGAGGTCGCTGCTTTGTTTCATTTCATTATCATTCCAACATTTTTAATTTTCTTTTCTTCCCATGCTCTTTCTCTCTTAATATGTGTTCCATTTAATAGTTACTTTTTTTCTCCTACCTACCTACATATTCAATTTTTCTGTATTGTATAGTTCATCAACTAACCTACACACACACATTGTTTTTTTTGTTTCTCTAATTCTATCGTCAGGGCCGTCACATTGCTGAGTAGTGTGGGCTCTTTTTTTTAAGTTACTATGGACATTTAATAAAAATAAATAAACAGTGCCGTGCACATGAAATGCCGATTTATCTAAAGAACAATTAGATCTTTTTTATTTTTCTGGTTCGAGGAAGTGAATAGATTATAATTCTTCCAATTTAAAAATAAAAAAGTTCTATTATAATAGCTTGAATTACCAATTTTGTATCACTTCCTCGAACAATAAAACTGAAATTAAGTTAAAATTTTCTTTACAAATAACTCAAAGAAGGTACTTACAATGACGTCGATAAAAAGAGCACACAAATGTAGGTAGGTTAAGTCAGTTGCACTGCACTCAACATGAGCAGATGAATAAAAAAATGTGTCTATGGATATTTACACACGCATACCTATAGACGTATGAGAACATTAAAAACACAAATTTATTTTTTTTTACCGCAAACTATATTTTTCGGTTGCAAAAAAACGTTTCTAGGTATGAATAAAAGAAAGAAAAGAAGAAAATAGACAAAAATTTCGTTCTGTTTTCAACTAAAAAATTGAAATGGTTTTGTATTTTGTTTGTTTTCACGTGCGGCTTGGCCTTTACTACGTAATATTTTACTTAAGTTTTTTTTCCTAAAGTGTTAATTTCGGTAAGGAAGTGTTTTTTGATTATAAACTAAAATTAATATTATTGTAGAAAATATGCTCATTCCCATTGAGAAATTTTTTCATATGCTAATACTAATATTCAAAAATGTTCGTGGTTACAATTTGCGAAGCAACGCGAGCACGGGTCGGCTAGTTTATTTATAAAATAAGAACAGATGATTTTTACAATGATATAAGAAATGATATAATAGATAAATTTGATACTTCAGACTATCCACCCCAAAACTGCTACGGTATTGCCCCAGCTCAATGTGAAAAAGTTAGGATTTATGAAGGATGAAAAAGAATGGTAGAATAATGAAGGAATTTATAGGATTAAGAGCTAAAATGTTTAGTATAGACATAGAAGATGCAGCACTAATAAAAAAGGCTAAGGGTGTCAAATCAGCAGCTGTAAAAAAATGTCTTTACAAAATTACAGAGACTGTTTGCTACACAAACAAAACTTCTATAGTAAAATGTTGAACTTTAGATCTAAACACCATACTATATACACCGAATGTATAAACAAATTAAGTTTAAGTTGTTCTGATGACAAAAGATTTATATGTACCAATAATATAAATACACTAGCTTGGCGTCATTATCGAATAGAACTTGAAAATGAAATGTAAAACTGATCTTGTGGCATTGGCCTTAAAATTTAATTAAAAAATAAAAAAAATATTAAAAAAATTAACATGTCTTTTTACTTAACGATTCTTTTCTCTGTTCACTCATATGGACCACCTTTTCTGAAAAAACTTAACTCTTAAACATCATGTTCTGTTCATGATTTTGTTCAGTTTTCTATGGTGATTTTTGCGTTCCGAACGTGAATTTTACGTTTTTGCGTTTTAACGTGAACGTGAATTTTACGTTTTTTCGTTTTAACGTGAACGTGAATTTTACGTTTAACGTGAATTTTACGTTTTTTTGCGTTTTAACGTGAACGTGAATTTTACGTTTTTACGTTTTAACATGAACGTGAATTTTACGTTTTAACGCGAATTTTACGTTTTTGCGTTTTAACGTGAACGTGAATTTTACGTTTTTACGTTTTAACGTGAACGTGAATTTCACGTTTTTACGTTTTAACGTGAACGTGAATTTTACGTTTTAACGCGAATTTTACGTTTTTGCGTTTTAACGTAAGTTCTTATGATATACCTATTTAGGTATTTATTAAGAAACAATTTTGAATGATCAAGGGTATAAGCAAATGTTTACTTTTAATAAGGTAAAAGACTTTATTTGGATCTTTATTTTTAGAGAAGTATTAGCATTTGTAATTGTACTTACATAAATTTGATGCCTTTGTCTCAGTCTAAAGATATATCTATGTAAATTCTAGCAAATCCAATTTTTGTATGCCAAAGCAAAGTTTTTAACTTAGGAATAATTTTTCTATAAATTTGAAATAAACATAACGTTTTACTACTGTTTTAAAATATACGTACGTGCACTTTTGACTAGCGAAATGGGGGTCTATGTCTCTTCGTGTAGAAAGTAGAGGCAATTTTAGAACGAATCAGTTCAATTGACAAACCAAGACTATTTAAAATATTTCCTGTATTTTTAAATTTAAAAATGTACCTGTTAAAAAAGCTTGTTTCCAAAATTTGATTTGTCAAAAAAAACCTTAATGTTTCAAAATTCTTATTTGAAAATCTTTAGAGCAGTTTACTTTTTAAATTAATTTTGTACACATACAATTTTTCAATTTTAGTTAAAATATATATTTTTGGTATGCAGTTATTTTGAACTAATTAATATACAGTTTCGTAAAAAACTAATGACCCATTTTGGATACATCGAATTTTGAAAAAAATTTACCAAAATAACGTGGGGTACTCTTCTGGAGCAATACAAAAATCTATCGGCTTAAGCAACACATAGATGCCTGCTTAAATATAAACCATATTTACATATATGTTGTTTATGCCCTCTATAAGGTCCGAGCTTTGTTGTCCACATTAATTTGTTAAAAATGAAGCAAAAAGTAGAATTTATGTAATATAATATGTAAATAAAAGCCATACATTTCATATTAAAAAAGAAAATACAAATTGGATGAATTAAATTAATTTGAAGTCAATATCTTCTATTATTCGCGAGATTTCGAGAACCGAACATAATTGTTTACCAATGTTGCGTACTATTTTTTGTAGATTTTATTTTTTTATGAAAAAACTGACTGTTGGACTTTTATAAAAAAATCACTGTAAGATTAAATTAGTTTGAAGCCAATATTTTTTTAATTTTTGTAAAGATATTTGAGTCGAAAGTAATTTTCTACTTTTAGTAATGTTTTTATTTATTGCAAGAAAACTGTCAATTCGATTTTTCTCAAAATTTAAGTGAAAGTTGAAAACAATATTTTTATTGCTAAAATATTCGAGGTGACAAATATGTTTGTTCAGTTTTTTTGATTTATAAAAACCCGTTAATTTGATTTTTTTTTCCAAAAACTATACTAGTTTTGTATAGCGTTACAATATACATATAATATAAAATTTAATTCAAGTCTCTAGCGTTATTGGTTCGTGATATATTTAGGGTTAACCAAAGTTTTCACCTTTTTTTAAATTGCTTTGGTAAAAAAACCACCCACTCAATTTTTTTTTAGAGTCCTTTCTGCATCTTTCTGTATTATTATCTGTATAACAAAATTTGAAATTTGAAGTCGATATCTCTATTGGTTCTTGAGCTATGGACGACGAAAAAAACTTCCCGAACGTATACGTACACACGCACGCTCAGACATCTCTCTAAAAATCTTTTATTTCGACTCTAGGGACCTTGAAACGTCGAGAAAACGGACCGATTACAATAACTTCCTATGGGAATTTAAGAACGCTTAACGCAAATCGGCTCTTACCCTTAATATCCAAATTTTAGGTCAATCAACCTAATGCCTTGGGGTGAAGGTACGGGCCAGGACGGAATCAGTGGACTCACTTTTTTCTACTTCTCTACCATTGAAATGTCATTTTTGATTCTTGAGTTCGACATTTTTTACGAATGCAAAACTTGCCTATATGACGCAAGTAAAAAAATTAATTTCAGACCATGATTTTCTAAATTGTGAAATTAAGTCATAAATTGAATTTAAATATCTGAAGAATCCTTCATCTTAACAAGGTTATTATAATTATTGGTTGGTAAGTGGCACAAAAAAACTGCGAAATCGTATAAAAGAAAATTTCAAATCAATACAAAAATACCTACTTCGACACTACATTTACGAAAATAGGTATACTTACTAATAGTTAATAAGTTAAAAAAAACTTTCAATTGGATTTTCCTAAGAGTCACACATCTTAAAATAGAAGAGCTGACAAAATTGTATTAAAGGTACCTACAACAGCAAACAACATATACCTACCTATACCTACCTAAATATAAACTAATTTTTTTTTGTTTATGCCTAAGGTCCCAGCTTTATTGTTTACATTTATTTATTAAAAATAATAAAACAAAAGGAGAATTGGAACATATTATTATTATATATTATTATTATATATTATCAAATTAATCAAATTATCTGAACCAACATAAAGAATGCATTTTTGTTTTTATTTTAATTTTAAACTACATACATAGGTATTTATAAATACTGTACCTACCTATCTACTAATCTCAAACAAAATGCTAAGTGTACGGATATTATCGCACTGTCCAGATACTAGTAGGAATTCCCTATGAAATTTCATAAATTACCTGCCTACCTACCAATATCTTTTATATCTAAAATTTGAATTTAAAATAAAACATAAAGAATACATTTTTGTTTTTATTTTTATTTTAAACTACATACATAGGTATTTATAAATACTGTACCTACCTATCTACTAATCTCAAACAAAATGCTAAGTGTACGGATATTATCGCACTGTCCAGATACTAGTAGGAATTCCCTATGAAATTTCATAAATTACCTGCCTACCTACCAATATCTTTTATATCTAAAAATTGAATTTAAAATAAAACCCACATCCTGGAAAAAATCACCTACCAGTTGATATTTATCTGCAAAAAAAAAAACACCAGCAAAAATATACATAACTATAACCAAACGTATAACTATCCCAATATGTTTCTTCTTCACAAAAATCGCATCGTAGCTTCGTATACATAATACAACCATTTTTCATATACAGGGAGAAGCAGAGTCATGAATGTAAATAAAAACAAAAATCAGTACAAGATCTTAAACAGCTGATGTAAGCATACAAAAATTTCATTCATCCCCTTATTAGACACAATATTAAGACATTGCCGTTTTTCATATAAAAATGCATTGATATAAAGAAATTACAAAAACAAATTCATCGACCTTCATGTGGAAGCTTAGTATATGAAAACATATACAAGGATAGATTCAAATAGAATGAAATTAACTGTCTCCCTTATTCTGCTGGCTGCTCTCGGTCCCCGATACTACCGCCAACGACGGCGGCGGCGGCGCGGCGTCCGGTCGCGCAAAAAAATGTCTGCCCATGAGAGTACTATAGTTTTCATATACAAAGGTTGTGCTATCCAAAAAATCCAACTATGAATTTTACGTTTTTACGTTCTAACGTGAGCGTGAATTTTACGTTTTTACGTTCTAACGTGAACGTGAATTTTACGTTTTAACGCGAATTTTACGTTTTTTGCGTTTTAACGTGAACGTGAATTTTACGTTGTTTGCGTTTTAACGTGAACGTGAATTTTACGTTTTTACGTTCTAACGTGAACGTGAATTTTACGTTTTTACGTTCTAACGTTTGCTAAGCATGGTCTAGAACGTTAGTTTTCATATACAAAGGTTGTGCTATCCAAAAAATCCAACTATGAAAGTATATCCCACAACCAATTTTTCACTGAAAATCCAATCCCACAACCAATGTTGAAATGAAAAAAAATATAGATGGTGCTAGAAGATGCCGGTATTTAGCATAGATCAGAACCCTGGTGATGCCGGTGCACCGGTGATTAGCATAGATCAGAACCCTGGTGCTGCACCGGTGCACCGGTGGTCTCGTACCCTCTAGTTACAACTACTTACATCTACACTAATATTATAAAGAGGAAAGATTTGTATTTTTGTTTGTAACGAATAAACTCAAAAAGTACTAGACCGATTTTAATAATTCTTTTTTCAATAGAAAGCTACATTATCACTGAGTAACATAGGCTATAATTAGTACTAGATTACTATAGAAATTTTTAGAAATTACTATTAAAACCAACCGAAGGTGTAAAAAAATTAGCCATAAAATTGTTGTGAGTATATGTACATACACCCATACAATGTAAATATCACATAAGTATATAATAATATGTATTATATTAAGAATAACAAAAGATCATTGTAATATTCACTAGAGTCAGTCGATATAATAAAGTCTTAAAGTAAACTTGCCCGACTCTTCATTATCAGATTATCACATGGTGTCAGATGTGAATTCGGAAAAAAAAATTACTTTTTCATATAAGATAAATGGATAAAAAGAATAAAACGAAAATCGTAAATAGTGAAAGAACAATGGAACCAGTTGTAACGAGTGGTTTTAACATGCAGCCAATGCACTTTAAAGCGAATAATCTAGCGAGTGCATGGACAAAATGGAAAACTCAATTTAAAATCTACATGCGGGCAAGTGGTTTCGAAACTCAAGATGATCAGTGTAAAACAGCTCTACTTTTACATCACATGGGATCTCAAAGTGTAGACATCTTTAGTTCATTTAATGAGGATATCGACAAGGTCACCTTTGATAGTCTCATACAAAAATTCGATACCCACTTTGTTCCAAAAACAAATATTTCCATGGAGAGACATTGCTTCTTTACTCGTCGGCAACTTCCTAATGAATCCATAGAGGATTTTGTTACAAGTCTTAAAATCCTCAGTGTAAATTGTGAATTCAAAACTTTAAAAGATGAACTTGTGAAAGACATTTTTATATGTGGTCTGCATGCATCTTTCAGTTATATTAAAGAAAGACTCCTTGGTGAAGGCGACATCAAATTGGACAAAGCAATTGAAATTTCCAAATTACTTGAAATTTCAAGGTCACAAACCAAACAACTAGAAGGTGGCACTGATCTTTCAAATACAAATTTTGTTGGTGCATTACATACTAGCACAAATAATAGAAACCGAAATCTAACAAACACTCATGCTAACAAAAGAAATCAAACGGAAAAACAAAAAACATGGAAAACTAATACTAATGAAAATAATGAAACAAACACCTGTGGACGTTGCGGTCAACATCATAAATTAAAATGTCCCGCTATTGGAACAATATGCCAAAAATGTAAGAAGCCAAACCATTTTGCATAAATGCGTAAGTCAATCAAAAAAGTCAACGTCATTGATTTACACGAATACGAACAGGAGAGCGATTATACGTCATCGAATGAAGATCTTCACATCGATACTTTACAAACGGGAACATCATCACAATCATCATATACAGATTTGTACATCGGTACATTGTTAGCTAAGGCGCCAGTTATAGCTATCATTGAAATCGATCCGGACAAATTTTTGAATCGAAATTTGACGGTGTTTCTCTTTGATTAGAAATGAAAATTATATACCGATCGATCGGATATCACACAAAGAATTTTTTTTTTTTAAAAAAAAGTTTAATTGCACATTTATTTTTCTCTAAAAATGTATTTTTCTATTTTCCGGACGGAAATTCATTTTCCTGAACAGCTGATACTTTTATGTTCAAAAGTGAAACGAATCGTTCCACTGATTTGTTTTCCAATTTCACACAATTCCAATGACAGATTTCTGTCAGTAAAAATTTTTCGGTGGCTTTCAATCAGGAAAAATTTTTCAATGACAGAATTTTTTAATGAAAGCTATAAACGACCTGTCAAAAAAATTCCAATGTTTGTTTTCAATGATGAAAACCAATGATAGCTATAACTGGCGCCTAAGACAGAGACCGAGACGCAAGATAACAACAGTATTTGGTATTGTAGTGTAGAAATAAATAATAGAAATATTAAAGTACAGTTGGATACTGGTGCGCAAACTAATATAATTTCACTAGAAACATTTAAAAAACTTGGTTTAAAAACAAATAACTTACGGGTATCAAACACAAACGTCTTAACTTTTAGTGAAGAAAAACTAGCTGTGAAAGGAGTGTGTTGCATTCCCTGTTTAATCAATAAAAAAGTCTATTCTATTGAATTTCATGTTATTGATTTGAAATGTCAAACAGTGTTTGGTTTACGCACCTGTGTACAACTTAATCTAGTTAAGCAATTAAATTCAATATACTCGAATAATGAAATTAGTAATCGTAAGCATGAACAAATTGTAAATGAATTTTCTGAGGTTTTTCAAGCAATTGGGTGTCTTAAAGCAAAATGTAGCTTTCGTTTAAATCCGGAGATTTTACCTGCGATAGAATACACGAGAAGTGTTCCATTCAAACTGCATGTATTGCTTAAGCAAGAATTAGAAAGGCTCGTTAAACTTTATATTATAGTCCCGGTATATGAACCATCACAATGGGTCAACCCAATTGTCATAGTTACAAGACCCAACAGTGAATTAAGATTATGCTTAGATCCAAAACAATTAAATAAAGCTATATATAGACCTCACTTTCAATTTCCCACTATAGGAGATATTAAATCAAAACTTTTGCATGCTAAATATTTTTCTGCCCTCGACGCGAAATCGGGGTTCTGGGCGGTTCCTTTGTCAAATGAATCGTCCATGTTATGCACGTTTATTACCCCATTTGGGCGGTACAGATTTTTGCGTTTGCCATTTGGCATTAATACCGCCCGGAAATTTTTCACGCGCTTATAAATAAACTCTTTGCTGATATTGAGGGTGTTGTACAGTATAATATACGCTCAGCTATATTCTCTCTTACTCAACTCCTATATGTACATAATGCTTTAGGTATATCGTATTGTATATAATAAAACACAGTCAGTCGACTACTGACCTGCTAACACCAACGTTGTTTCAATCATTATCTGTTCATGGCGACCGTGACACTCGTTTTTATATATAATTTTATAAAAGTTAAAAAAAAAAAAAAATCTATAAAAAACAATAAAAATCAGTGTAAAGTATTCACTTTATAAAGGAGGAATCCCTCAAAAACAAAAAAAAATAACAATAAGCACCCAAAATCCAATTTTCTTCATCGCCATCTCTGCTACCACGTGACTCTGAACTCCCTCAAATCTTATAATTGTTGTCACCAAAATAAAGGTCAAAGACGACGAAGAACAATCAAAAGTGAAAATTAAATAAAAAGAAAAAGTGTCGTTGGATTAAACCAGTATTAAGAACACCATTTTATAACCAGAAAAATAAAAATTTCAACTTAAATAAAATAATTTTGCATTACATAACAAGTGAACATAAAGTGCAAACTGTAAATTCTTTGTTCTCTTTTCTGCAAAATCAAACGGAACAATCCCAGTACAAAAAAAAAGCAGGAACAAAACAACCGCTACCAAAAACAAAAAAAAAGAGAGTGACATCAATTGAAATTATTCTAACATGATTTATTTTACTGTATAATGTATAACAAATAAATTGTAAAAAAAAAACAGTATTGAAAGAGAAGGAAATAAAATCAAAAAAAAAAATAGAAACACAAAAAAAATGAAGTCTCATATGTAAAACAATAAGAAAGAATACAATATATACTATACACATGTGTTTTATATACTAAATTGCATGCCTACTTTTAAGTTAAGACTTATTATATTTGGTATTTCATTATTGCACTTTTTGTAAGATTTTAATATTATATGGGTGAATTTGAAAAAACTAAGGAGAGATTTTTAGATCTATATAAATGTTTAAATAAAACAAAAATTCCTAATAATAGCGAAGACACATTTAAACGATTAACTAACACATTTAACGAGATTAAAATTTATTGGAAAAAGAACCTAGGAGAAGAACAAAAAGCTGAAGTGTCAAATTTATATTTTTCATTGAGAGATAAGTACGCAAAAATCTGCATCAGATTAGGCAAAAAAGTTCTTATTCCTTTTGAAATAGACAAATTAATAGATATTACAGAGATTAGCGAAGAGAATAGTGAAGACGAGGTATATGAGGAAATGGCAATCACACAGGTAGAATTTATAGCCTTGGCTACAAAACTTATTCCAGAGTTCGATGGGCAACCAGAAAATATTACAAGGTTTATTGATGCCCTTGAACTTTTGGAGATGACAGTTGATTCTCATATGAATATAGCAGTAAAAATCATAAAAACAAAACTATTAGGATCAGCTAGAAATTATATAACCAACGAAACAGACATTTAATCGATCATTACTACTTTGAAAAGTAACATTAAAAGCGAATCATCAGAAGTCGTTGCAGCAAAGTTGCACAATGTTAAACAAAATAACAAGTCAGCCAACATTTATATAAAAGAAGTAGAAGATTTAACATCATCCTTAAAAAGAGCTTTCATAACTGAAGGTGTTCCAGCTAAATTGGTAGACGATTACGCTGTTAACCACGCTGTAAAAGCTATGACCAAAAACGCTTCTAACGATAAAGTTAAATTTATAATGGAAGCGGGACATTTTAACAACATGAATGAGGCAGTCACGAAGCTCATTTCTTCTAGCACTGATGCTGGTCCCAGTTCATCGGTTTTTCATTTTAGAAAAACTAACCGTGGTCGTGGGGGAAGCTCATACGGATATAACAATAGGGGGAGTAGTTATAATAACTTACGGGGCAATGCTAGAGGTAGTTACAGAGGTAACCACAGAACAAACGCATTTGATTATAATGCATATAATAATCGATGGAATAATAAAAATGTGAGGAATAATAGAACCACACATGCTAGCAACTGCGCCCGTCAAAATAACAGTACCAGGGCAGTTAGATATGCTTGTCAGGGAAACGAGGATTCCCCTCAGGAAGTCAGACTGGGGGATTGTTAACTAAAAATCAAATTAAAAATAGCGTAGCGCTGACGCCTACGCATCAAATTTTCAAGATGCATTTAAATCTAAGTAGTTACGTAAGAATATCATGTAATTTAATAGGTGGGAAAAGTATGTTTCTTGTGGACACAGGTGCTACAGTATCAACGCTTCGAAAATCGAAATTATTACAAAATACGGTTATTAATAGAAACTTGAAATGCAACTTATCAGGGATCTCTCAAGAAACCGTCGCTACGGAAGGATTGGCAGTAGCTCGCCTTTACATTGACGAGGTTTGGCTTGAACATAGTTTTTACATTGTAAATGATGATTTTCCTATCCCTGTGGATGGTATATTAGGCCTTGATTTTATACAAACATTTAATTGTGTTCTTGACTATGGCCAAAACTGGCGTCTCATCCTTAGGCCAATCTTCATGCCTGGAGACTTAGTAATTCCTATCCTAGATTCAATAGCACCTCAATATCTCACGCTTCCTGCTAGGGCTGAAGTAATTCGGAGAATTGAGTTTTTAAGTAAGGAAAATGAAATTTTAATCCCGAACCAAGAAATCAAAGACGGAATTTTCGTCGCGCGAACAATCGTTTCAAAAACTAGCCCATTCGTTAAAATTGTTAATACAACTCCAAACATTGAAATATTAAATAACGTGAAAATTGCATTTGAAAGTTTAAATGACTATAAAATATACTCGTTCAGTAACTATACTCCAACACGTAGAGATATCGTTTTAGACAAATTAAAAAAAAAAATTCCGGATTTTGTTAAAGAAGATATGACGAAGCTATGTCAAGAGTTTTCTGACATTTTTGCACTCGAAGATGACAAGCTTACAGTTAATAATTTTTATAAACAAAAATTAAGACTTAAAGACAATACTCCGGTTTACATTAAAAATTATCGGACACCGAATTCACAAAAAGAAGAAATTAATAAGCAAGTAAAGAAAATGATAAAAGACGAAATAATTGAGCCCTCGTGCTCGGAATATAACAGTCCGATTCTATTGGTTCCCAAGAAGTCTCTACCAAACAACCCTAAGAAACGGTGGAGGTTGGTCATTGACTATAGACAGCTGAATAAAAAGCCTTTAGCTGACAAATTTCCCCTTCCGAGAGTTGACGAAATTTTTGATCAGCTTGGTAGGGCAAAATATTTTTCGTGTCTAGACCTTTTCTCCGGATTCCATCAAATAGAACTTGACTCAAGTTCTAGAGATTTAACAAGTTTTACCACAGACAACGGCACGTATCGCTTTACAAGGTTACCTTTTGGTTTGAAAGTTTCGCCGAATTCGTTTCAGCGCATGATGTCGCTAGCGTTTTCTGGTTTATCACCCGACAAATCATTTGTCTATATGGATGATTTGATTGTAGTTGGCTCTTCGATAAATCAAATGTTGAAAAATATTCGCAGTGTATTCGAAATTTGTAGGAACCGTAACCTAAAGCTTAACACTGACAAATGTTGTTTTTTTAAACATGAGATTACCTATTTAGGACATAAATGTACTAAAAATGGCATTTTACCTGATGATAACAAATTTCAAGTTATTAAGAATTATCCTAGACCTACGGACGCGGATTCGGTAAGAAGATTCGTTGCTTTTTGCAATTATTATCGCCGATTTATCAAAAATTTTGCTCATCATTTGTACGAATTGACAAGACTCACACGAAAAAATTCTGAGTTCATTTGGACTGAACATTTTGAAAAGCTTTTCAATACTTCAAAAATGCTCTTGTTAATCCACCGATACTGAAATACCCTGATTTTTCTCAGACATTTTTTATAACAACAGATGCTAGCAAGTTAGCATGCGGTGCGGTGCTAAGCCAAGAATATGACGGAAAATTACACCCGATCTCATACACTTCACGAACTTTCACCAAAGGTGAAAGCAACAAATCCGTAATCGAGCAAGAACTAACTGCGATTCATTGGGCCATAAATTATTTCCGTCCATATATTTACGGCACAAAGTTTATTGTTCAAAGCGACCACAAACCTTTAACTTACCTCTTTTCGCTAAAAAACCCGTCTTCAAAGCTAACGAGAATGCGTTTGGACTTGGAGGAATATGACTTCATCGTTAGTTACATAAAAGGTTCTGAAAATGTTGGTGCAGATGCACTATCGAGAATAGATTTTGCCGATATAAAATCAAATTCTATTCTTCGTTTTAACATAGCGAAAATGACCACCAGGTCCATGAATAAGCAAACTTCAAATACTATATCCGAAAATAAACCAAATTCGAAAATACCAGACAAATGTAAACGAAAAATATATGAAGCACTACAAGCTTTCGAAACAAGAAAAGCACCAATCGTAAAATTTAATTTAACCGCCAATAGACCGTTTTTAACTTTAAAAAAAGGAAAGTGTACACTTATAAAATACATGATAAATACATGATAAAGACTTAGGTCGGCTCCTGTCAACGCTTGAAGCCGATGTCGAAAAATTCACTATCAGGGAGCTGCAGATCTCTTTAAGTGATGATATCTTCAAGATTTTTTCTGTCGACAATTTTAAAAATATTGCTAGCAGTAATTTAAAAAACTGATATTAGTTTTAAGGCCAAGTCCTGTAATGATTCTTGATAGAAAAGACAAAGATCTCCTATTAGAAAGGTTCCATAATGACCCATTACAAGGCGGCCACTGCGGTCAAAAACGATTACTTCATAAACTAAAATCAAAATATTTTTGGAAAAATATGTCCAAAGACGTTGCAAAATTTGTTAAATCTTGTACCGAATGCCAAAAAAACAAAAGTTTATCAAAAAACTCGGAACCTCTTGTACATACCCTTACACCCCAAAAGGCGTTTGATATCGTCCAAATAGACAAAACAGGGCCTTTAGTTAAAACGCCAAGCTCTAAAGAATATGCTGTCACCATCATTTGCGATCTAACGAAGTATTTAGTCATAATTCCGGTTCAAGATAAAAAAGCCATAACAATTGCTAGAGCTATTTTTGAAAACTTTATTTTAATTTATGGACCTATGAAAGAAATGCTTACCGATAGAGGTGCAGAATATATAAATGAAACAATTGAAGAATTATGCAAGTTGTTAAATATTAAACACAATAAATCAACAAGCTACCATCACAGATCGTTAGGTTGCGTAGAGAGATCACACAGGACTCTTAACGAATATCTGCGAGCTTACATTAATACCAATAAAGATGATTGGGATAAGTGGGTTGCATATTTCGCCTATTGTTTTAATACAACACCTTCGGAGACTATTGGTAACTATTGCCCATACGAGCTTATATTCGCTAAGAATCCCTCTGATTTCGCTTGTATAAATTCGGGAAGAGTTGAACCATGCTATAATCTCGATGCATACGAAAAAGAAGTTAAACTTCGACTACAAGTTGCTTCTCAAAGATCACATCAATTCCTAGAAAAGTACAAATTTCAACGAAAAGAAAATTTTGACCAGAACATTAGACCACAGACAATAAATCCCGGCGATTCAGTTCTTCTTCTAAAAGAACCAAGGCACAAATTAGATCCAATTTTCAAAGGACCATATACGGTAACAAATGTAAACGAACCAAACGTCACCATTATAACTGATAAAGGTAAAAAATTATTAGTGCATAAAGATAAAGTTAAATTATTCAATAACTTCTCAATTTGAAATTAAAAAAAAGAAAACACACATATGCATAAAGTCATGATAAAAATAGTTCTAAGAACATATATATTTTTTTTCAAATTCTCCAATCAATTATCTTTGAATTTGTCTCATCAAAAAAAAAAAAATTAATTAAATGAAATAAAAGAAGCGAAACAAGATTTATCACTTAATAAACTATTGAATATTGAAAATATGTAATATAAGTACATACGTATGTATGTGTGCTAAACAAAAAAAAAAATTAAATTTAAGCCAAGTTTTATATTTCAAATTTCTTAAAACAAAAAAAAATATGTAATTTAAATTAAAACTATTCATTTAATTTAATTAACTACAGAATCAAAACAAAAATCGTAAATTAAATATGAATTTTTTTTTCAATTTTGTTTAATTCCCAACAGCGCTGTTTGTAAAAATTAATATGGTAATAAGTATTATTAACGTTTAGTAATTAGTTTAAGTAAGCATTCACTACAAATTAAGTCTAGATTTCCAAAAGGGGAAGGTGTACAGTATAATATACGCTCAGCTATATTCTCTCTTACTCAACTCCTATATGTACATAATGCTTTAGGTATATCGTATTGTATATAATAAAACACAGTCAGTCGACTACTGACCTGCTAACACCAACGTTGTTTCAATCATTATCTGTATCAATCATTATTTATATCGATGATTTTATCATCTATGCAAAATCACAAAAAGAGCATGATATTATACTAAGACGTGTCCTTGAGCGAGCTTATCATACGCCCAAATCGAAAAGGAACTTTTGGCGATCCTTTTTGGCTGTGTAAAGTTTCACCAATTTGTGTATGGGCAAAAAGTTACCGTCGAGACTGATCACAAACCCCTTATTAGTCTAATCAGTAAACCATAAAAACAAAATTCCGACTAGATTACAACGTATTATACTACGGTTGCAATCATATAATAAAAATTTTCTGAAATAGATAAAGATATACAATTGCAAGTCATTTTAATAATTTCTTCGTTGCCCGTGTCAAAATCCAAACTCGAAGACATTAAAAAAGAAACTTTGGCTGACAATTCTTTACAAAAAGTTATTGAGTATTGCAAAAATGGTTGGCCTTGTGCTACCAAAGACGTTGACATGTTAGCCAGACCCTACTTTTCAATAAAAGATGAGACTCATTTCATTAATGGCCTTTTGCTCAAAGGAAGTAGTATAATAATCCCTACCACCCTTAGGCCTTACATACTAAGTCTAATTCATGAAGGACATCTTGGGATAGAATCATGTTCGAGAATGGTAAGAGGTGTTGTTTACTGGCCACAAATAAAAAACGATATTAACAACTTAGTTTCAAACTGCGAGGCATGCATTCGAAACAGGCCATCCAATCAGAAGCTTCCACTGATGCCTCACGAACAAACTGATTTGCCATGGAATAAGGTAGGCTCGGACCTATTTTATTTTCAAAACAAATGTTTTCTTCTAATAGTAGACTATTACTCGAAATATGTTGAAGTTATTCCTCTCAATAATAAATCTTCTTCACAGCAAGTAATAACAGCTTTCAAATCAACGTTTGCTCGCCATGGAATCCCAGAAAAACTCGTTACCGACAATGGACCTCCATTTAACGCAAACGCGTTTAACGAGTTTTGTGAAGAATAGGATATTGAGCATACTACATCTAGCCCATATCTTCCACGTTCTAATGGTCTAGATGAAAGATCTATAAAAACTATAAAATCACTTTTACTAAAATGCTTAGAAACAAAATCTGATCCATATATAGCTTTACTACAGTATCGATCTACCCCAAAGCAAATTTTCATTCGCCGTCGGAACTTTTAATGTCGCGCAGGTTGGGAACCAAGTTACCAAATATAAAAAAGATTTTATATCCGGTAAAAATCAATAAAAATAAACATTAATTGAACATGCACAAATATAATCTAAAAATGAAACAAAATTATGATAAAGACAAAGTCTATTATAAGAAAGATCTTAAATCCAGTTGGATGCCAGCTACTATTGTTAGCAAATGTAGAGAACCGCGTTGGTTTGTTTTGGAAGATGTCTCTGGTGGTATTTATCGCAGAAGTCGAGAACACATATTAAAGATACCAGATACGAATGGAAATCGAAAAAAAATCACGAAGACATGGCTGAAACACCATCGTATCGTCGTCTTTAGATTTAAACGAAATCCAAAGAGAATCCCATGGTAACAATGAAATAAGTGATCCATCATCTGTTAGAACAAAATCAGGTAGATTAGTGAAACCTCCTGAAAGATACTCACCATCAGATTATTTATAAAAAATTAAACTTTATTTTATGCATAACTCACTTAAAATATAACTGATTATTATTTTTTTTTCCAATTTGTAATGAAGTAAACAATGTTATGAACTAATAATGAATTGAATTTAACTTATTTTGAATTATAAATTATAATCATTATCAGTTAATTAATAAAATCAATAAAAAGAAAAGGATGTTGTGAGTATATGTACTTACACCCATACAATGTAAATATCACATAAGTATATATAATATGTATTAAGAATAACAAAAGATCATTGTAATATTCACTAGAGTCAGTCGATATAATAAAGTCTTAAAGTAAACTTGTCCGACTCTTCATTATCAGATTATCACAAAAATGTCTTTCATCTCATACGTTGCGAAGAGTATTAATGATAGGACAAAAACATGTTTTTTAATTTAGTGATTCATGGTCGTTTTAATTAGCATGCTTATAACTTAAATATCTGTACCTATTTACATATGTATGTCTGCCCGTGCGAAGCCGGGATGGGCCGCTAGTATTTTATATAGTACTATTATAAGGCGAAATTTTTTATTTCATCTCCACAACTGTTAAGGGCGCTGCGTGTATAAAAATGCTTGGTGGAGGAGAGTTAAGAATGAGGAGAAAATGACTGTAGATACAATGAGAGGAGTGTATTTGTTTAAGTTTTTTTGCTTCCACGTGTCAATGCAGAGGAGATATTTATATACATACATATTTTTGTAGCTATGTATACTTTAACTTTGCAGGTATTTTGAATTTAAAAATTCTCGTTTGATTTTAAATCTTCAATTTTTGTGAAAAATGAAATGTTGCCATATTTGGCATATGATGCATTGAAGATTTTAAATATATTCAATTGTTTTGTTGTTGTTATTATTGCCTATTATTTGTTATTTGTACGTATCAAGTACAAACACAATCAAAATTGCACACATTTAAAGGTATTCAAAACTAGGTCGTTTTTTGTTTTTTTAACGGCTTAACAGGATGTACTGCATTGAATTTTTAATTTTCGCATAAACTACTTAATGTTTTAGCCATGCAATTTTTTCAAAACAAATATTTAAAAAAATAATGTTAAATTTATTAAGATATACATATGTAAGTACAAACTGGAATATCTAGATTAAAATTCAAAATTAATGTAACATATACAAATATTCCGGAACACCTAAAAAAGATAAGAAATTAATACTTAATTTAAAAATTACAATGCATTTTCTTCTATTGATTTTTATTTTCTGTTATTACATATCACATTATTTTTATTTTTACATTTCAAAACTTAAAAATTAAGCTTAAACATATTTCTTTTCTTTCTTTTCCTTTATTTTTTTGTTTTGTCTTCTAAGCTCCAAAATGATCAGTCCGATCAGCACAAACTTTGTTATCGTCTCTTTGTGTTCCGTTGAACAGTTTGTTGTTGAAATCCTATCTCCTCCTTTCAAAATTTGTCGTGTCCAAGTGTCCGCCAGTTTTTTCAAAATATCCATCGTTGAAAAATCCAAAAATATTGTTTAGTTCAATACAAATCATAGAACACCAATTTCATTGAAGCCAATGAATCAGAAAAGCTGACGGTGCAGTTGATATGATATAATTACGGAATATCAACGTCACTGGGTGTTGAAATACTTTGTTAAGAGTCAAAAAAGAAAAGGAAAGAAAAATCCAACTGGATTGTACCACGTTTTATTTTCGAATGACAAGTATGTCAATTTATTCTGATGAATTCACAAAATGAATATATAATGAAATGACAGATCATGTATGCAGATTGGCTAGGTGGCCACTTATTATTTTTAGCGCTTAGTACTTTTCAACATTCCGCCCACCTCGTCCAGTTATTGCGACGAAACATCTGACCGCCCACCGTGTTCATCCGCAGAGTCGTTGTCGACAGGAAGCACGACCAGTATTGAAATAGCTCGCTTTATTATTGATGACTGTGTATGGATGGTTGTAACCCGCACTGGATCGTCGTCTCCAGTATAAACTTCCAAAACACGGCCCAGTAGCCATTGGGTCGGCGGTGCGCGTTCATCTTTAACTAGGACCAGATCACCCACTTTAATGTTTGTATTTGTATTTGTATTTGTATTTATTTATTGAAATTAACTAAATGCAACAAGATAGTGAATCTTTTAGATGCATGAAAATTTATAGTTACCAGGTTTACATATTTGACGAATACTTAAAATATAAATTATACACAAAAAATTAATTTTAATACATACATACATAAAATTGAAATTAAAAAGAATATATAGAGTTAATTTAAGGAAGCTGAGAAAAACAAAGATACCCTTTCCCTGAACAAAATTGATGAAGTTATTCTCTGCAATTCAATTGGTAGAGTATTCCACAAACGAACTACAGACACGAAAATCGATCTTTCTCCAATAGTATGTGAGAAGCGCGGTAATATTAGTCGCAATCCTCTCTGTGAGTGGGCAAACCGAAGTAGTTCTTCCAAGTAGCTCGGACAATTTTTATGAATTATGTTGTGAAGTAGTATCACATTCTTACGTTTAAGATAGTTTTCTAAGCTTAAACCTACAAGAGAATCTTGAAGATGAGAAACACTGACAAATCGCGGTATGCCAAAAATGAAACGAATACAATCATTGAAAGCAACATTTAATTTTCGCTTACATTCTGAATCTAAATCAGGATAAACAGACGAGTTATAGGTAAAAAATGGTAATATTAGACTCTTAACAAGATGTTTTTTTATATCTGCATCTAGGAAGTGAGATGATGATCTTAAGGATCTAAGTGTACCATATATTTTTCGTATGGCATCTGAGATTGCATCACAACATGATAAACGATTATTTATTTGATAACCCAAATACTTTACTTTAGTCACATACTCAACACTTTGTCTATTTAAAATTTTCATAGGAAGGTTTTCATTATTAATTTGTCTTCGAGAGCAAATCATGCTCACTGTTTTTGAAGGGTTAAGAAGCAATTTATTTGAAACGGCCCATGTCTGAAGTCCAAGTCATAATTTATTTCGTTAACACAGCATCCCAAGTTGCTCTGGTCACAGAAGTTGTAGATAATAACATCATCTGCATACATATGTAAAGAAGAATGTTGAACAACATCAGGTAAGTCATTGATAAACATAGAGAACAACAGAGGTCCAAGAACTGAACCCTGAGGAACTCCGCTGTTCATATTATAGGGACTGGATGTTCCGATGTCAGTTTTTATTGATTGACTTCTATTTAATAAATAGCTCTGAAAGAAGCGAATGGCCGTCCTTGAAAAATTGAATTTATTGCTTAACTTGGACAGAAGGATATGGTGGTCTATGCTATCAAACGCCTTTGAAAAGTCAAGCAGAACCATTATACCAATTTGTCCACGATCCAGAGATTCACGGAATTCTGTTGTGACCTTCAAAACAGCAGATTCACAGCTATGTTTAGCACGAAAGCCTGATTGCCATTTAGTTAAAGGGTTATGAAGTTCCAAGAAAGTTATAATTTGGTCAGCCAACATTTTTTCTGCAACTTTGCTGAAAAATGGAAGTAAACTTATTGGCCTAAAGTCAGATGGTTCAGTTGCATTATTCTTTTTAGGAATAGGTAGAACTATTGCACTTTTCCATTGCTCTGGGATCGCATTATTATAAATTGATGAATTAATTATGTGTAGGAGTGGTGCTATAATGACAGGTACAATTAATTTAATAAATTTTGGAGGGATGTTATCCGAACCTGCAGCATTAGAGTGAATCGACCTGATAGCAGTTATTAATTCACAAGACTCAACACAATTAAATTCGAAAGCATTATCATTTTCACTGACATGCAAATTACGTGTGGAGCTAGGCATAGGTTGAACAAATACCGATTTCAGCACTTGTGGATCTAAGGAGCATTTAGATGAGTTTTTGTCCCTAGTTACACCAATTTCCTTTAGGTTTTTCCAAAGCTCCTTGGAACTTAAAGAGAGATTGAGCTTTTGAGAAAAGTACGATCTTTTACTATATCGAATAAGTCTTGTAACTCGGTTGCGAGAAAAGATATATTGATTCTTATTATAAGATGAAGGATTTCTTTTATATCTCCTGAAAAACTGATCCCTTTCAAGAATAAGCATTTCGATTTCGTAGTTATACCAAGGACAATTTTTACTTTTAATTCTTTTTTGTACTAGTGGTATATATTCATTGTATAAATCAGTCAGTAAATTATTAAAAAGAGAAACTTTAGTTGAAACATCAGTTATATAAAGTATATTATTCCAGTTCTCATTATTATGAACATTATCTTGTATATCAGTCAAGTTTACTGATCTATATGACCGATAACTAAAGGTTCGGGAACTTCTTGAATGTTTAACATCAAATTTAAAAGAACAAAATAAAAAGTCATGAATAAAGTCAGAAGTAGGCCTTATTTGTTCAAAGAAAATAACTTTATCATTTGAGGATGTCAAGAACATATCAATGAGCGACGGATTATTTTGAGATTGAAAACAAGTTGGCCAAACATTATTGATGACTGAAAGACCAAGTTTATCACAAAAATAACGAAATAATCGAGTCGTGGCACTGTTTTCAAGTCGATTAACATTAAAATCACCACCAATCAGAATATGGTTGTATCTGTTACTTAAATTTAAAAGCGTTTCTTCTAATTCAAATAAAAATTCTTCTTTAAATAAACAAGGAGGGCAGTATACAACGACAAGAGCGCATTTTTCAACGCCGTTAGAGATTTCAACGCATAAAAATTCAATTTTGGATTTAGAAGATGAATAGATATGCTTTGCAGAAATACTTTCTCTTACAAAAATACACACACCACCTCCTCGTTTAGGTCTATCATTCCTAAACAGTTTAAAACTAGGAAAACTAACAAGTTGAGAAGAAATTCCCTCATGTAACCACGATTCTGACACCATTACAACATCAAGTCTAGAACAACCAATCATTTGATGAAGCAGAGTATACTTCGAAGAAATACTTCCTGCATTTAAATGACAAACATTGAGCCCATCACGCACATCACACAATACATTGAAGACAGATCTAACATTATCAGGACTTATACCAAAAACCATATTTTATATTTAAATTTAAAAAAGCTCACCACCCCGTTCAAGAAAGGCATCCTTGTTTTTGCTTCAAATAAATTAAGTACAGTTAAAAGTAAGAAATAAAAAAAGATATGGAACATAATCCTAACTAAATCTAATGTTTGGTTTGCAAATAAATAAGAAACTTAAAAGTAAGAATAAATAAGTAAACTATAATATGAATAAATTATTTTATAATATATAAGTTTGTTTAAATATAAGATATTATGTTATTATTATGTTAAGCGTTAAATTTAAATTTATAAAACAAAAAGAAAGTAATAACAAATGAATTAAAATTTTACAATAAACACCTGGTAACCATGGCAATATAATCAAATAAGTTTTACAACACATCAATTACGCCTTCAACATTAACTCCCGCAGCAACAACAGCAACATTCTCCCCAGCAGTAACACTCTCATCGTCGTCCACACCACCAGCAACATTCTCAACTTCATCAACACCACCAGCAATATTTGTGATATGCGACTGAACTCCATGTAATTCACTCTCTTGATTTCCAAAGGAGTATATTGAATTTAATTGAGAAACATTCATAATACAAATTGGGCTCTTGTCAATATTTTCTCTAATGTAAACTCTGCCAGATCTTGTAAACACAGAATACAAACTTTTTTTCTTTCGAAGATCATTTGCCTTTCGAAAGAGCATATGATTTTGTTTGGTAAGGCTCTCATATACTCTCACAAATTTATTACTATTGCCAAAACCAAGGTCTTGTAATGTAATTGATCTCAAATTTGTTTTGTAGTATTCAGAAGCTCTTTTAAGCACAAGATTCTTCTCATATTCATGTGGTAGTCTGATTATGATGGCACTACTCTTAACGATCTTTTGCGGTTTCGTGCGTAGCATGTAACTCGGTTGAATCGGAGAAATTCCCAGTTTTATGCAAAAATTATTAAAAATTTCGGCGAGATTTTCGTTTTTTTCTATGGGAATTCCGTGTAGTACGATATTACCAGCAATTAATTTCCGCGATAAAGAGTCGATTTGTGATTTAAGCTGAGTGTTATCATTATCAAGCATTTGTGTTCTAACAGTGGATAGTTCGTCGTGCAGAGTGTCAACTTTAGGGTAACGATTTTCAATGCTTTCCAGCTTGCATTCACAATTAAAAATAAGTTGATTTATAGAGCGATATCTCTCAATAAAGTCTTTTTCTAGTGTTTTCAATTGCAAATTAAAGTTGTTTTCAATTTCTTTAAATCGTTCATCAAAAGTTCGCGAAATTTCATCCAATTCGCTTTTTATAGTTGTTTTGAAAGTACTGGTCAATTTGTTTGCCATTGTGTTCAGTTTCGATTCAACATGTCCCCAAAAACTTGACGAGGGCAATTGTCCATAAGGAGAGCGTGAAGGAGACAACGTAGATTGAGAAGATTCAGCAAAGTTGGAGCGCAAATTTCGTTTCACAGAATTAAGGTTAGAATTTGCCATTTCAGTTTTAATATTTTTTAATTTAATTTTAAACAAAATTAGTCAATGACACTATTTAAAATTGATGAAAATCAAACTGGATTTTACAATATTAAACTATGAATACAATTTTTACAAATTAAACAGACTTTAAGTATTATTTTAACGAGTTTATTGTGGAGCCAAGTTAATACACTACACTCCGTCTGACATTTCACAAAGCTTGTGTCCTTCGATTTTTGCCACTTGCTTCTTACTTGTAGATCATGCAAATATTCACAGCTCCACCTTTTCCAGAAATCCTGCTGCATTTGTTGGAGTTGTTTCCAACGTGAGAGTCTACCTGTCTTGATGTCGATCAAATCATGTTCCGGAGTGGCAGTGATAGGACCGCCCACCAAAAAGTGGCCAGGGGTCAAGGCAGCAAAATCTCCAGGATCATCTGAGAGGGCTGAAATCGGCCTTGAGTTCAGCACAGCTTCAATTTGCTTGATGACGGTGTAAAACTCCTCGAAGGTTAACGTTGCTTTCCCGATTTTCCGCTTTAGATGGTGTTTCATGCTCTTGACTCCAGCCTCCCATATGCCTCCAAAGTTTGGGGAGCCTGGTGGAATAAAGTGCCAAGATACACCATGGCAAGACACAGATCGTGCACCTGCTTCCAACTGTTTTTGATAAGCCGCAAAGTCTTGTTTCAGAACTGCATTTGCACTTGCAAACGTCGTTGCACAGCACAGTCGCTATAGATGCTAGAGCTGTACCCTCGTTGAGAAGAGAATCGTTAAGGCAGCAAGGAATGTCTCGGTTTTCATGTCACTAACGAGTTCTTGATGAATAGCTCTAGTGCTCAGACAGACAAAAAGAGCGACCCATCCCTTGTAACTTCGATGACCTCGGTGTTTTGTTGTACGGATTGCATAGGGTCCGGCATAGTCTAGTCCGGAATGCTTAAACGGAGCAGCGGCTGTGCACCAAGGTGTGGGAAGAATTCCCAAAATTTGTGTTGTAGGTTGTGGCTTATGACGACAGCATATCAAGCATCGACGAATGAACTTCTGTACTGAGGAACGACAGTCAATGATCCAATAGCGCCTTCGAACAAAGTTAATTGTCGTTTGCTTGCCACCATGCATAGTGGCGTTATGTGCTTGATGAATGAGCAAAGACGTAAGTTTACTTTCCATAGGCAAAATGATAGGAAACCGTTCAGACACAGTCAATAGGGCGTTTTTTAATATGCCACTCAATCGTACAATGCCAGTATCGTCAATCATTGGATTGAGCTTCATTAGCTTGCTCTTTGAACTGACGGGTTCACCCTGTAAGAGACAAGAAATTTCATTAGTAAAATGTATTCTTTGAACATACCTTATCCAAAACTGTAAGGCAACTTGTCGCTCAGAAGCTGTGCACCAGGATGAGGTAGCATGTGGTTGTTTTAGTTTGATGGCAATATAACGATAGCACCAGCATGTTACACAAATTAATGTGTTGATGTCAGAGTATTTGTAGAGAAGACCCAGTGCCATCTTATCCTCTGTTAACTTCGACAGGCTATGAGTAGCAAAAAGTGTTGTCACTTCCTGTACATCACTGACGACAAATTTTTGTTCAGGCCATTCTCCTTCATCTTTCTGTAGCCATGTTGGACCAGACCACCATTAGTCAAGACTATGTAGGTGAGAAGGGTAGACGCCACGAGGGGCTATGTCAGCTGGATTGCTTTTAGTTGGCACACACCTCCAGCAGTCGATAGTTGTCAGCTCTTGGATTTTGGTGATTCGGTTCGCCACATACTGCTTATGTTTTCCTGGGTTTGATCGAATCCAACTCAGAGTTGTCTTCGAGTCTGACCAGTAATAGGTGGTTAAGAATGGCAACTGTAAGGTGTCGAGAACTTTGGACGCAACTTTTGAAGCAAGAAGTGCTCCATTGAGTTCCAAGCACGGAACGGTAATTTTCTTCAAAGGTGCCACTTTAATTTTTGCCATAAGAAGTGACTCTCTATATTCACCATCAGATGTTTTCACTCGCAGGTAAGAGACGGCAGCATAAGCAGAAGTAGATGCATCGGAAAAAACATGTAGTTGGTAACTTGAGGCATTTAAAGACGAGAATATCCACCTTGAAACCTTGATATTCTCTATCAATGGGAGCTCTTCTCGAAATTGGATGCAGTTCTTTTGATGAGGTTCTGGGAGTGGATTATCCCAAGATTTACAAAAAGCCAAAGTTGTTAAGACATAATTTTCCCTGTAATCACGACTGGAGCCAGTAGACAAGTTGGATCATCGATTTTGGCCACATCGGAGAGCTGTTGGCGTTTGGTGATTGGTGCTGAAAGTTTTGTGACGTTCACTTTGTAATCTATGCAATCAGTTTGACAAAACTAATAGATCCCAAGCGCCTTGGTTTCACGATCCAAATTAAGATCGCAACACTGTTCAGTCAACTTATCGTACACGCTTATTCCTTGTAGAAAATCGGTAGAATTTGAGTTCCATTTTCGGAGCAGGAAACCTCCACGTTGTAGTAAGTTCTGCAGTTCCAGCTGTAATTGTTGAGCTGCCTCAACAGAGACGGCACCGTGGAGACAGTCATCCATATAAAATGACTCACGAAGTACCTTAGCAGCTTGAGGGAAATCAGCCTCTTAATCGTTGGCCAAAGTATGGAGAACTTTGATGGTGACATACGGAGAACAGTTTAAACCATAAGTGACAGTAAGCAATCTGTAGACAGATGGTCGTCCTTCTTCATCTTTTCATATGATTCTCTGCATATCCGCATCGTCTCTTTGCACCAGTATTTGTCTAAAGCATTTCTCAATATCTGCCATAAATCCAATTCGATGAGTACGCGATTTCAGGATAATCGCTGACAATTCACTTTGCATTTTGGGACCTACATGAAGACAATCATTAAGTGTTTTACCTGATTTATACTTCCTAGATGCGTTGAAGACAATTATAAATTTCGTTGTCGAACTCGATTTCTTGTATACGCCATGGTGAGGAATGTAGCAAGTCGGTTGAGATGAGACTTCATGAACAAGTTCCATATGCCCGAGTTTTAGATATTCGGACATGAATTCATCATACATCGTCTTTATTTTTGGGTCCTTCTCTAGGCGATTGAGTTGATGATGAAAGAGCTTGTAGGCATCTTCTTTCGAATCCGCCAAGGTTGTTTGGTCGATGGAATTCTTAAACGGGTACTTGATGACATAGCGTCCATTGTACCGTTTGCTTAAAGAATTCTTCGCAGTAGAGCTCATCTTGTGTCATCTTAGAAGAAGATTCCACGTCTTCGTTCACATTAAATTTCCACATAGACTGAACCAAATCTGCTAGCTCAGACTGTGAAAATGCAAAAAAGTTTGTTGAGAGCGTTCTAGTTGTAGACTCGGGTAGGCGCCCGAAAATTATCCATCCTAGATGGGTGTGTTGTGCAACAGGTGCACCAGCAGACGATTGCAAAATTTCACCATATAGGAGAGAGCCATAAGCATCAGCTCCCAGAATAACGTCTATAGATCAAGGTTCGCAAAAGTCTGGATCGGCCAGCTCCAAATCCATAAATTCACCATTATTATTATAGTGTCAAGACGGAGAGTGGGCATAAGAGGACCCAAACGTGGCAAAATTAATGCTCTGCAGTTAATGTTAAAGTCTGGGTCTCTGAGAGAGCTCACAGAGATGTCAATCAGACCTTTTGACTTTCCAAGACTCGTGCCTCCTACCCCAGTCACCGGCATAAATAGCCGGGTTCGCCGAAGGTGAAGTTGTTGCACTGCATACTCACTAATAAACGTAGCCTGCGATCCTATGTCCAAAAGAGCTCGGAGTTTAAGTTTGTGCCCAGGGGCAGATCGCAACTCCAACTTGAGCTGTAGCCAGCAAAACCGATTCTAGTTGTACAAATGATTCATCATCGGAATTTTCGCACCTTGAATTTGCAGGGTAGGGTGGATTACAAGTGGGGTTCGTTCGCAGATGATTTGTGTTGATGTTGACGTGGGGTTCTTGAGACTGGATGCTATTGTGCAACATCGTGTGATGTTTTTGGTGACATACTGAGCAGGTATAGTCTGACGGACATTGTTGTTGTCCATGATCAGCCTTAAGGCAATTTTTGCACAATTTTGCTTTCGTCACTAATGTCATTCTCTGTGCTGGTGTTTCTTTACTGAAATCAGAACAAAACATTAGAACATGTTTACCAGAACACTTAGGGCATCGATTGACATTTGCTTGATGACTTCGAACTGGCTGTGCCTTAATTGCCTTTCGTTTGTTAGGCTCATTTTGTTTTGGTCCAGAGCATGCAGCCATAGCATCCAGGCCTTGTAGTCTGTTTTCTAAAAACTTTTCTAGCTGCAGGTAAGTGGGGATGGAGTTTGGACTGTCAAGTGACGTTTCCCAATCTTTGATTGTGACAGGGTCGAGTTTTTGAGTCACATGTAGAATCAGCCAGTCGTCCCACTGGTTTGTTGGCCGTCCTAGATGCTGTAGGACACGATCAGCTTCAGTGATTCCATCAAGTATTTGACGTAAGACGACATGTGATTCGTTCGCCATGGTTGGCAAATTAACAATGTCGTAAATGTAGTGCTTAATCAATTTTCGCTTGTTTTAATAGCGGCCTTTTAAGATGTCCCATGCAGTCTGAAAGTTATCCTCGCTAACCCGAATGTTTTTGAGGACTTTTGTAGCACTACTACAGAGACTACAGTTAATTTAGTGTAAGCGTAAGTGTATATCAGACAGCATTTTGTCATTGATGACACAGCTGGTGAACATATCCTTAAAGTTCAGCCACTCTTCAAACGATCCATCGAAAGTAGGTAGTTGCAGTGGTGGTAGCGTCGACTAAACTGTGCTGATGCCTCCGTTCACGACAAGACGAGTCGGAGTTGAATGAGAAATCGGCTCATGTGTAGTTGTGGACAGCTCGTCTATTATCTCATTGAGGTCTCCAAGGGCCTCGCAGTAGGCAGAGCAAAACGCTCATCCGAGAGAAGCCTTTGTAGATCTTTGATGAGATGATGTCGTGAGCCTCATTGAATTTGGCACAGTACTCTTCTAGCAGTTTTCTTCTGCCCACGAGGTATCCTTTAGTCTGTTTCGCCTTCCCTGCCTTCTGTGTGTTAGCTGAGAAGTTAAAAATTAGGGAGAATCTTCTTTGGCCAGCGCCATTATTATCAAACCAAAATTTTTTAAAAATTAATATATGAACGCGGAGGATTAAAGTTCCCCGCAAGGGATGCCAAATGTTGAAATACTTTGTAAAGAGTCAAAAAAGAAAAAGGAAGAAGAATCCAACTGGATTGCACCACGTTTTATTTTCGAATGACAAGTATGTCAATTCATTGTGATGAATTCACAAATTGAATATATAATGAAATGACAGATCATGTATGCAGATTGGCAAAGTGGCCACTTATTATTTTAGCGCTTAGTACTTTTCAACACTGGGTCAACCAAAATGTGTTGCTGACGCCAACCTAGATATTCGTATTTTGTTTTGGCTTTTCTTTTTGTTATACTTTAAGTATTTTATGTTGTAATATTGTTCTAGGTATGAAAATATTGTTACCTACTTTTGTTTATAATAATTGTAGCTTTAAGTTATAAAAGACTCGTTATTGGAGTAGTAAAAATCATTAAGTAACAGAATTCATAACTGGTTGTTTTTGATTCAGTTGGATTATCTTTATTTAAACAAGTTCAAGTGCTTGTTTCAAAACTTTAAAGTTATCAAGTTAATGTGCTTGATGGTTCCATCTTCAGACAAACGAGTCTGTACATTTTGGTGACCCCGACGTGATCCAACTGATCATAAGAGCCATTGATTGACGTATCATCTTATTCATCATCGTAAGATATGCATATCTAAACCCTAGTATCATCAAAAACAAGTGGCTGATCGTAAATAGATATACATATCTATAGAACGTACATACCTTCATCTATTTACTTATCTGTGGCTGACGTATACCTTTACATACTTATCTAAAAAGCAACAAAGAATACATCATTTGAGGAATGTGTAGTGACCCAAGTAGCTAGTGGTAAAGAGATTAAGCGGATCATCTCCAACTTCAAAAAGGATTCATCTGATCGCAAACCTACGAGGTTTTACTTTGAAGAAAGGCTTCTACGGCTTCAAAAGCAATGGAAGAATTTTGAGCAAGGTGACCCGAAAATCAAGGGGCTTCCGAATGTCGACTTCGACCATGAATACTTTACGAAAAGGTACTTCAAGGAAGTTTCAGCATTAGTGCAACAATGCTGCACCAAACATTTTGAAGAGGCAATAATGTCCTTAGATGAAACCGGTAAATTCCACCAAGGAAGCCTGCCTGCACCATCATCGAGAAGCATAGAAGCACCAGAACCATCCAAAATAACGAGTGCCATTCGAAGACAGAGAGCAATCATGAGAGATTATTGAGAGATTATTGGATGGAATATCAATGGATAATAATGGACAACCACAATACCACGAAGTCAAGTTTCGATGTATTGAGCAACTGTGGCAGCAAATTGAATCCGCCAATTACACCATACGGGAGTTAATTGATAACCCAGCAGCAGAAGGCTATAAACATATAGACTTCATCAATATGGAGCAGAGGGTTCAACAAACATTTGTAAAGCTATCCATAAAAATACATCCACAAGGCAGTAGCAAATCGGAAATGGGCATCGTCAAAAACAACTCACTACATCTTCCCAAGGTTACCATTCCTAAATTTGATGGTGATTACCTGAAATGGCGACAGTTTTTTGATCTGTTTTCACAAATGGTAGACAAACAATCTATACCCAACATTCAGAAGATGTGGTACCTCAAAACACATCTAAGTGGAGAAGCTGAGAATATAATTCGTCATCTACCGCTGACTGAAGACAACTACCGAACAGCATGGACCAGCCTTCAAGAAAGATACAACAATATCAGGGTTCTCACTTCCACCCTCTTACAAAAGATAATTGGGCAACCCAACAGTACACACCTACAGCCATCAGCATCGACCATCAAGAATCTTCACGACACCACGCAAGAGTGTTTGATGGCGTTAGGCAACATTGGTGTGGATACGGCAACTTAAGATCCCATTTTACTACATTTGCTTGCGCGCAAACTTAATCAAAGCACAAGAATTCCTTAGGAGCAATCCCTTACTAAACCAAAGGAATTACAATCAATAAAATAATTTTTGACGTTCTTGGACAGAAAAGAAAGGAGTCAACTCCTCGAGTATGTGCATCTTTAATATCAAATCATAAAAGAACTTGTAAGGTTTGTCAATTTGGAACTCATCCTATATTTGCCTGCAAGCAATTCCTACAATTACAGGCTCAAGAACGTATTCAAATGGTGCAAAAACTTAAAAATTGCACTAATTGCCTAAAGATTGGCCATGCTGCTAAAAATTGCATATCAAGAGGTTGCTTGAAATGCAACTACGAGTAAAACACAACACGCTTCTACATATTGAAAGTCTCAACAAGGGATATCAAAGTATGAAGCATGCAGTCGTTATTAAACTTCCAAACTGTGAAGAAGTGGTATTCTTATTTTATTTAAAAGTTAAACTAGTGCAAGTGTTTGAGACTAAGCTAAAGTTGGCAAGTTGCCACTGTATTATATAACTGATCGGTAGCCTAGTGGAGGTGGCGTCCGAAGCCCTGGCAGCAACAACAAAGAGGAAAAGGCAAACTCCTAACTTGGTGAAGCGAACCAATTCTGCTAAGCGGAAAGCTAACAAAAAAAATGCAGGAAAAAACGAAAGGTGTGGCGTCAGATCACGAAACCTCAGAGAGTGACGACTCTGGGAGCCCCGATTACGTCTCAGAGGGTGGAGAAGGGCGGTTTAGGTCTCCGAAATATAGAAACAAGATTCCATCGGAGCCAAACCCGTCAACGAATAAATCGTTGGAGGTGGAGGTGGACCAAATCCTTCAAGAAGAAAATCAATTGATGGAGGCCCTGCAATCTAAACAGGCAGCCATCAGTAAATTTGAAGACAGCTTGAGGAAACTAAAGGAGGAAAAGGAGCCACTCCTCAGCCAACTTAAGCTAAAGCAGGACAGCCGACAGCAAGAGGCAGCGCAACGGCAAATGCAACAAAAACAGCAGCAACAAAAACAGCAGCAACAAAAACAACAGCAACAACAACCACAGCAGCAACAACCACATAGCAAGCCCGCTACTAAAACTTCAGGAGCGGAGCAAGTTAAAAAGACACCACCAGCAACAGCAGCCTAAGTGTTGAGGGCCCAACAACCTCAACAAAAGAAAAACAACGGCTACAAAAAGAGCAAAAACAGCCGCAGCAACAACAAATCCCGCAGCAGCAGCAGCAACAGCAATAGCAGCAGAAACAGCAGCAGCAGAAACAGCAGCAGTAGCAACACCAGAAACAACCACAGCCCAAGTAAAAGAAGATGCCACCAATTAGGACCTACCGGGTTGACCTACAGGACTTAAAACAGGTATGTAAGTCGGCCACTAAGGGCAAGTTTGTAATTAACATTTTAAATAAAAAAGAAAAGCGAACACAAGTTATTTAAAGAAGTGCTTAAGCAGGCCACCACTGAATTCTTCAGCTTCATGCCTAAAAGCGAAAAATTAAAGACGGTCCTACTGAAGGGCATAAGTTCCTCCACGGAACCGGAGGCGCTCTTAGCTGAGCTCCGTGAACAAGCCACTGATGATCTCGATTTTATCGGGGTCAAGCCTTTCACTACGGTGAAGTCTATAGGCTATAGGCTGCGGCAGGTTATAGTCAGGTGCTCCGAAACCCACATTAAGGGAGAATGCAAGCTGGAGAATGAGCGGGTTGAGGATTTAACTAAGCTCAAGTGTGTCCTTTGTGGAAACCGAGGGCACCCGGCTAGCTATAGGGGTTGCGCTAAGGTCCAAGAAATTAAACAGAAACAGGCCATTCAAAAAGCCGAAAGAAGTCGAACAGTTTGACAGGCTCCAACACAAAAATTCGTGGATCCCAACAGGGCTGCAAAGTCAGATAAAGGAGCAGAGCGAAAGGGTAAATCATCTCTACTCTTTGTTGCCTGACCTGTTGCAATTTAGACCATAATGGACGCGCTGCCGGAGACGTGCCTAAAAGTCCAAGCCGTGAATGTAAATTCACTGATTAGGATTGAACGAAGAGCCAACATGTTCCAATTGTTGAAAGACTACAGTCCCGATATGTTTATGGCTAGCGAGACCAAGCTAAACATCATCTGATAAGTGATGCAAGGCAACAACTAGACGTGTTTTTTTTTCGTCGTCCGGTTAAATTCTCATTTTTTCGCAAAACTCGCAGTTTAAGTGCATAAAATCAAGCACATCTCTTTGCCTTAATCTTGTTTATCATCTCTTCGAATCTAAACTTTTATACTTAATTTAAATTAAGCATTAGTTTTTCTTTTTGTTGTACTTTTTATTCGCGAGCAAAATATGCCACCAAAACCAAATAAGCGATGCCGTGTGCAACAACAAGACAGTGAGTGTGATTCCTCTCCGAGAGATGCTGATGCAAGCAATTCAACTGGCATTGCTGACAAACTGTGGAGCCGCATTGAAAAGAGGTTGGAGGAGTGGATGGTGACACTTAATCATTCCCTGGACGCTAAACTCAACGCTGTGGAAGATCGCCTAAATGCCCAGATTAGAGAAAATAATTTAATTTTTGAACAAAAACTGGAGAAAGCACCCCAAGATGTCAAACGGCTTGAGCAAGTCGTTGATCAGTTTGAGAGAGAGAAAATTTGTTGTGATGCTGTAATTGTTGGTGTACCAGAGTATCCTGGGGAAAACTTGGAGACAATTTACAAAAAAATCTGTGTGACTGTGGATATTCAGCCCCCTCACATTCAAAATATTTTTCGCGCCAAAAAGAAACAACATTCTCCCATCGACTCGAGCATCATACTGAAATTTTCGGATAAGCGTGGTAAACAACAATTCATTCAAGCTGCAGCTAACTTTCGTAAAACAAAAAAAGCTCCACTTAGCTTCTCCGAAATTGACATCGATTCGCAAAAAAGCTTTTTCATCAACGACAGTCTCACAAAAAATAATTATCAGCTCCAGCGGTACGCATTAAGACTTAAACGAAAGTCTCTTCTATCATCTGTGCACACATTCAATGGACAAGTGTTTATCCGCACTCCTAACAGCCAAGATCCAGTCATCATAAACAACATCGGAGATCTGAGGAATGCCGTCGGCTCTGACGATATAAATGATCCGAATAATGGTAGTTAATATTAATCTTTCAATGCAAGAATTTTTTTCATTTGTTCTTCTTTTTTTATTTCTAATTTTCTTTCTCTGTCGCAAAAAGTTTTTTCTCTTTATTTATTTTTGTTGTATGTTCAAGTTGTTTCAGTTCAAATTGTGTCTTTATTATATTTCTTTAGTTTCTCTCTTTCTTGTAAAATAAATGTTTTCAATACTTTTGTTTTCGATTCCAGCCTCGGTTTAAACTTTTGTTGTCATAATGGGCAGCAACAATGATGCTGGCTTTCACAGCATAAACGAAAAAAATTGATTTTAAGTAAATACTCTTTGAAAAAGTAATAATGGTTTGCATATTTGCCACATCAATGCTCAGAGTCTTGTTAACAAATTCGATGAGTTCAAAATGATATTTGAAGATAGTTTGCTTGATATAATTTGCGTGTCTGAGACGTGGTTTTATCCAAATTTAAATAGTAGTCTCTTTTCTCTTAATGGATTTAAAAAACCTTACAGGGCTGACCGAACTCATACAACGGGAGGGGGTGTTGCAATATACGTTAAAAATTACATCCGGTCTAGCCATGTCAAATGCTCTGATGGTACGGAGGCATGTGATTATTATTTCATTGATTTATTTGATGGTGATAATAAATGCAGCATTGGTGCCATTTATATGCCACCACGAGTTGCTAGCTCTCGTCTTATTACACCAATTGTAGAAGAAATGTGTTCTCGTGTACATAAGCTTATAGTTTGTGGAGATTTAAATATAAATCTTTTGCAACCTTCATCTAACCTATTTAAAACGTCATTGAATTCTTTGGGACTCTCATTTGTAAATAATGTTGAGCCAACTCACTTTAGGCCTGGTTGTATCCCATCACTGCTTGATGTTTTTCTTGCAAGCAATGAATGTTTTGTTAAATGTTATAGTCAGTTATCCGTCCCTGTGTTTTCATACCATGACCTAATTTTTGCAACCTATGATTTAAATTTTGAGAGGAATTCGACACAATCATTTCAGTTTCGTGATTTTCGTAATGTCAATGTTGAATATTTATTTAGTGATTGTTCGTCCATTGATTTACGTCCAATTTTCACTACGTCTAACGTTAATAGTCAAATTGAACACCTTAATGTAGCTATTGACTATCTTTTTAATAAACATGTTCCCTTAAAGACTCGATTTATTAAATCACGTAGCTGTCCTTGGCTTTCTCATGAAATTCTTAATGCAATTAAAGCAAGAGATGTCTCATATCGCCGGTGGAAACGATTTCGCTGTGTAGAAATGCTTCGACTATTTAAAACATCCCGTAATCTGGTAACAAGGTTAATAAAAACAGTCAAATACAATTATTATAATAACAGGTTCAACACAGATCTTTCCTCCAAGTTCTTTTGGAAAGAAGTTAAAAGTGTTGGTTTAAAAAAAGATACCTGTGTTTACGATGAGAGCATTGATTTAGAGGAACTGAATCGTAATTTCTCTACTCCTCCAACCCAACTCAACAATATGGTCTCCGGACTTCCTGAGAACGATAGAGCTGATGCATTTTCTGTGTGTGCTGTTGATGAATATCAATATGAATAGGAAAAGCAATTTTCTCAATAAAATCCAAATCTACTGGTCTCGACAACATTCATCCCGATTTTAAAAAAATTACAATATCGTACGAAAAGACCGGCCCGACTACACTCAAGGGGGCGGTGTCGCTCTCTTTATACGAAAAGGCATTGATTATAAAGTCGTATACAACAATGAATTGCGAAAGCTCAAGACGCTAGAAGTTTGCGTTGTATGCATCTCTCTCACTCAAGGGAAGCGGATGTATATGATTGCGGCTTATGCGGCTGGAGCTCTGCGGGTTACTTACTTTGCTTCAGAACTCGAGATTCTTTTTAGGGAACTTAAACTGAGCCTGGAAGAAAACTATTTCATCTTGGCCGGTGATTTGAACGCAAAACATGAAGATTGGGGAAATCAACATAGTAATCCCAGAGGTAACCATCTCTTTAATTTGATGAATCTTTACAGCGTTGAATATGGCGTCGACCTGCTGGCTACTGAAAAGCCATCGTATCCAAGAAGCGGCTCCTTTCTGGGTCTTTTGCTGTACGACACCAGACTGACAGTTACAGACAAAGTGGGTAATCACCCTCGAAACTGCTTGCAGACAGTCGAGTACGACAGTGATCACTGCGGACTTGCTGCTGTAATGAAGATTCCGAACGAACGCGTGGAGTTGGAGGAATACGTTGCAACGCACTCTTACAATTACAGTAAGATGCGCTGGCCTCGTTTCACCAACGCCCTAGCGAGAGAACTTCGTTCGAGTGACAAAGCCCCACCAAACAACAGAAACCTGACAAATACAGAAATTGACCAACGTTTACAACAGATGGACGAAACAATAAAACGAACGATGGAACGGACAATACCAAAGTACAAAGAACGGGACCAAATGGACGCTTACAGAAACGCGACTATTGACGCACTGCGAAGGCACAAGAGTGGCTTACTGAAAAGACTCAAAAACTTGTACAGACGACTTACAGACCCACACGACTTGGAGGTTAGGACACTGAAGTCGTCAATAAAAAATGTCAATCTGTTGATTAAAGAGAACTACAGGTTATCAATTAACAAGTACTGGGACCGCAAGATCCGGTCAGTTAATTACAGTTACCCTAGTATGTTCCCTAAAATCCACAATATATTTAGAAAAAAAAAACGATAATGACCTCCCGTGTCTGTAACTCCAAAGAACTGAAGAGAACAGAGACGTACTCAGGACAGCGCAAGTAGATCCAGAAGAAGCCATCTTTGACGATGACTTTTACATAATTGAAGATCCGAAGGAAAAAGCGGAGGCGGTGGGAGCTGCTTTCCAGCAAGTGTACAAGGTGAATGTTAACATTCGCCCCTACCACGACCTGGAAAACAGAGCCCTACTTAATCACTTTTACCTTTGAAATGATATGACACAATGGCGATCTGAGAACCGCAGTTTCATGCGGTTCAATGACGATTCGCCGAGCAAACGGGACCAAGTCCCTTGTTAGTGACGAAGGTTGAGCTTCAGCTCATCTTCAACTCAATAAAAAACAAAAAGTCAGCAGGTGTCAATGGTATATCCAACGTTGTACTAAGAAATTTACCAATGGAGGCAATTGACATTTACACTACACTCTTCAATAATGCACTGAATAATGTATATTATCCAGTGCATTGGAAGACCGCTGTGGTTCATCCTCTCCCGAAAAAGGGAAAGGACAACTCCAACCCGTCAAATCTTCGGTCGATAAGTCTTCTTCCGAGCATCAGCAAAGTTTTCGAAAAGATCATCAATGGGGCTCTGACTAAGTAGGCTGCGGACAACAAAATAATTCCGGATAAACAGTTGACACAATTCATGCTGCGTCTAAACTCGTTTCTAAAATCCAATGGAATAAATCAAAACAACAATGCACAGGTGCTGTTCTGGTTGATTTGGAAAAGGGTCTTTACCTAAAAGTGAGCAGGCTTGGCATAAGCAAACCATTGTTGTATATACTTTATGATATGCTTAACGGTAAAAGTTTGTTGTCAAAAGTGGCAATGGAACTTCTACCACAACATTCTTAATTAAAAATGGTCTTCAACAGGGAGCGGTGAATTCACCGATTCTCTTCAGCATTTAAACTAGCGATCTGGTAGGTAGTCTTACAAATGCAATTGCGTACGCCGACGATCTTATTGCGTACAGAACGGCCCGAAAGGTTGAGGTTATTAGAATTCTCTTGCAGCGTGATTTCGACAAGATTCAGCGATATTGCGACGACTGGAAACTGAAAATAAATGTCCAGAAGTAGGAGACAATTCTGTTCCGGACTCCGTTGGCTGGGGCCACGAGAGAAACGTGCATGAATTGGCGCAAGATGGTCATCGTTGATCTTCACGGGCAGCCATTAGCGAGCAAAAGTGTAGTGAAGTACCTCGGTATCTGGTTAGATCAGTATTTATATTTCGACAGACATATAAATGCTGCTCTGACCAGGGCCCGGGGAGCCTTCGCTCTGACGAAACGGCTGTTTTTTAGCAGTCGGCTTGACCCCAGAGTGAAGGTAATTTGCTACATGGCCCTCATACGGCCGATGATCGTTTATGGTTGTCCTGTGTGGTTCAACGTTGCCCCTTCCCAGATGGAGAAGTTTCGGGTGTTCGAGCGGCCGAATCTTCTTATGTGCATTACTATTCCAACGAGGTCCTATACAATGGGGCTCGAATCAACAGAATTGACAATTTCGTGATAAAAGTCGTCCGAGGTCACATAGCAAGAGCTATGTCTTCGACCAACAATTTAATTTTCGGGGCGTTCTATCCGAACGACGAGTATTTTGAAAGTGCACGCTTGAGTGGCTTCATTCCACCAGAGGCATTCCTCTTTTTAGATAGATGCGGTCTGATACAGGATGGATTGGCAGTTCCGCTAATCTACCATGTCAGACGACAAACCGTGGATAGGCGACTCCTGTACAATCGGGACGTTATGGCACAAGGCGGGCAGAGCTCCTTCGGTTCAGTAGGGCTGTGTCCGAACGGGACCGAACTGATAGGGTGAAGCAGGAGAATCAGTTTTGGTGGCTTCAATCGGCACTTGATAGTGGGTAGTCGGGATGGGGTTTTAAGCCTTGGCCGGCTTACATACTTGTTTTATAGTTTTAGGGTTTAGTTTTAAGTAGAATAGGCATGGTGGCACAACAAAAAAATACAAAAAAAAAATAAATAAATAAAAAAAACATGGAATAAGATTGGCAACTCTGGTTGTATTAAGTGTGGTTGATACTGTAACTAAGCTCCAAACATTTTGTGAAAATTTATTGTTTTAAAAGTCTTTTTAAAGTTTTACCAGTTCCAAAAAATTCAAATAACGACTTGGAATAATCATATATTAAAAGGTGAGCTAAAATTGTGATTTCTGTCTCAGTTAAAAAAAAAAAAAAAAAAAACTCCATCAAAAATGAGTAACATACAAAGAACACCGCCAAATAAGAGCTATAGCTATATGCACAACAGCAATAACAATAGAAATACAGACGTCACTCAATCGCAAAAGCGTCCGTGTTCTGTTCTTTCACCAGATTTGAATTCAATTGCTCAAGAACAAAGTCCAAAAAAGCATCTCCAAATTGGTAATATGCAAGTTGTTGATATAAAAACACTTGAATGTTCACTTGCAGCATTACTTGACGATCGCCTTAAAAACTTGCCGACAAAAACTGATCTGGTTGAAATCAAAATGAAAATGGAGGGTTTAGAACGTAGTAATGAAATGCTTCAATCTAAACTTTTTGAAGTTGAGAATAAATGCCAGGTTTTAGAACGTCAAATCGATTTTCTTGAAAAGAAAGCCAATGAGAAAAATGTAGTACTGCATATTTCAACTCAAGAAGACGACCAGCATGTAATTGCGAAAGCGAAAAATGTCTGTTTAGATCTCCTGCAAGAAAATAACCCAGCAACAATAACAAAAGCAAAAGTGATTCGCTCCAGGAATAACAAAATAGCTAATGTTATTGTCGAAATGCAGCAAAGCGATGACGTGCAGCGTATACTGAAGGCTGCCATCAAATTGCGAGACACTGGAATATCTATTCACCGAGATTACAGCAGAGCAGCACGGGAAAAGCGAAGACACCTTCTTCAATTAAGAACAAATATAATGGCAAAGAATAAAAACACCAAAGTTCTAGTGCGTGGGCAAAATCTTTTTATTGAAAACAAAATATTTTTTTTGGATCACAACAACAATTTAAAGTGTAACGAAGAAGATGGAATGCGTATGTACAATAAACTTATGACAGACGACAAGGGCAGTGGCAACTGTCAAATGGCTGAAAATTCACAACGAGTCAACAACGTCGGTAATACAGCGCACCTGACAGGGTACAGTGGGGGCGTTGGGAGTATAAATGGTAGTGTTTAGTACTAAAGCCGTCTGCCAAAATTTAAAAAGTAATTTCAAAACAAATAGTTTAAGTACAAAAAATTTAAATTTTAAGATTTTATCATATAATGTATCAGGTTTGAGTAATAAAACTTTTTTAAGCGAGTTTTATAAATTTGTAAACAATTTTGATATAATATTTGTATATGAAACTTTTGTAACAGAAAATAATTATGCAAATATTGAAAATAAATTGATAGACTTTAAGTTTAAATGGATCCCGGCCTTAAGAACTAGCACGCGAGGCAGAGCAAGCGGAGGGTGTTATTTTGGCTTCAAAATAAAGCTGAAATATGTTAAGTGCGTGTTTCGGATACACAACGAGATATCGTTTATAGATTTGGAAATAAATACTAAACGGCTTTGGATACTACCTACATATGTCAACTGCAATAATTGGGAAAACGACTTTGAAAAAATAACGGACGTAATTAACGAAAGAGGATCTTCAAACCTAATGCTGATTGGTGATTTGAACGCGAGAATCGGTCTTGAGTCAGGAGTAATGAACGAAGTAAATGGCATTTTGAGGCAATCTAAAGATACCATTTGTAATGCCAGAGGAAGGAAAATGTTAGAATTATGTGATTCATTTGGACTTCGTATTTAAAATGGAACCAGTTCGAGTGATTGTGAGGGAAATCATACATTTTGTGGAGGACAAGGAGCATCAGTGATAGATTATGCTATTTTAGGTGAAGATTGGGAGCCTTTTGTGAAAGACTTAGAGATCAAAGAAATCCCATACTCGGATCATTTTCCAGTGGTTGTTACTTTCCAATGGCTTATACAACCTAATGAAGAAAACTGTAACACGCTATTACCTTCTAGACTCAAATGGAATATCTCAAGAATACAGGCATATAGACAACAACTTGATTTGAAACTTCAATCACACCAAAATGTAGACCTCCCTATGTTAGAGCAAATCCTAGATACGGAAATTAATCTTCAAGAAGTGGAATTAACTCTAGGATCTCTTAAAGATGGAAAAGCGGCGGGTGCAAATGGTATTCCTGTGGAGTTCTATAAATACGGAACAGTCATGTTAAAAGAACGTCTGGTAATACTTTTTAATGGAGTATTTGAGGGGCACATTTCCGTAAATGAATTTCGAGACGCTATAATCTTCCCGATACACAAAAAAGGATCCTTGTTGGATGCAGCGAACTATCGTGGAATTTCTTTTCTTAATTCGACTTATAAGATTTTTACAACCTTGTTACAGAAGAGACTCACAACGTGGATTGCAGATCAAAACCTGTTAAAAGAGACTCAAGCGGGCTTTAGATCAGGGTACTCTACAATAGATAACATTTTCATTGTCAGGAGGCTAGCTGAAAGCTTTATTAAACAGGGAAGAAAATTGTATGCATTCTTTATTGACTTTAAATCAGCATTCGACTCAATCAACCGAGGTGCTTTATTCTACAAGCTATATGGTCTGGGCTTGTCTCTGAAGTTCGGACGCGCTCTAGAAGAGCTGTATAGAGGAACACAGGCTGCAGTGTGGAACGGAGCTGAGCTTTCTGATTGGTTCACAACCAACTCGGGAGTAAGACAGGGGTGTACATTGAGTCCCATCTTGTTATCGCTCTTCATAGATGACCTTGTAGATTACCTTCCAGGTGGTGTTGATTTAGCAGGATTTCGTATTAAGGCATTAATGTTTGCAGATGATATAGTAATTTTTGCGTATTCCCCAGAAACACTACAACTTATGATAAATAGAGTATACCACTACTGCTGTCTTTGGAACCTTACAGTCAATACTCAAAAATCTAAGGTGATGATCTTTAAGAAAGGGGGTGGACGAAATGCTTCGAATGAAAAGTGGAATTTCAACGGAGAAGATATAGAATGTGTTAACGAGTACAAATACCTAGGAGTAATTTTTTCAAGAAACCTGAATTTGGAGAAACATTTTAGCGAGAAACTACAAAAGGCAAAAACTGCTATTAATATTTCATGGAAAAGATGCTTCATGAACGAAAACATAGCTCACAGTAGTAAATATAAGTTATTTGAAGCAGTTGCAGAAAGTATCCTTTTGTATGGCTCACAAGTATGGGGATGCAAAAAGTTTCACACGGTGGAGAAACTCTTAACACATTATGTGAAGAGAATATTTCGTCTGCCAAAAAATACTCCAAATTACGTGATTATGCTGGAAACCGGACTATCACCTCTATTTATAAAGACCCTAAAGATGCAAGCGGATTATCTCTTGCACGTTTTTAGTATGAACGAATACCGACTTGTTAGAAAACTAGTAGTAAAAGCCGTTGAAGACCAAAATCACTGGTTCAGTGAGTGGTTGAGTCTCGCAGAAGGATGCAATTTAAATTTTAATTTAAATGTTGAAGATGCATCGCACAGTATAGCTCTTATGTACAAGGTTATAGCAGCGGTAGATGAGAAGTGTAGAGCAGAATATGCAGCGGAAGCAGCTGGGTCCTTGTTCAGAAGAACTTACAGTAGGCTCAACCATAATCTCGCAGAAAGGAACTACTTCCATGATGATAATAATGTAAACGTCATTGCTACAATGGTCAAGTTAAAAAGCGAACTACTCAACCTGAACTTCATACCGCACAGACCCGATTTACCACTGGAGTGTACTATTTGTAATTTATCAGAAAGAGAGAACGTTATACATTTCGTCGGAACGTGTCCAACTTTAAGGGAAACTAGAAGAAATATTCTTGGAAGTGACTTTTTATCAGAGGAACAAGTTCTTAGTATGCTGAATGAGATGGATGTCTCCAAGCTCTATAACTATTGCAAAGTTGCGTTCCGATATAGATCCAGAATTATGAACGAAGACTTCTGACGCTTGAAATTTGATAGTCATTTGTATCTTTTTTTTCTTTTTTTTTCTCTGTTTTTTTTAAATTGGCCTTTTTAAAATGTTTTTTTTTTCTTTTTCTTTTTATTGTTTTTTTTTGTTGTTAATTACAGTAATTTAATTTATTAAAGTTGTCAATCTGGCAGACGGCAAATGCCATGCTATTCTGATTTTTGTAGTATAATATTTATGTAATAATTGTAAAATAATCTTTAAATCAATAAAAATCAATTATCTATCTATCTATCTATCTGGAATAAGAAAAAAAGGACAACAAAATATGAAAAACAAAAAATGTTAGATAGTTAGATTTGCTGCTGTGGTTGTTCTAGTTTTAAGTAGTGTATAGGTAGAATAGAAAGCGAAGCACTGGTTCTAATCATTAGTCGTGTTTTCTATTGGCTCTATCTTTTTTTTATTTTTCCTATAGAAATCGTGTTTAAATATTTGTAGTGGTGTCAAGTTTCACTGAATAAGTGAACTTATTTTTGGTTTATTTACTTAATTTATGAAATAATTGTGTTCAATAGGTTTTTAAATCAATTTTAATTTTGTTTAATTTGTGATATATTGTTTGAAACAAAACTTCTCCCCGGTAAGGTGTTCAGTATTTTTTGTTTTTTCCAAAGTGTTCCCTTTTCCATGTGTGAGTGCTCTTTGTTTTAAATTATATTCCTATATAATTTTCCCCTACTTCCTTTGTTCGATTGAACTGATTTCACCTTTTTGGTTTTATTTGAATACATTTTTGTCACTGAAATTTCAAGCCCTTGCGTAGGTCAGATAGCAAGGGCGTGTTTTAATTGAGACTCTTGTTGAAACGCCTAGGTACGAGTCCCGCCCCGTGATTATTATTATTATTATTTTTTATTATTATTTTTTTTTATTTAAATATATCTCTATTTTTTAGTATTTATTTCATTAAACACTTCTTTGTAAAATATGGATTGCTACAATAAAAACTGCCAAGAGGGTTCCAATAATAATCCACTATTTGCCTGTTTCGGACCCTGTGGTAATCTTTGGCATGCAAAATGCGTTGGTTCAACGAATGCATTTATCGAAAAAATAGCCAACTCGAAATTTGCTTACTGGTACTGTCACGACTGCCGTAAGCTCTCTGTGTCCCAACTAGCTTTTAAAATGTCTTCTTTTAAGGCTGACATTTTAAAACTTTCTAATGAATTTGAAGAGCTACTGAAGTCATTCAACACTGCAGTTTGCAAGTTAAATGCATACTCTGTAACCAACATCATGGTTGATAGTTCTACGTCGACAAATGATTTACGACAACCCAATATTCCTTCTACTTTCTCTTCTGCAGGTGAAGATATTCTCGCGCAATCAGGTTCTGGTGTTGATAACGCAGAAAGTGTACCTGAAAACAAAAGAAAAAGTCTAAGAAAAGAAGCCGAGAAAACTCTGAGCTTGCTAGAAATTCTACCCCCCTCAAAAAGAACAAATGTCAACATCACCCCAATACTTTCAGATCCCACTGGAACCCCCAATATACCTCAAATTTCTGACTCAAATTCAGCTCCCAGTAGCGACTCCGTTTAGAACCAGTGCAGTGCTCCACTATCGTAAACGTCTTTATTTTATTTTGTTTGTACTGTAATAATTCATGTTAAATGTTAATAGTTATTATGTTTTATATTTTGTGCGTGTGTTAGGCTATAATTGTATTATTTTCTTACTAACAACTACACATGCAATTATGATGAGCCTCTGATCGTGGCTTGACGCTTGCTATAAGCTAACTACTTTCTGAAAATTCTGAAGTGTGTATAGTTTAAGTTAGTTTTATGTTTTATTTTAAGGACCTAATTTTAAGTAGTTTTTAAGTAAAAATAAAAAAAATATTGAAATTAGTTTTTTTTTAAATTTTCTAATAAACAAAAATAAATAAAATAAATTACAGTAAAATAGATCTTAGAAAGGCATTAAGTGTTATAGTTTAACTTAGATTGTCCGTATGGGACCAGTAAGTTAGTTGTAAGTTATGGTTAATTAGGCTAGTTTTATGAATTTTTGTCTAGCTTTAAGATAGGTTTAAGATTGAAGTAATAAAAATGAATATATAAAAAAAAAAAAGTGGCATCCGAAGACAAATCCAGGGGTCGTGGGTTCGAATCCCGTGCGTAGTGCACGAAAAATATTCAAGCTTTTTTTCAAAATCAAGAAATTGTGGAATTTATTGATTGGGAAGAAAAGCTGATGGAGAAGGAGAGGAAAGCAGGGGTATCGAAAGATACCTCTGTCAATTCATCAGGTGATGTTAATGTGGTGCCATCAGCGTTACCCCAATTCACCGCAACATCATCAGGCCACCAGTCTGATAGTTCTTTAACAACAACAACTAATGTTAAGAGGAAAAGACATACGCCTAACCTTGTAGAAAGGAACAAGCCAACAAAAACACAAGAGATGACGTCACAAAGTGAATCGTCAGAAGGAGAAATTGACTACGTTTCCGAAGGTGGAGAGGGGCGCTACAGGTCGCCTAAAAATAAAAATAGGTTCTCAAGCCTAGCGCAGCCAGATCAGCCTAAAGAAAAGGAGATGGAGGCGCCTGATGCCCCCAACGACAACGAAGTCGATGAAGTGGAGCTGGCACAAGTGCTGCAAGCAAAAAAGCAGCAAATAGATGCCTATGAGTCCCAGTTAAAAAAGCTGAAGGAGGAAATGGAGCCCCTTCTCAGTACCTTGAAAAAGAAAATTGAAGCGCGCCGACAAAAAGAGGCAGCTGGGAAGGAGGAAAAAACAACACAACGGCTGCAACAACAACAACAGCAGCAACAGGCGAAACAAAAAGGCCGGAAACAAGAAAACAACAACCACATAACCACAGCAGCAAAAACAACAGCCAAAGCCCGCTAGCAAAATCACTGGAGCGAAGTAAAAAATTAAGGCTTCACTAAAAGTGATAGGCCCAATGTCTGAGGGCCCATCGACTTCGGCTAAGGCCAAGCAACAACAACAGCTACAACCAAGGCAGCAGTAGCAGAAACAGCAACATCAACAATAGAAGCAGCAGCAGCAACAGCAACAACAGCAACACCAGAAACAACCACAGCCCAAGAAGGAGAAGGTGCCACCAATTAGGACCTACCGGGTTGGCCTACAGAACTTAAAAGAGGTATGTAAGTCGGCCACTAAGGGCAATTTTGTAATAAACATATTAAATGAAAAAGAAAAGCGGTATTCAGTGCAGTACTTCTCACTGGCCGAACACAAGTTACCTAAAGAAGTGCTTAAGCAGGCCACCGCTGAGTTCTTCAGCTTCACGCGTCGTAGCGAAAAATTTAAAACGGTCCTACCGAAGGGCATAAGTTCCTGCACGGAACCGGAGGCGCTCTTAGCTGAGCTCCGTGAAAAAGCCACTGATGGTCTCGATTTTATCGGGGTCAAGGCTTTCACTACGGTGAAGTCCAGGCGAGGGGTTATAGGCTGCCAATGTTTCTCGTAACATTATCGCCCCAAAGTAGTTTTGAGAGTCTGAAGGAAATCAAATGCCTCGACTATCAATCCGTACACTGGGATATATTAAAAAGGCACGACGACATTTTACAATGTACGAAGTGCCAGAGGTTTGGCCATGCCGAAGCCAACTGCAATATGCAGTTGCGCTGCGTCAGGTGCTCCGAAACCCACATCAAGGGAGAATGCAAGCTGAGGAATGAGCGGGTTGAGGATTTAACCCAGCTCAAGTGTGTCCTTTGTGGAAACCAAGGGTACCCGGCTAACTATAGGGGTTGCCCTAAGGTTCAACAAATGAAACAAAAACAGGCCAGTCAAAAAGCCGAAGGAATTCGAACAGTTCGCCAGGCTCCAACACAAAAATTCGTGGATCCCAAATTTTCCTACGCCCAAATGGTGTCAGGGAATGGGAACACGAGACAGGCTCCACCAACGGTTGTCCCAAAGGCCCCGTGCCTAAGACACCAGAGGTACAGCCTGACATTGTAGGCTTGTTGTTGAGCATTCAAGGTCAACTTACAGGGCTGCAAAGTCAGATAAGGGAGCAAGACAAAAGGGTAAATCATCTCTACTCTTTGTTGCCTGGCCTGGCGCAATTTAGACCATAATGGGCGCGCTGCCGGAGACGCGCCTAGAAGTCCTAGCCGTGAATGTAAATTCACTGATTAGGATTGAACGAAGAGCCAACATGTTCCAATTGTTGAAAGACTACAGTCCCGATGTGTTTATGGCTAGCGAAACCAAGCTAAACCACAAACACAAATTGACTCATAAAAATTACAATATCGTAAGTAAAGACCGGCCCGACTCCACTCAAGGGGGAGGTGTCGCTCTCTTTATACGAAAAGGCATTAATTACAAAGTTATATACAACAATGAATTGCGAAAGCTCAAGACGTTGAAGGTTGCGTTCTATGCATCACGCTGATGTATATGATTGCGGCTAATGCGGCTGGAGCTCCGCAGGTTAGTTACCTTGCTTCAGAGCTCGAGATTCTTTTAAGGGAACTAGACCTGAGCGTCGAAGAAAACAATTTCATCTTGGTCGGTGTTGTGAACGCAAAACACGAAGATTGGGGAATTTAATATGGTGATCCTAGAGGTAACCATCTTTTTAATTTGATGAATCTTTACAGCGTTAAATATGGCATTGACCTGCTGGCTAATGAAAAGCCGTGGTATCTAAGTAGCGGCTCGTTTCTGGATCTTTTGCTGTACGACACCAGACTTCAAAATACAGACAAAGTTGTTAATCACCCCAAAACTGCTTACGGAAAAACGAGTACGGTTCTAAACGAACTTGTAGAGTTGGAGGAATAAGTTGCAAGGCACTCTTACAATTACAGTAAGGTGAGCTGAGCATTGTATTGAAGGACCGCTGTGGTTTATCCTCTCCCGAAAAAGGGAAATGACAACTCCAACAAGTCAAATCTTCGGTCGATGCGTCTTCTTCCGAGTATCAGCAAAGTTTTCGAAAAGATCATCAATAGGGCTCTGACTAAGTGGACTGCGGACAACAAAATAATTTCCGATAAACAGTCCGTGTTCAGGGCGGGTCATGACACAATTCATGCTGCGCCTTTACTCGTTTCTGATATCCAATGGAACACAAAAAAAAACAATGCACAGGTGCTGTTCTGATTGGTTTGGAAAAGGCTTTTGACACCGTATGGTAAGACGATCCATATCTAAAACTGAGCAGCCTTGGCATAAGCAAACCATTGTTGTACATACTTTATGATATGCTTAACGGTAGAAAGTTTGTTGTCAAAAGTGGCAATGTAACTTCTACCACAACATTCCTAATCAAAAATGGTATTCAACAGGGAACGGTGAATTCGCCGATTCTCTTCAGCATTTACACCAGCGATCTGGTAGGTAGTCTTACAAAGGCAATTGCGTACGCCGACGATTTAATTGCGTACAGAACCGCCCGAAAGGTTGAGGTTATTAGAATTCTCTTGCAGCGTGATTTCGACAAGATTCAGCAATATTGCGACGACTGGAAACTGAAAATAAATGTCCAGAAGTCGGAGACAATTCTGTTCCGAAATCTTTTGGCTAGGGCCACGAAGGATACGTGCAAGAATTGGTGCAATATGGTCATCGTTGATCTTCACGGGCAGCGATTAGCGAGCAAAAGTGTACCCCGGTATCTGGTTAGATCAGTATTTATATTTCGACAGACATATAAATGCTGCTCATACCAGGGCCAGAGGAGCCTTCGCTCTGACGAAACGGCTGTTTTTTAGCAGACGGCTTGACCCCAGAGTGAAGGTAATTTGCTACATGGCCCTCATACGGCCGATGATCGTTTATGGTTGTCCTGTGTGGTTCAACGTTGCCCCTTTTCAGATGGAGAAGTACCGGCTTATACCGAACAGCCGATTCTTCTTACGTGCATTACTATTCCAACGAGGTCTTTAATCTTTAATCTTTAATCTTTATTGAATACATCCTAACACAGTAAGAATACACTTTTAAATCTGTGATAGATCTATGTACAATATTAATTAATTAATTACAATAATAATAATAATATTTCACTAAAAATAAAATAAATAGAGTTCCGAATCTGCTAATGATAAAAATAATATAATTTTCAATTTAATTTCAAATGCAAAAGTTTAAGTGGATAAAGTAAGAAAATAAAGAAAAGAAAATAAATTGTATACATGTATTTTATAATCTCACTTGAGATTGCTTGAAACAAAACATATACGTTTTTTACTCTAGTTTGACAGGAATGTCCCCAGTTCCCTCTTAAATCGATGTGTGTCATTCAGTTCTCTTAGGTAGCGCGGAAGTGAATTCCAGAGCCGGATGGCAGCAATGAAGAATTGTCTTTCGGATACTAAGTAGTAAAATCGTGGTAAAATCAAGTCTAGGGATCTGTATGATGTCGGAAACTTGATTTTGTTGTAAAGGCAGCTTGGTTGTTTTGTTCTTATTATGTTCTGACGGATAACAAGAGTTCTAAACTTGATATAGTCTTCGAAGGTCATATCCATCAAGTTTTTTGCTAAGTGTGATACGTGGTCATATCTCCTTAGACTATAAATATAGCGTATAGTGCTGTTGAAAGCTATTTGTATTTTTCACAGTTGTAAAAAATTTCATAACCATAAACTAACACAGGAATAACCAATGATTTCGCAAGGAGCAATCTTGTTTTCATGGGTGTAAATTTTTGTGCGGACCACAAAGTTCTTAGGACTCCATAAACTTTTCCTACGATCAAATTTATGTGATTATTCCATGTAAGTGTACGGTTAAAAATAACACCAAGGTTTTTTGCACTATTCACAAATTCAATTCTTGAGTTGTTTAGCAAATTAGGTGGAAAATATGAAAGGTCTACTATCTTTCGTGAAATTACTAAGCACTTACACTTATTTGGATTGAGCACGAGACCGTTCTCCAAAGACCAGTTTTCGATATGTTTCAAATCTTCATTTAAAATGTTTGCACAGTTTTCTATTAAACCTAATGGACAACTGAGGTAAATTGGGATATCGTCAGCATATAAGCGCTTAGACGAGCGAAGAATAATGGAAGCAATATCATTAATGAATATGGAGAACAGAAGTGGCCCAAGAATTGATCCTTGAGGAACACCTCTGGCCAAGGAGACAAAAGCTGACGAAACATTCCCAAGAGTAACAAGATGAGACTAGTTCTGTAGCAAAAGGAGAAAAATTAAAACAATAGCGTAGTTTCTTAAGGAGTATAGTGTGATCCACCATATCAAACGCTTTTGAAAAATCTAAAAGAACTAGAAACGTTACATAATCTTGATCCAATTGTTCTCTTATATCTTCAACGACACTTAACAAAGCAGTTGTGCAGCTATTTTTTGCTTTAAAACCAGACTGAAATGGAACGAGTAGGTTGTTTGCAGTTAAGAACTTATTAATTTGATTATGCATTATTCGTTCACATACCTTAGAAAGAAATGAAAGAATCGATATAGGTCTAAACTCTTCACCTGTTGAATTCTTTGGGATTGGAATTATTTTTGCCAATTTCCATTGCTGTGGAAAAATAGCTGTCATAAAAATTGTATTTATCACATGAGTGAAATAGTCCAACAACAATGGCAATATGGCTTTGATAAAGACTGGGTTTATTTCATCGAGCCCGGTAGCGTTTGATTTGACAGACAATAAAGCCTCTACGAAGTCTGTTTTATCTATTCTTGGAAAAGTAAAGGGTGTTTCTGTTGAAACCGGAAAGCCATCAAAAGATCTTGTATTATGTAATGCTGAAAGTACAGGACTGGGTAACGATACAAACTGGCGATTCAATTCATCAGGATCAATATCAGCTGGACTTCTTAATTTTTGCTTCCCTATGCCTAGATCTCTTATATTACCCCACAATTTGCGGCAGTTATTATTTGTGGAAAGGCGATGTAAATAAAATTGCTTTTTTGCTTCCTTTATAGCACGAACTACGCTATTGCGCAACATTTTATAATTTTGATAAAGAGCCTCTACTCGAAAACGTTTCCACCTTCTGTAAGCCTGCTCCCTTTGCATCATTAGCTCTCGAATTTCATTGGTAAGCCACGACTTTTCTTTAACTGTCCCAGTTTTTGTTGGGATATATTCATCAAATAAGTGTTTAAAATTTCTATTAAGAAACTCTACCTGATCATCTGGCGGGGGCATATAATAAACTAACTCCCAAGGAATATTGTGTATGTGTTGCTCAAGCTACCTTAAAAAAAAGTATGACAAGTTGCTAGTGAGTTGTGGCTCCGCATTTTATTCAAATTATTCAAGTTTAAGTAAAGTTTAATTGTAAAAAAATTTTGTTCTCTATTCTAAAGAAGTTAAGCGCCAAGTTTCCATATCATTCTTGCTTAATCAAATTAATTTAATTTAAAAAATTGATAAAATAAAAGTATTTGCAATGTCTAATTCTAACCTCACAAATGGTAAGAGAAATCTTCGATCACACACGAATAATAGACTTGTTGGCTCTCCGATGAACTCTTCGTCAAGTCCTTCATCAACAAAAATTTGGGATAAGATTGAAATTCGTTTGGATAAATTAACATCGACATTAACTTACACTATTTTATCTATCTTGAGAAAAGAACTGAGTGAAATCACACTAACTTTTAATTCTCGATTGAATGAGATTGAAGCTAATTTTGACTTAAAAATTAAAAAACTTGAAGACGCGTTTGTATACAAGTGTAATGATGATATGAACAATATGGTTTTGGAATGTGAAACAAAATTTGCACAGAAAATGGAATTGGAACACAATAATATTGAACTACTGAAAACACAAATTGATGCCATAACTAGGAAAAACATTGCAGGTGATCTTGTACTGCATGGAATGAATACCAGTAAACCGAAACGAAAATCTGCATGAGATCTTTAACAAGTTTTGCATAACAATTAATGTTTCTCTGTCACATCCACATTATATAATTCGAACTAAACAAAAAAATTAGTCTTCTGTTAGCCCGATCATAATAAGACTTCAGAATGAAAATGAAAAAAATCTTGTTTTGAAGAAGACGAGTGAATATTATCAAACAAAGTCTCGCTCAGTCACACTTGATGATCTTGGCTTCCAAAACAACAACAGATTTGTAAGAGTATATGAGTGCCTTACGAAGCATAATCATGCTGTCTTTTGCAAAGCTAATGACCTACGTAGGAGAAAACAGGTGCACTCGGTTTATTCAAGATATGGACGAGTTTTTATCAAAGTGCATGTTGAAAAGAGACCCATATGTATTACTAGTGTAAATCAATTGTATGCGGTGGTTTCGAATGTCCATTCGATTGAAAAAAATTCTATGCTTGGAGCTCATGTTGATTTTGGTGCTTTAAATGTTGCCGCAGCCCAAGTCGTTGCTGGTGTCGGTGTTGCTGATGGTGATAATGTTGCAGACAATGTGAATGTTGCTGATGGTGTTTTTGATGCGAACGAGAGTTTAAATTTTTTGTAGTAATCTTTCTCTATTCAATTTTCTGTTTTTATTATTATGATGAATCTAAATTTGTTTATTTGCGTGTAGCCTACAATTATATGAATTTTGATTAACTTATTATTTTTCTGTCTCATTTTCATTAAATTCATTTATTTATTATTTATATATATACATGAATTGATTTTCTGTTCTTTCCAGTTTAATGTTCAAAATGCTAATTCTGTAGAGACTTTTAATTTTCGATCTTATCGCAATTTAAATTCTGATGAAATTGTAAGCCGCACTTGAACTGATTTTTGGAATGAAATTTATTACACTAATGATGTAAGCACTAAGGTCTTAATTTTTAATAGGCTCCTGGAAAATTTATTTAATGAATTTGTTCCCTTAGTCACAAAACGAGTTAAAAAACCTGCATCAAGTTCTTGTCCATGGTATAGTAACGATATAGAAATTCAAAGTAGAGATAGAGAACGTTTCTTCAGAAAGTTCAAACGTAATCCTACGGTTTATAACAGAAATCAGTATATTTTTGCAAGAAATAAAGTCACTTCTCTCATTCGTTCATGTAAAAGAGATTATTTTTCTGCTAAACTTAACATATCCTTGGGCTCTAAGGTTCTTTGGAAAAATCTTAAAGAAATTGGTATCTACTCTAACAAATCGTCATCTGGATGTTCATTGGATCCTGAGCAGATGAGGGCAGTTTATGCGTCACCCCTGAATAGCTCTAGGTCGGCTATAGTTGTTCCGGATAATAATGTTGAACTGTTTTCATTTAACTGCGTCGATGAGTATGAAATCGTAAATGCTATTCGAACTGTAAAATCAAATGCAATCGGATCTGACAACATCTCGCCAAAGTTCATTAGATTAATTGTACCAGCGTTTGTGCAATCGGATCTGACAACATCTCGCCAAAGTTCATTAGATTAATTGTACCAGCCATTTTGCAACCCTTGAAACATGTTTTACAGATTTGTTTCTACAGTTGTAAATTTCCTGAGCCATGGAAGTGCGGTGTAATAGTTCCAATTCCAAAAAGCAGCAAGTCACTAGAGCCGTCTGAATTTAGACCTATTAGTTTGTTGCCATTCTTTAGTAAGGTTTTTGAACGGCTTTTGGCTAATCAAATGATTAGCTATATTCAAATCAATCAAAAACTCTCGAAGTGGCAGTCTGGTTTTCGGTCTAAACATAGCTGTGAATCTGCTGTCATTAAGGTAACTACTGACTTTCGATTCGCCCTTGATAAAGATCATCTTGGAATCATGGTACTGCTAGATCTTTCCAAAGCTTTTGACTGTGTAGACCATCAAATTCTAATATCAAAGTTAAGTGATAAGTTTAATTTTTCTACATCGTCACTTAAGCTTTTGAAAGACTACCTTTGTAACAGAAGTCAAATAATAAGAACCGAGCAAGGAACTTCAGCTCCTTTTATTGCTCACTGTGGTGTTCCCCAAGGCTCTGTCCTCGGACCACTTCTATTTTCACTGTTTATCAATGATCTACCAAATGTTATTAAAAATTGCTCAATTCACTTGTATGCAGACGATGTTTTGATGTATAAATTTTGCAAACTAGGTATGATGGAAGATGCTGTAGCGCAAATCAATGAGGATTTAGTTCATGTTCAGGAATGGGTACAGACGAATATGTTACGTCTTAATCCTTCGAAGACGTTGAGTATGGTGTGTTCAAAAAATGATGTTGTTCTTGAAGATATCCCTAAAGTTATTTTGAATTCCCGAACAGTTGAGTTTGTCGATAAAGTAAAGTACTTAGGCTATCAAATTAACAATAAACTCACTTGCTGCGATGCCATCTCGGATGCTGTAAGAAGTATTTACTTTGGTCTACGCTCTCTAAGGACCTCGTCACAATTTCTGAATGAAGATATCAAAAAACATTTAGTCAAAAGCTTGCTTCTTCCTTTCTTTGCTTTTAATTGCTCTGTATACCCTTGTCTTGACTTTGAGTGTAAACGAAAACTTAACGTAGCATTTAACGATTGCTTGCGTTTCATATACAATATACCTAGGTGTGAAAGTGTGTCTAGTGTTCAGTCTACGTTATTGGGGTAAGTTTGAATAATCATTTATTGTTTCGTAATATATTACTTTTGCATAACATTATTAATGGAAGATCTCCAGGGTATTCAGGGGAAATGCTTCAATTCGCTCAATCCCATAGAGGGTTACGACTTATTTTGCCACGTTTTCTTCATTCCATTGCTGATCGATCTCACCTCGTCTTTTCAATAAGGATTTGGAATAGCCTTCCCTTTGAACTTCAAAGAATCACTTCACCAACCATTTTTAAGAAAAAGTTACTTGCTTATATTGTGACAAATATCAATTAATCGTCTTCTACTGTTAATGTTATACCCACTCATTTGTTATTTATTAATTTATTGTATCAATGTAATCCATTTATTATCATACTTTTTTCTATTATATTCTTTTTTTTTTCATTATATTACTATTATTTATAATTAATTATGTAACGTATCTTGTCAAATGTATAATTAACTTGTTGAATATTTAGATGCTATTAAAAGATCCTGTAATCTTGATGTATCATGTAAATGCTTATAAATACAAATACAAATACAAATACAAATACAAATACAAATACAAATACAAATACAAATACAAATACAAATACAAATACAAATACAAATACAAATACAAATACAAATACAAATACAAATACAAATACAAATACAAATACAAATACAAATACAAATACAAATACAAATACAAATACAAATACAAATACAAATACAAATACAAATACAAATACAAATACAAATACAAATACAAATACAAATACAAATACAAATACAAATACAAATACAAATACAAATACAAATACAAATACAAATACAAATACAAATACAAGTAAGGACCTATCAACATTCTTGAAATCTTTATAGCTATAAGTTACAGGTGCAAAATGTTCATGGACATCAAAGTCATAAGTAAGGAATATAAGGTCGTGTTTTGAAAAAGCCGGAGCAGAAGTTTGACTATAAAAAAGAATTTTATCAGTCTTATTTACGAAAAATAAATCTAATAGAGTACTGGAGAGATTTGTAAAATGTGTAGGGCAAACTGCATTCACTGGATGCAAATCAAACATATCCAAAATATCAGTGAGGCTTGTATCAACAATTATGTTACTATTAAAATCACCACACAATATTAAGTCAGTAGAAGTTGTAGTTATTTGCTCTATCAATGTGTTTATTGGTGTAAGATCAATGTTTCTGTTTGGACGGTAAAATACACCCGAACGACAACTACTTGAGCCACACACTATATCTAGGAAAATATAGTCAATCAAAGATCCAGTGGGAGATATACATTTTATCTTACAAACAAGACTACCTAGCACATGTACTGCAACACCACCACCAGACATATTCCTTCTATCAGAAAGATAGGGCCTATAACCACTCAGCGCATAAACTGCATCGTTTATATCCGCATGAAACCAAGTTTCCGACACACAAATTACATGAATTCCTGAATTAATAAAAATTTCTCAAAATTCATCAATTTTTCCATGCAAGCTCTGAGCGTTTATATGACAAACTTTCAAACCTTGTCTTCGGCTACAAAAAATTTTTAGCATCGATTGCAAAACGTCAGTACCTCCATCACTGGGGTGGTCAGTGTTAAATCAATTTTAGAATATAAATATGATTTTTCAGAGAACGAAAGAACACACAAAGATAAAGATTAAGAGAACCCCCCTCGCCAACAGAGCAGAAAAAAAGATCTAATAAGATCATTGCAAGAACAAAACAAAAATAAAAATTATTAATTACAATGTTTTCAAGCAAACACAGATAAGAGTTGACAATTAAATGAAGAAAAGTAGAAAATAAATGAGACAAATTAAGAGAAATTGAAACAGATACAGAGAAAAAGAGAGCAAAAAAGAAATAATAAGATAAACAATACCTAGTAATAAAAATAATCAAATATTCGGTTTCTCTATAAGCTTTGGTTCTTTTTCTGTGTTGGTTTTTGCATCCGATTGACATCTCGCGACTATTGAATTCATAACTTCATCACTCTCTATCATGATAGCCTCACCCAGTGCATTCTCCTTAACGTAGACGTAACCAGAACGTGTATAGACAGCAAATAGTTGGTTATTTCGCTTAAGACGGCTAGCTTGTTGGTAAAAGTAGTGATTTTTACTAGTCAAACTTCCATACATATAGATGTTAATGTTTTTGTTGGCTTCGATGTAGGCGTCTTGGAGGCACAACTGTCTTTTATTTTTGCAGAACTGAGAGACTGCATGCAGGACTGTGTTTCTTTCATGGGGGGAGTTGAATTTGACAATAATAGGAGAGTCGGTTTTGTTTTCTCTTGAAGACGAGTTTTGTTTTTGGTGTCGGGAGCGAAAAATAGATTAGACAGTTGGTGGCGGAGTGTCAATGCTATGACATATGTGATTAAAAGTAGATTTAAGGTTTTCATTTGGTAGCTCCGGGATTCCAAAGATAATGGCATCAGATGCCACTTCTCGTCGTTCAGAAGTATCGCATCGCTTTCCCAAATCAGCAACTCTCCCATCAAAGGCATGCAATGCACCCAAGTGTGTCTCCGTCTCCTTTACTTTGCTTTGCAAATTTCGATGATTCGCTTCAATTTCATTTACTCGAGCTTCTATTTTTTCTTGTTGTGATTCTAAGCTTTTAAGAAATGCGTCGACCGAAGTCACGTGTGATGAAAGATTCTTCTCTATAGTTTCAATGCGTTGATTTAAATCACATATAAGAAGATTGACCTCTACGGCGATTCGGCTTACAATATCATCAGTGAGTTTCACAATTCTATCATCAAATTCTGCAAGCGTTACAGAAAGTTTTGGTGTACCCTTATCAGTTCTGATTCCCGCTGGAGTTGTTGATTTTGCTGATGGTGTTGTTTTTCCTTCAGGGGTCTGCATGATAGGGAGCCCTTTGTCTTTGATGTTAGATCGTTTATTTGACATTTCAAGTGAGGAGTGAGATGCAAGAGACAAAGAAAAATAAAAAGCGCGCTTTCGTTTTGCAATTGCGTATGAATAAAAGAAAATAGTTTTTGTTTTTTTTTTTAATATTAAACTTGTTATTTTCACAGCAAAAGTGGTAGAAAATGATTATATGACACGATTTATTTTTGTCTAGGCAATCAAGAAAGTATAGAAAATTGTATTAATTGTTTTATAATGCCTGACGAGATTATCAACACGTCTATTCACTCTGACATTTAAACTTTGTTTTGATCCTATACAACGGGGCTCTAATCAACAGAATTGACAATTTCGTGATAAAACTCGTTCGAGGTCACATTGGTCTTCGACAAATAATTAATTTTCGGGGCGTTTGAGAGTGCGCGCTTGAGCGGCTTCATTCCACCAGAGGCATTCCTCTTTTTAGATAGATGTGGTCTGATACAGGATAGATTGACAGTTCCGCTAATCTACCACGTCAGACGACGAACCGTGGATAGGCGACTCCTGTACAATCGGGACTTCATGACACAAGACGGAGCATAGCTCCTTCGGTTCAGTAGGGCTGTGTCCGAACGGGACCGAACTGATAGGGTGAAGCAGGAGAACCAGGTTTGGTGGCTTCAATCAGCACTTGATAGTGGGTAGTCGGTATGGGGTTTTAAGCCTTGGCCGGCTTACATACTTGTTTTATAGTTTAGGGTTTAGTTTTAAGTAGAATAGGCATGGTGGCACAAAAAAAATAATTACAAAAAAAAACATGGAATAAGGGAAAAAAATAAAAAATGAAAATAAAAAATGTTAGATTTGCTGTAGTTGTTCTAGTTTTAAGTAGTTTATAGGTAGAATAGGAAGTTAGTTTTAAGTTTTATTTAAGGACTTAATTTTAAGTAGTTTTTAAGTAAAAATAAAAAGGATATTGATATTAGTTTTTTTTAAAATTTTCTAATGAATAAAAAATAAATAAATTGAAGTTAAATAGATGTTAGGGCCGAAAGGCACTAGAATTAAGTATTATTACTTAGAGTGTCCGTATGGGACCAGTAAGTTAGTTGTAAGTTATGGTCAATTAGGCTAGTTTTATGAATTTTTGTCTAGCTTTAAGATAGTTTTAAGAATTAATAAATAAAAATGAATTAAAAAAAAAAGTATGAAGCATGCAACTAACATAGAAGCGGACAATAATACAAATATCTAGGTTGGCGTCAGCAACACATTTTGGTTGACCCAGTGACGTTGATATTCCGTAATTATATTATATCAACTGCACCGTCAGCTTTTCTGATTCATTGGCTTCAATGAAATTGGTGTTGTATGATTTGGATTGAACTAAATAAATATAGTCTGAAGACTGTTAACAGCGTCTTCGAAACGGATCGAAGGAACTGTGAGTTTCCCGAAATCTGAAACTGTGGCAGCTGTTTCTCTTAGTTTTATCAAAAACGTTTGTTGACTTTCTTTATCCTCTTGATTTTCATCCATTAGAAATTGAAAACACCGATCACAATTTAACTTAGTCTTGAGTTTTTGTTTGCTGCGAATCCGGCATAATATGCTGCAGCTCTTTTCTGAAGCTCCTGGCTCTTTGTCGTGTTGTCTTTTGTAACAACATCCTGGTCCTCATCCTCAAGTTCCTCTGGCTCTTCGAAAACAAAATCTTCATTTGACGATTCGTTTTGTGCTGCCGTTGTGTTCAGTCCATCAGCTATTTGTAAGAGCGGTTCTGCTTTTGCATCCTCGTATCCAGAATGTTCCGCTGAAGTCAGATGCTGGAATATAATCTGCTTCAGATTCCGGACGAGTCTCCAAGTCGAAGGGTGCCTTTCATAAGACCCTATACTGTGGCGTAGCATAGAAAACAAATTGTCTGCCACATCTGTGTTATGATGTGAAAGCAGAAAATATTTTTGGTCATCACTCTTGAAAAGTTCCCACATCATCTCTATTCCTAGGAGAGTTTGCTTTAATCCCTTAAACCAAGGTGGGACTTTCATTCTGCTACTTGACTTCCATGTTGATATCCACTCCCTTCCATTTTTAATTAAATCCAGGGTTTCAGTGGTGTCTGACAAAATCTGTTTATTAGGGTTTCTTGAATAAAGTTGCCCAGTGTCCAACGTGTCAAAAAGATCTTTCATTCTCTTGATGAATTTTGCTGTGGACTCTGCAAATTTATTCTCCTTTTCCGTTTTGAAGAAATTGATGCTAAGTGCGTACATGATTCCGGAGTACACACTAGTGCTGAAAACTTGCGTTGCCAATTTGATAGACATTTATTCAAAAGGACCGGGTTTGATGTGCGATTTTGTAAGTTTAAACTTACAAAACTTGAAATATACCTTTCGAGTCTTCTTCAAAAATCTTTTCCAAAATTCGCCAATCAACAACTTCATCTCCTATTGAGATTGTATGTTTTAGCACAATATTCCGAACGCTTTTAAACATATGTGCATAATCAAAGAGAAAGAAAACTCTATGATTTTCGATATCCACATACGGTTTAACATCCTAGTATAGTTGCGGACTTATCATAAAGTAAGCCGAACCATTCGACGATCCTTGATCGCAGCTTGTTGCTACAATTGTTAGTCCACAATTATTTACTCTTTGAATAATTGTGACCAACATCTTCACTAGAATATCGGAGTTAGGTGATCCCACGTAGTAAGCAATCGTTTGCTTCCAGTTTTTTTTTAAGCCTCTAAGGGTGAAAACCATTACCTTAGAAGCCACAGTGTTAGTCCTTCCAAATTCTCCGAAATCCGTAAAACTGTATATAAAATCATCCTTGACATTATATTCCAGCTCTTTTTTTATAAGCATCTCGTCGAATAGCAGCACGCACTTCTTGTCCATCGGTGTCATGTCCTTAGCTTTTTCACTAAGCAGCTCCTTCATCTTTTCACTAAATCCTGTTGGCAAACGGATTTCTGAATGCCACCGGTAAATGGTGCTTACCGATGGCAGCTTGAATCCCGCACTCAACATAAAGTTGTAACATGCTGGAGACTTAAAGAAAAATTTTAAGAACAAATCTTTTTCTTTAGTTGTCAATGGTGCATTTGCCTTGTGGAACAGTTGGGAGGTGATGAAAATTCTGAGTTCTTCAGAAAAGTCCTGCATATGGGTATCAAGTCCTTTGCTCAGCTGGTATTCTGGTCTCACTGCGTCTCTTTTTGGTGTGTCCATGTAGCATTTACACACAGGTTCTTTCTTTTCCGGTGATTTCCGCGGCACATATTTGTAAGTTCCTAAACCGGGGGAAGGAAAGTGCTCCGGTTTAATTTCCAACGTAAAACCAGCTGGTGGTAACCAAAATCCGCGAACATAATTTGCGAAACCAGCCTCAGCCGCATTAACAAGAGATACGGCTGGAGTGGAAGGAACCGGCGGAAGAGGTGGGGTGGGTAACCGTGGAGGTTGACTGATGACGAATTCTCCATGCTTCCATTAAGCGTACGCACGATGAGTCATGATAAGCCTCTGTACAGTAGCAAATTGATGGAGAGAAGGGAATAGGGATAGCTAGTTTAGACAGAGTCTTAAAAGTCGACCTAATTAGGATAGTAGTATAAATAGGTAACACCTGCGTCAACTTGGCATTGCATGATGCCTGCATGCATGCCTACTGGTATGATTTCCATACAAATGCATGCATTCCTTTGACCCAGTTGTTACATAGGTTTTTTTCGTACTAAATGTTGCATATTTGTCGTAAAAGCATTGCATACTTTGCCCCTGAACTAGGTTTTTGTACTAAAATAGCATATTTGTTGCTTAAGCATTGCATACTTTAGCACTGAACCACTGAATGAGTGCGGTTTTAGGTTCTGGTATGGGGTATGGTTAGATAATACCTGAAGCACTAGGTTTTTCGTTGTGGGTTCTTACGTATGCTTAGCCAAAACATTGAATACCGAACAATGTTTTTTTTGGGTTTTGGTATATGAGAGCGAGCGAAACCAAGACACTTAATCTAGTAAGAACAAAGCAAGTTAGTTGGATATTTATGTCCATTGTTTTCCATTCAAATTTCTTCCCTATGATGAGCGAATAAAGTCAAGAGAATATTTTTTTTTTTATCAACATTCTTGAACCCATGTCCAAGACGACCCAGCCTTAGTAAAAAAGAAGTGAAACAGTTTGTTTTTTTGTATGTTTGAATTTATTTTTTCAATAGTACCAATACAATAGAGTCTAATACATTTTTGTTCGTTTTTTGTCACGTTAAATAAGTAACATCTTTTTGTTTTTTTTTTTTCAAATAAATAAGTGAATTACATTTTTATTTTTTTTTTCAAAAAAAATGAAATATATTATTATTAAAATAAAAACAAAATTATAACTACCTATTTATAATCTTTTTTTTATTTTCAAGTTAAATAAATTACATTTTTTTTTCAAATAAATAACTAAATTGAATTTTCTTTTTTCAAAACAAATTAAATAGGTGCATCATTATTACGAAAATAAATACAAAATTAAAAATTAAATACATATAAAAATTTTTCAGTTTTTGAAATTTTTTTATTAAAGGACAATTACATTATTCAACAATTTGCTGTATATTCTTATGATCCCAAGCAAGGGTGCTGATATTATCATCACAAATGTACCTTTTGGTATCCTTAAAACTTAATGCAAGTTTGTTAAGGTTTTCAGTATAAATAGTATGTAACTTGCTTCTAAAAGTTAGCATACTTTCATACTTGTCAACCTTATCAAACAGACACCTCTTGTAATCCTCTATTCTTAGTCGTTTTGTCACAGATCTTTTGACTCCTTTCGCTTTTTGGACGGATTTAGAATTTTGCACAGTAAACGAGTACATTTTCGCTCTTAAGCCAACAAATTCCAACATTTTATTGCCACAGGTTTCATCTTTGAACATACCTAAGACTTTTTTATTTAACCTGGGAATATTATGCTGGTTGTTGGGATCAAAGTCAGATGTATCGAATCTCGCTGGTATATCATCCAAAATATCTGAATAAAAATCTTCGGAATTAATGGTGTAGATAAATGAATCTGTGTCCATATAATTCAGAAGTACATTTTCATTATATTTTGGCTTGATATAGTCGTAGTGGAAATCGTACATGAGAAACTTTGACAACTCAAGAACGACAAAGCCTAAGTATATTGGTTTGTTTAGAGTTATGTTGCACTTTTTCAATTGTATAGCTAGTAATGGTTTGACATTATCATCTTCATCATTTTCATTGACAAACTGAAATGAACTGTGAAAATTTGGTTTAGCTATTAATGCTCTAGCACCCAATGATTTCCTCCTGTTTTCCCACCGTGTCACAATTCGAACATCAGTTCGTTTCTAAACATTTTCCATCGTTTTACCATAAATACAAAGATTCATGTGCTTGTAAAACTTTTTTTGGCATTCATTTTTGCTTTGTTGCCTTTTAATCGTGTTGATGAAAATGGATTTTTCAAGCCAATTTGACTGCTTGAATTTCATGACACGGTGGACTTTCTTTAAAATCAAACCATTCAAAGTATCAATATGAATAACATAATTGAGTTTGGGAAGGAAGCTAGCCACCAACTTTTTTGATTTAGAACCCGGTGTAGATATGTTTTCCGGACAAAACGGTAAGTCATTATGAAGATCATGTAGAGTATCAGGATACTCTAAATCAACTTCCAAAACATAACCCACATCCGAAACAATGAGTATATTGATAAAATCTATTGAAAAATTAAGAGGATCCTCCCATTCAAAACCTCTACAAGGTAGTTTTTGCGACATTGCCCAGCCATATAAATTATTGGCGTCTAAATATATAAAAAAAAAGAGAATCATAGGTTTCAATGAATTTATTATTCGCTTTAGAATACCTACGACTGCATTGTGTCAGTCCCCCTCTTATACCTTTTTGGAAGAAGTTATACTTCTCAATATCGGTTAAGAGGTCCAATTCTACCTTGGTAATCTTTAACATTGCATCCCAGGATAAACCAGGAGCAGTGTAATAGTGAGAAGGATCCAGTTGATATGCATGCATGCAAACTTTTCTGAAGTTCTCGAAAATGTCTGCTAGCAGTACAACATCACTTTTAAGATAAATTTTTAAATAATCTTCCATTGTTTCGCAATGAAAATGGGTCCAAACGTCAAGTGCCAACTGATAATCCTCTACAGAGCATTCTTCATAAGTTAATTTATTGAAAAACTTTGCTCTCTGAGGAAGGCATGTCACATTTAGTTTATGCCATGAATCAATATACTCATAAGGAAAAACTCCTTTTCTCTTCACAAGGTCTAAGCTTTGCGGTGTTTGAAAACACTTGCTTGTGATGATGTAATCACTTGGCAAAAGATTTTGAGTTAAACTATCAATACTTTCGCTCAAAAAGCGAAAAGAGTCTAAAAACCTAAGTTCAATGGTATTTTTCTCATCTATAGCAATACGCTTTGAAATAGAGACATATTTCTCTTTATTCAAAGCTATTACTTTTATTTCACCATCGATTTCTCGAAGTGATTTAAAAAATAGATGTGAATCATAACCAGACATGTTATGCAAAAAAATAGGGAAATACCTAGGTAGCCTAAATTTAAGATTGCACTCATTATGTGCTGCACCACGATAATTACCCGTTAAGTGACAATGATCCCTCACTTTTCGTTCTCCAGCGTTGATTCTCTTTCGGCAAATCACACACATCACTGCTAGGCTGAAGTATCTTCTCTGGTCTTCGGTTAGGGGCTTCTTTGGAGTCACCGTTTTAATATGATTGTGAAACTTGTCCACAGTGTCCTTCACCAAATTTCTAACGAATTCGCTGGCACAATTTTCACCTGTTCAATAAAAATACAAATAAGAAAATTAGTAAAAAATAAATAAATAAAAAAAAAATATATATATATATATAAATAAAAACAAAAATAAACATTGAGTGTTATTTACCTACGAATGTCCGCATCAAATCTTCACTTTCATCAAAATCGCATTTCATGTAATATGAAAATGCACACGGCACATGCTCCTGTATGATGGTAGTAGATGATTTTGCCGGATCTGGAAGGCACGTATCACTAGGCTTCAATATGCACTCAAAATCCGCATATGTTACAAAAGGAACCTTCATTTGCTTTTCGTAACTTATGAATTTGACGATGTTGCTGTCCTCAGCAGTCATTGTGGTGACAATTTTTTTGCTCTCTTGGGTATGGATTGCAAAAGATGATTCACTGTAAAAATGCTGCAAACAACTATTGCAGAACAATAACTCCCTCCTCGAACTATCCAGAACTTCACTTCTTATGAGTTTGCTCATATTTTTAATCCTACATAATGTGAATTGTCTCCATTTGTTAATAAGAGAAGATTAACATGTTTATTTTTCTCATTTCGCGTCAGGTAATACGGTCCTTCTATATGTGGTTCTGATCCATTTTCTCCGTCGGAATATCCAAAAACATTAATGTATGTAATGTTCTTGTCTTCAAAATTCTTTATTTCAGTAAGTTCTAAGGGAAAACTTAGCCCTGTGAAGTCCAGTATTATATCGTCGAGGGCAATTATATCACTGGAAATGTCAGTAACCTGATAGTATGATTGGGGAAGTTTACTATTTTCAACAGGTCTATGTACTGCTGATATAATTGCCCACTTAAAACAATAAACATCATTGTTTTGCACGTTTATAACTGCTTTTTTGTTTGCTACAAACGAAGGCAGTGCTATATACCTTGAACCTTTCAGTGGCTGGTACTTATTTATATTAAGCTCTATTGACTTAATTTGGATGAGAGACCATCCACTGTTTTTCTCCTGAAACTCTTCAATTTTCTTCAATATTATATCTTTCATTTCCTTAAGCAAGGGCATGATTTCTTGTTCAAGAAATACAGCTCTCATCTCAGTATTCATTGATTTCATATCAATTAACAACTCCTCACCACAAATTTTCACATACTCTGCGAAAAGTTCAATGTTGAATTTAATTGACTTATGCTCGCAAAGCTTCTCAAAAATTATTTCATGAAGTAACGCACTAACTTTATCAAAAAATATTTTAGGATCCAGTTCACCCTCATCTTTATTTTTGATAGAGAATGATGATATCCTATTTCTGAAAATGGACCTAATTTCATACACATTCTCCCTGTATACAATTTGAACTTTTTCCTTGTGAGAGTCCTTGCGAAGATGCTGAACCCATTTACTTTTGAGTACGTCTTCTTTGCAAAATTCACAAGGAACTATGTTTGCGGTATTTTTCTTTGTCACATTTGGGGTGGTGGTTTGCAACATTGATGTCCTTGAAGTTGATGGATGGTCATCCTCATAGCTAAAGGCTGGACGCTGCATTTGCTGCTGTTGTGGCTGAAATTGTTGTTGTAGTTGCTGTTGTAGTTGCTGAATTTGCTTCTGCATTTCTTCTATGAGTTTTTGTTGTTGTTGTTGTTGTTGTTGTTGTTGTTGTTGTTGTTGTTGTTGTTGTTGTTGTTGTTGTGGTTGCTGTTGTTGCTCATTTTGCTGTCTCTCCTAGCACATTGCACCAAATGCAACTTTTGAATTGATGGGGTTTCAAAATTAACGCCACAAAGGATACAAGTTCCCGAAATGTTCAAGTGTTGTGTTTTTATGTGACGATTTAACACACTGACACTCGAAAACATTTTCTCGCAAAACGCACATGATTTGAATTTATTCATGTGGGATCCATATAAGATAAGATAAGCTAAGTATTTCTTTGTTAATAAATATAGATAAAAAACCTAAACAGATACTACTTTCAGACCGTCGCCCACAATAATAAACCAAACATCAGCACATTCCCAGACGTCGATGAGAATGGAATAAGATCCACCGCGGCGACAGCAACCGCCGCGACGACGATGACGAATACATAATGTGATACGAGTGTACATGACAGAAACATGACCTATTTAAAGGCATTTAAATAGCCAGTCATGGTCATGACAAAAACAATAAACAACAAGCGATGCCGAGAAACATATCTAAGGTACTTCTGCTGATGGGAGCAGTAATCGGAGGCGCCTGGTTGCTGAGCTGGGCCAACAGGGCGCTGGCCTGGTACCGTCTACTACATAGGTGGGCGGTGTGGGATCTGTTTTAAAGAAAAGGAGAGAACAAAGTCAGTCTGTTTTTGATTCCCGAAGGCGACGGTCGGAAAGTAGTTGAAAATATTATGTTAATGAAAATATTGAAACTGTCATGTAAATTAAAATATTAAAAGTATTATGTTAATTAAAATATTTGTACATTTGGTAAAGTTGTTCGTTCATTCATTCCTACATTTGGGGGCTCAACCGGGATTAACCTATAAATCAATTGAGTATAAGATTCGCTAAGAGAAAGAATTGTGGAAAGTTGAAAGTTAGGATATGCTAAGAGTGAAAAGTTGAAAATTTAAAAAAGCTAAGATTGAAAGGTTGAAAGTTAAGATATGCTAAGAGTGAAAAGTTGAGAATTTAAAAAAAAAGCTAAGATTGAAAAGTTGAAAGTTAAGATATGCTAAGAGTGAAAAGTTGAGAATTAAAAAAAAAAAACTAACATTAAAAAGTTGAAAGTTAGGAACTGCTAAGAGTAAAGATGGATAATAAGATGTGCTAAGATTGAAAAGTTGAAAGTTAAGACCTGCTAAGAGTAAAGATGAATGTTAAGATGTGCTAAGAGTGAAAAGTCGAAAAGTTGAAAGCCAAGACAGAAAAGAGCGAAAAGGGAAACGGTGCTATCATTTTAAAAAAAAAGAAAACTGAGACAAGATTTGATGTGAAAAGAGGTAACATCTAACAAAAATTAAATTTTTCTTAAACTTTCTTAGGGAATGGATGGATGAACTAACCGAAGCATTCACCACACGCGAGCTTCAAAAGTTCTTAAGGCTAAAGAATTTGTCATACCGATATCGCCTTAAAGTTGACCTTGTGGATAGAATTAAGGGAGCGTTCGAAAATATAACTATTAGCGAGATAAGAAACGTGATAAGAAGAGGGGAGGATATCGAATCAGAAGAAGGCGAAGAGGGAAAAGAAAAAACAGACCAAGAAGAAGAAGCAGAAGAAGAAGCAGAAGAAGAAGAAGGAAAAGAAGAAGAAAGTGAAGACGAAGATAAGATGGCTAACGAGGGAACCAACAATTTTGTGTTCAGGGATGTCGATGACTCTCTGGAGCATTTTTCAGGGGAAGCCGGAAAGAGCTTAACAGTATGGTTGAAAGACTTTGAGGACATAGCTACCGTATGTAAGTGGAACGATATCCAGTAATTCCTCTACACAAAGCGGCTGTTAAGAGGGGCAGCCAGACTCGCGGTCGAGGCCAAGACAGGGTTAGCAAGCTAAACAGCACTGAAGGATGTATTGGTGACAGAGTTTCAAAAATCAAAGACCACCGTCGAGGTACATAGAGCGCTGGAAGCGCGAAAGAAGAAGACAACAGAGTCTCCTGGAGTATCTCTACTCCATGCAGCAATTGGCAAGTGATGGGAAAGTCGATGAGGAGTCGCTAGTAGAGTATATCCGCAACGGAATTCCAGATTCCGTACATAACAAGATGATCCTGTACGAAGCTTCAACCCTAGAAGACCTTAAAAGGAAGATGGAGTCTTACCGGCAAATGAAGAGGTTTATGCCAACGCAACAGGTGCTCAGCAAGAGCGGCAGTGGCAGCACAGGTAGATCATCAATGCCTTCACCAAAAGGAGGACAAACAGGACAGGCAGGACAAGGAAAACGGTGTCACAACTGTGGGTCGAAGTCGCATATAGCTGTTAGTTGTCCAGATAAGGGAAAAGGAACACGTTGCTTCAAGTGTAACCAGTTTGGGCATATATCACCAGATTGTCCAGTGAAGAATGAAACACCGTCGACCTCAAGAGGGATTAGCCATGTGAATCGCATCGAATCAGATGAGCGTCACATTCCAATAAACGTGAAAGGTAGGACATATTATGCGTTCGTAGACAACGGAAGCGATGTCTCGATAATCCACAAGTCGTTCCAAGAGAAGATAAGAGAAGCAGAACCTCAACCACCAGGAATGATGTTGAAAGGGTTTGGAGATAGCCCTCGAAAAACACTGGGCTCATGCGTTTTTGAAGTGCAGATTGGAACAGAGAAATATCTGAGTCGCTTCCAAGTTGTACCAGATCGGTGGATTCCAGACGAGATCCTGCTTGGAAGAGATTTTCTAAGAAATGTGGAATTGGTTATTAGTGGTGGAAAAATCAAGATTGTCAATAATATAGAAGAGGAAAAGAGTGCGAAGAAAGAATGCAGTCTAGAGGAAAACGACATTTTTCAGATCGAATGGTGCCCAGAAAGAGACAGTGAACCGAAGTGGAAAGTAGGAAATGAAAACTACCGAAAGGTAGTGAATAACATGATAGATGCCTACAAGCCAAATAGTCGAGTTAAGTCGAGCATCGAGATGAACATAGTGCTGACAGACGATATCCCAGTTTTCCGCAAGGCATAAAGACTGGCAGCTCCAGAAAGGGACGCAGTGAATAGACAGGTAAAAGAGTGGCTAGATGAAGGAGTCGTGGTACCAAGTAGGTCAGAATATGCTAGCCCGATAGTTTTGGTGAAGAAGAAAGACGGGAAATACAGACTGTGCATTGATTATAGAGAACTAAACAAGAAAATGATCAGATAGATTCCCGATGACCGTCATGGAAGAAGTTTTCGAACCTCTTCACGATGCAAACGTTTTTATTACACTAGATTTGAAGGATGGATTTTTCCATGTAGACGTAGAAAAGAGCAGCAGAAGGTATACCGCATTCGTAACGCCAGATGGGCAGTACGAATTTCTAAAAGTACCTTTTGGACTATGTAACTCACCGGCTGCGTTCCAGAGGTTTGTCAACCAAGTCTTTCGGGAACTGGTGCTGCAAAAATATTTACTAATATATGTGGATGATATAATCATATTTGCAAAGAGTGAAGACGAGGCAATGGAAAAACTTACAGTGGTGCTAAGAGTAGCGGAAGAACATGGATTAAAAATAAAATGGGAAAAGTGTAACTTCTTATCGCGATCGGTGGAGTTTTTAGGACACATTATAGGTAATGGAAGCATAAAACCATCAGAGGAAAAAGTGAAAGCGGTGCAAAAGTTTCCGGTACCGAGCAACGTCAAGCAGATACAAAGCTTCTTGGGACTGACCGGATTCTTTAGGAAATTCGTGTTGAATTACTCCAAGATAGCGAAACCTTTATCAGATCTCTTAAGAAAAGAAAACAAATTTGGGATGGGTGAAAAAGAAATGTCTGCATTTAATGAACTTAAATCTTGTCTTTGCAGTGAGCCAGTTTTGAAACTATTTAATCCAAGTCTGCCCACAGAGCTACATACGGATGCCAGTATAGAAGGATATGGAGGGGTGCTGATGCAGAAACATGATGATGGAAAATTCCACCCAACTTTCTTCCTGAGTTTCAAGGCGAGTCGATTTGAGAGGAAATTCACAAGCTACGAACTGGAGGTGCTAGCGATCATGAAATGTCTAGCCAAATTAAGAGTATACATGCTAGGGATGGACTTTACAATAATTACGGACTGCAAAGCATTTGAGGCTACAATGAAGAAGAGGGACCTATGTCCGCGAGTGGCAAGATGGGCAATCATACTCCAAGAGTATTCTATGAAAGTCTTACACCGTGCGGGAACGGCAATGAGACACGTAGATGCACTCAGCAGATACCCTGTGGCCATGAGAATAGAAGACGGCCTAGTACACCGGATAAAATCAGCACAAGGTAAAGACGAATTTTGCCAATTAATCATTGATATAATTACAGCTGCCGGTGCATATAAGGATTACGAAATGAGAAGCGGACTATTGTACAAGTTCGAAGGAGGTGTTCACTTATTAGTGGTTCCCAAGTCACTTCAGAAGGAAATCATACGTAACGTGCACGTGCAAGGGCATATAAGTGCGAGAAGAGTGGAAGCCATAGTAAAGCAAGATTACCATATACCAAAACTTATGAAATGCATAGAGAGCGTGCTAGCGAACTGCGTGGCCTGTATATTGGCGGCGAAGAAAAGTGGAAAGGCCCAAGGTTTTCTTCACCCAATTGAGAAGAGTGACATACCCTTACACACCCTACATATCGACCACGTAGGACCGCTTCCGTCAACAAACAAGTTTTATAACTACTTATTCGTGGTGGTCGATGCATTCACGAAATTCACGTGGATTTATCCAGTGAAGACCACGAAGTGTGAAGAGGCGATTAAACGTTTAGACCAGCAAAGCGAGATATTCGGGAACCCAAACCGTCTGATTTCGGATAAAGGCGCCGCGTTTACGGCAAACGCGTTCAAGGAATACTGCGAAAAGAGAGGAATTAAACACATACTAACTACAACCGGAGTGCCAAGGGGAAATGGACAAGTAGAAAGGATAAACAAAATAGTAATTGAAGTGTTGTCCAAGATAGCAGTAACTGACCCAACGAAATGGTATCAACACGTGGGACAGGTTCAACGAGCTATAAACTCAACGGTATCACGATCAACGAAAAGGAGCCCATTCCAACTGATGTTCGGGGCAACGATGCGTCGAGCGGAAGATCTGGAGATTAGAAAACTAGTAGAAGATGTAATCCTTGACGACTTCGAATCGAATCGAGACGAAATGAGAAGGACGGCAAAGGAGGAAATAAGCAAAGTTCAATTGGAAAATCAAAAAACGTACAACAAGAAAAGGAAGACAGCACATGAGTATAAGGTCAATGATCTGGTTGCAATAAAAAGAACACAATTTGGAACTGGGCTGAAGCTTCACGCCAGTTTTTTAGGACCTTACGAAGTGACCAGACTAAAAAGAAACGAAAGATATGAGGTGAGGAAGGTGGGACAACATGAGGGACCCACATAACCAGCACGTCCGCCGACTATATGACGCCCTGGGTAGCGGACGAAGATGACTCTGAAGATGAAGACGACATCGACTGAGGACAGTCGATTTCTCTCAGGATGGCCGAATGTGGGATCCATATAAGATAAGATAAGCTAAGTATTTCTTTGTTAATAAATATAGATAAAAAACCTAAACAGATACTACTTTCAGACCGTCGCCCACAATAATAAACCAAACATCAGCACATTCCCAGACGTCGATGAGAATGGAATAAGATCCACCGCGGCGACAGCAACCGCCGCGACGACGATGACGAATACATAATACGAGTGTACATGACAGAAACATGACCTATTTAAAGGCATTTAAATAGCCAGTCATGGTCATGACAAAAACAATAAACAACAAGCGATGCCGAGAAACATATCTAAGGTACTTCTGCTGATGGGAGCAGTAATCGGAGGCGCCTGGTTGCTGAGCTGGGCCAACAGGGCGCTGGCCTGGTACCGTCTACTACAGAGGTGGGCGGTGTGGGATCTGTTTTAAAGAAAAGGAGAGAACAAAGTCAGTCTGTTTTTGATTCCCGAAGGCGACGGTCGGAAAGTAGTTGAAAATATTGAAACTGTCATGTAAATTAAAATATTAAAAGTGTTATGTTAATTAAAATATTTGTACATTTGGTAAAGTTGTTCGTTCATTCATTCCTACATTCATATTGCTAGCCATTATTTTATTAAACCTCCTTTTTTGTTTAACAACTTTAATTTTAAATTTATATAAATGTGAACAGATAGGTATATTAAACTTACTACTTTTACTTTTTTGTTGACGGTTTATTTGTATTCTTATTGCACTTGATTTTGTTTTTTTTCACTTCCTTTTTTTTTTGTTCAAGCACTTCCCACTTCGAAAAAGGATTTGTAAACAGGTATAACAAGCTTCCTGTTAGTTTTTGATTATTGCACTATTGTTTCTTCTTTTTATTTATTTTTTTAACACTTTTTTACTTTTGACTAACACTTTTCACTTCAAATAGTATATAAATTAAAGTTTTAACAAACTCGCTATTTCAATTTTCTTTTTTACTGTTAAATGTTAGAAACACTACACTTTTTGTTTTTATTGTATAATTTCAACGAAATCAAAACTTTAATTTTACGAAAAACAGTAGGAATATTTAGAAATAAATGAACGTATGGTTCTGAATGTAAAAACTGAATGAATAGTTTCAAACTCTTTTGTTTCCTTTTATATTCTCGTACCGCTGTCCAAACAGTATAAAAAATTTATTTTATTTCATATCAGAAAAAAAAAAAAAATCTGAAAAATGTATTGCTATTGACAATAATGTATGAAAATTTTGTTTTCTTAACATTCATTCTGTGGAAAATCAGTACAGTTTTTCTTTTCCTAGCAATGTTGGTTACCTTTTTTTATTTTTATTGTTTCATAGAAAAATTAACCTGTCTTCATACAATTATCTACACTTGTTTGAAAAACAAACGTATATATCTTTCAACTTAATGGTTCTTTATTTTTTGTATGTTTAAAACCTTTTAGTTCTATGTCATACCGAACCCATCTTAATTGATCCTAGTAAAATATATAAAATTTCGAGGATCACCATCCTTCTTATCTTTAACTTATGAGTCTTTGTGTGTTTGAAGCCTTTTAGTTTTATTTTATACACAATCTTAATGGGTCCTAGAAAAAAATTAAATTTTCGAGGATCATTATCCTTCTAATCTTTAACTTAATGGTTCTTTGTGTGTTTGAAACCTTTTAGTTAGAACCCAAATATTAATGGAACCTACAAAAAAAACAATAAATTTTCGAGGATAATCATCGTTCTAATGCAAACAATACTCAAAAGAAAAAAACCAAAACTAAAGTGTTCTTGTTCATACATAAACGTAAAACGTAATAAACGTACGTTGTAGGGTAAAGGTGTCAACAGTGAATCAGGGTACACAGTGAATCATTAGGTCTCACGATGTATTTTTTTATTTTATAATAAATTTGAAAAAGAGAAAAGATCGTCTTTGTTCATTTCATCCCTTCAAACCATCAGTCCGCGTGATCCCTTGGATCGGAGTCGGTTGTTTTCGTGTTTTTGTGTTTTCTGCATTGGTAAGTAATTTTTTGTTTTCTATTTGTTTTTCTTCTCATTTAATAGCTATGCATCGTAACTCCATTTGAGTCATATATTTGTATTTGAGGCTATATTGACTTAATAATTTGTATCAACTTGTTTACTTGTTCGAAATATTTAATATGATTTCAATGTGTTTTTGTTAAAATAACAACATGGTACACAGTGAATCATTTGAAAAAGGTACACAGTGAATCACTGATTCACTAAGAAATTCAAATTTTTCATTCAATTTCAACTTTTTAAACATGGATGTTCGCTAGAACGCTATACATTTTAATCAAATGGATTACTTTTCTTTCCTTATTTTTTTTAAACTATTTTTCTTTATTTTCAGCTTTGTGATTTTTTTTTATACATGAAGAGTTTTATTTTAATTATTTTTTTGTTATAAATGAAGAGTTTATATTTTTGTTTAGTTTTTTATCATTAAATAAAATATGACTGATAAATATAAAAATAATTATAAAACTAAAAAACATTGTTTTTTCTTAAAAGACTGTTCTAACATCCCTGATTCACTGTGTACCAGTCACTGATTCACTGTGTACACCCAAAGTACACAGTGAATCATGTGGTAAGGTAAGTTAAAAACATTTTTTTTTATTTTATCGAAAGCATAAAGTTTTGAAATTTTTTGCTTAAATTGAAGAAAATATATTGAAAATGCTGTGAAAAAAAAATGTCATGGCTACTATTAAAAATGCGAGCTTAACAGCCCAAGATGTAAAAATTGATCCACTGTTGACACCTTTACCCTACGTTTGAAATCGCGTTAATAAAAGACGTTTTGGGTTTATATTTTTCTTATCAAATTTGTTTGAATCCTAGACGCGACAAAATGAAAATGCATACATAATTGCTTTTTTATTACTTATTGCACTTAGGACAAAATTCTCCTTCATTCATGTTTCATCCTGTACCTAACCCATACAAAGCGAACAGGACGGGTTCACATAAGAAGAATCCCGAGCAAATTCGGAAATAAAAATGCAGTTTATGTAAACGGACAACCAATTTCAATGCGCCGCCAAGAAATTGAATTTGGGGATTCAATTAGCTTTGGAATCGATGGAGACAATTTCGATATGGAATTATGTCCATCTTATATCCTAAAGAATTGTACTTTAGGATATAAAAGACTTTCGCCACGAGATAGCACGCCTGAGTACGTGAGCTCCGCAGGTTACAAGGAAAAAATAAAAAAAAAAGACAATGTAAAAATTAAATAGTTATCTATTATATAAATAAAAAAAAAAAAAATCATGATTAAAAAAAAAACTGTTTATTGTTTGTTTTTTCTTGATTTAGGAATTTTTCCTTTCTTAGTTTTGTTGTTGATAGTGTTTTGGGGTTACACTATATTTCTTTTTTTTTATTTTTCCATCTACAATGTTTGACGGGAATGAACATGAAAAAAAAATCTAAAATGTATATGTGTTAAGCTATACTTTTGAGAAATTTGTGTGGGAATTTTTCTATAAAAGGAAAATTTTATAATATTGATGAGCACAGTTGATTGTCAGAAGCTAAACTGAACAATACAAAAATGCATTTCGAAGAGTCGGAATATTCAATTTTTACTGTAGATGACTTTGCAGTAAGAGAAATCAACTCGATTAATGAAAATAGTAATTTCAAACCAACCAGGAAGCTTGCAGAATTGCAGATGAACATTAAGTATGATATTAAAGCATTACAAAAAGTTAATACTAAGTGGGGTGAACGTATCGTAGCAGATCTTGGCGAGTATAGAGTAAGTATAAATTTCATTTTTATTATTTTCTTTTTAATGAGTTGCATATTATTTTTACAGGTTTTTCTACCTCAAAGATATTCAGACCTTTCAACAAGCAGTATATCAACTATTGGAGGAGGTGGTTATGCTGTACAAATAATCCGTCAACGTGGATTTATGAGCTGAAATTCATGAAAAAATGAAATAATATATTTGTTTTTTTTACGTAAATTTATTTCGATTTTTTTTTTATAATTTCACTCAGTTAATTGTAAAATACATTACCAATTTCTAATACACGTAATAAAAATATAATAAAAACTATTAAGTAAAAATAAAATTCTGTTGATATTTTATACAAATATCAACAGAATTTTATTTATCCTTTTTTTGATGTAATTTTATAGAATTTCGTTTTTATCGATCCAGGAGTTGTGTTCATCAGAGAATCCCAACCATTTCACAAAAACTTTTTTGCCTTTAGTTTGTAATACTTTTTCCACAAGGAATACATCTGAACATTTAGTTTTCATTAGTTCAGCTTCATAAAAACCCCCTTGTAATGGTTTTCCTTGGTAGTTTTCGAGAAGATATGTGTTCGGTTTTGTTTTTTGGACTTTTCGTATTTTAAAAACCTCAGTAGTCCAGTTGGGTGTATAACCTTTTTCGAATGCATGTTTATACTTGCTGATTCTTATTTTGTCACCTACTTTAAAATTGTATTTACTTGAACCTTCTTTCTTATTTTTGAATAGTGATAATAAGAACTTTGAATTATTCTTATTTACATCTGCAGGTTTGCATTTTATGGTTCGATGGAAAGAATGGTTATAATCATAGAGTAATTTTTTGTAAATATTTATCCACTTGTAGCTACCATTGAAACTAAATTCTTTCCACATTTTTTCCTTAAAAGTTCTATTAAATCTTTCAATGATTGAAGCTTTCAATGAGCTGAATGTAGAATAGTGATTGATTTTATATTTTTCCATCAAACTTTTGAAGTTTCTATTGAAGAATTCCTTACCATCATCGGTTTGCAAATTTTTGGGAAATCTAGAAGAATTTTTAAATATATCATCCATTCCTTTTGAAACAGTAACGCCCTTTTTGTTTTTCATTGGGATAACCCACGCGAACTTTGAAAAAGTATCAATAACTGTCATCAAATAATTAATTCCATTGTTTTGTTCGCTGTAAGGTATCATTTCAACGAGATCGGCTTGCCACAAATCATCGTAGCCTTTAATGATAACATGACGTCGTTTAAAATTTCGTCGTGCAGTCTTGTGCAACTCTTCCACAACCTTTCGCTTACTCATATTTGTATGGAGTGAATTCAGCAAAATAAAACAATTCTTTTATATATTTTCTTTATTTTTATTTTTATTTCAATCTTTTATATAATGACATCAATTTCTTTATTCTAACCAAATGGTTTTCTACCATATAGCAGGCAAGTATCGGGTCCTTCTTTACATTGATTGGATGCCCAACAACAATTAGAGTAATGATGTCCATGCGGTGATTCCATGTATGTAGTATTTTTAAATTTACTAACCATTGAAATACAGTTAGTAAATTCTCCATAGTGTTCATCCAATATTGATTCGCCATTTCTTTTTAAAAAATCAATAATATCTTTTATTATTTTATCAGTGTCCATTTTGAAAGTTCCTTGTTGTTCAAGTGTTGAATGCTAACTAACAAATTTTATTTTATTTTATGAAAATTGAAAATCTTTTCTTCATTTTCACTTATATGTATATATATAAAATACAGATACATAAAATTAATACAAATATAACATCATTTTTTTTACTTATTTTAATCTATGGGTGTAAAGGGTACATTAGGGAACAGCGTTTTCATAATATGTTCAACTTTATTTTTTATTTTCTCGTGAACATACTTTTCCTCTGTGGACTCTTTAAGTTTTTGGGAAATTAATTGTGATGCTTTGTTTTCTTTTTCTATACTTTTTATTGTTTCCTTTATTGTAGGGTCTATGTGGTTTTTTAGCATATGAATTTCCTTATTAAAAGTGGATAAAACCTCCATTAAAGAAGAATTTATGTGGTTTATAATGCTTGATTTCTTAAGACTTATTTTATCATCAACATATCCTTTGCACACGGCTTGGTGGGGGTATTCAGGATTACTTCCAACATTGTTTAAATATCTATTATCCATATCAAAGTCACCAGATGGTAGGAGTTTAAATCATATTTCTGGAGGACCTATGAGACCCCTGTTTTTTGGAAGTGGTTTGAAGTTCCTACCGAACTTGTCAACGTTCATTGTTTATATGTAAAGTTTTTTGTTTTGCATGATATGATATTTGCTTCCTTCAGCTCTTCTATTATGGAAGTTATTTCATTCTGGTGGTTGTCGTTACCAGCATTTTTAGATGCTATTAAAAGTCTTAGTCTATCAACAAGTTCATTCGGATCATTCTAGTAGACGTACTCAATATTTTTATGTGTGTATTTCATTTCGGTAAAATTAGAATAAGATTTTCCTATTTTTGCATCTTCGTTTTTAAGTCCTGCAACAAGTTCTTTTATTATTTGAGTATATTTAGTTCCTCTGTTACTCTTGATTCTAGAAGAACTATCATGATTAATTCTATGTGCATTAGTTTTTTTTAAGATTTTCCCATATTGTTCAAGATCATCCTTAGTATATTTTTGCTTTTTAGGATTTTTCTTTAACATCAATTCAATAAGACCAGGAGTTCGAGTGAACTTTTCATCGTCGATGATTATATCCTGTTCGTTCATTGTAAAGCTACATTTTCCTATTTTTATAGTTTGCGTATTTGCATCAAAATACGGTCCATATGCTATATCACGATTTGACTCTGATAACAGTTTTTGTTGATTGAAGGAAGATAATTTATTAGGGCTAGCAAAATTTTTTGGTGTACTGAATAAAAAACTATTATCTGGACTATACAATTCTGGTGATGGTGATACTACTTTTTCATGATATTCTTCTTCATCCTTCCGATTAAAAGATTCGAAATGTAAATTGCGGTGTTTAGGTATTTTTTTAATATTATCATCCTGTTGAGTTTCTTCTTTTTTAATATTTCCAATTAATTTTTTCAATGGTTCAACAATAGGTTTGAAAGTATTTCCAAATCAGTTTCTCTCATCATTTTACCAGTTCTAAGTTGAAAATATTTGTTTTTCAGGACATTTTTGGTTTTTATTAGGTCATTTAACACATTCTCATCCATTGTCTAGTTTCAAACAATATTTGTTTATACTGAAGAAAAGTATTTGTTTGTTTTGTTGGGGCTACTCGTAGTTTTCCCAGACAGTGTTTCTATCGTAATGTGTTGATTTAAATGAAAAATGTATATTTATAGTATTGCAGTTTTGTGAAAACTGTTTTTGTAATGACCTTTTTCAATACTGCTCTCCTTGTCTATAACTAGAAATCCAAAATTATCAGACCAGCAATGGGAACAAAGTTCTTTAAACTTATTAAAAGTCATATCAGAGTTTATATGATCTTTGTATACATGCTTCAAATTTAATTCATCTTGTTTGAATAGAATTATAAAATTAGCATTATCTCTTATCAAATGTTTTGGTATATGGGTATAGGACTGACATAAATAAAAACTATAAACTCCGTTATGACGACCCATACAAAAATAATCTCTTATATTATTCTGTTTCTGGCATGCAACATCATCGAATATAAATATTGAATTATTTTTGGCTTCTGATGGAGGCATTACATCGGAATTATTAGAAAATTCATGGTATTCCATTCCTTTGACGGATGTTATAAGTTTCTTTAGATAAAGATATTTTGGTTGATGTAATGATTTAGAGTAAATATATATGTTTTTAAACTTCAATCCATTGGGATCAAAAAGAATGCTAAGCATAACATTTGTTTTGCCACAATAATTCCTCGAATACTATTTGGAAATAATGAACAATGTTTTTTTTTTAATTTTAACTTTACAATCAAAATTTTTCACTTTAATAATTTCTGACTGCTTTATGAAGCGCATAATGCTGACTTACAGCTTTTACAATAAAACATACCATTTTTATATTGTTGCATTCATATACTTACCAACCTTCGACTAGGAAGGTGTGTGTAAATAATAGTATGATTGATTATATCGGATGATTTTTTTGAGGTTAGGATTTTCATGCATTAGTATTTGACAGATCACGCGGGATTTCAGACATGGTGTCAAAGAGAAAGATGCTCAGCATGCTTTGACATTTCATCATGAATAGACTTACTAACGAGCAACGCTTGCAAATCATTGAATTTTATTACCAAAATCAGTGTTCGGTTCGAAATGTGTTTCGCGCTTTACGCAAATTTTATGCGTTTTTTTTTTTTAAAAAGTTCTCAAGCTCTTAAAAAATCACCCATTATGTATTTATTGTCCTCCATTGAAAAGAGGACATTGTTTAATATAATGGGTGATTTTTTAAGAGCTTGAGAACTTTTTTTTAAAAAAAAACGCATAAAATTTGCGTAAAGCGCGAAACACATTTCGAACCGAACACTGATTTTGGTAATAAAATTCAATGATTTGCAAGCGTTGCTCGTTAGTAAGTCTATTCATGATGAAATGTCAAAGCATACTGAGCATCTTTCTCTTTGACACCATGTCTGAAATCCCGCGTGATCTGTCAAATACTAATGCATGAAAATCCTAACCTCAAAAAAATCACCCGATAATAACCAACGAAATCAGTGCCGTAATAAAATAAAATCAATTAAAGGCAAAGGACTTTTGAATACGGTTACAGACAAACTACCATTTGAGTTACATCTTCCTTCTTATAACTATTGTGGTCCGGGGACAAAATTGGAAGAGCGCTTACGTAGAGGAGATAAAGGAATTAATCCACTGGATGAAGCTTGTGGCTTACATGATATTGCGTATTCTGAGAGTAGCTCTGTCTCAGATCGACACGTTGCTGACAAAATTCTAACGGAACGAGCGTGGAAAAGATTCAATGCAAAGGATTCTTCAGCCACTGAAAAGCTGAGTGGTCTCTTAGTCACCAACATGATGAAAGCAAAAACAAAATTTGGTATGGGTAATAAGGCTACTAAAAAAAAATCTATAAGGACTAGCAAAAAAAGAAAAAACCTTGTAAAACAAATATTTTTAAAAAGGCAATAGCTGAAGCAAGAAACGCAATAAAAAGCAATATAAATTGTTGTGGTACAACATCAATGTCTACTATTGCTCTGAAAGCTGCAAAAAATGGTGAAAAATAAGAGAAAACAAAATATACAAACTCCAAGAATAATACCACTTCCAAAGAGAGGTGGTTTTCTTCCATTTCTAGCTCCTGTTTTAGCTGGTTTATCAGCTGTTGGTTCATTAGCAGGTGGAGCAACTGGTGTTGCAAAAGCCCTCAATGATGCACGTATTGCAAAAAAAACCTTTGAAAAAAATAAACGACATAATAAGGCAATGGAAGCAGTTGCTATTCAAGGAAAGGGTTTATACTTGAAACCGTATAAAAATGGACTTGGTTTATTTCTAAATACACCGAATACAAAAAACTAATTGAAATGCTACCTAATCGTCCTTTAAACAATTTTGATATTCTAAGGTTTGGAAGGAAACATCTGAAACACTTTAGAGTAGTGTTTATGCGTGACTCATTACCGAAAACTACTAAAGATAGAGAGTGTGGGATTATAAATTCGGACAATGAAACTGGTACGGGTACTCATTGGGTAGCATATATTAGAAATAAGAAAAAAAATATTATAAAATATTTCGATAGTTTTGGAAATTTAAGACCACCAACTGAAGTAATAAGTTATCTTGGTAATCAAATAAATTATAATTATATTCAAGAACAAAATTTTGATACATTTATATGTGGTCATTTATGCTTAAGGTTTTTATTAGAACAATGTTATAATATTTTCAACTGTAATATGAAAATGAATAAAATCAATTGAATAAACTAAAACTGTGTCATTCGTCTTTCAATCAGGATGTCGTTAACATTAACACTAAGTGGAAATGAAACAAGTCTCAATGCAGAGTATTTTCCCCCAATCGTACTGAAATCTAATTATGTTTGCGGGCTTATAGATTTCCAAACATATAACTCTATACCAAATATAGACGATACTAATAATTTGCTGCATAAAGGCGATAGTGTTATTTCATTTCCTATTGGTTCATATGAGATAGAAGATATAAATAATTTAATACAAAAAAAACTAAATGAATTTAATAAGAAAAATAAAAGTTCAAGAAAAAGTGAACTAAAAATGAAGGCAAATAACAACACACTGAAATGTGAAATTTTCAGTTCAGAAGACATCGACTTCACTAAACAAAACTCTATTGGAACTCTCTTAGGGTTAAGTAAAAAACGTCTGCAATCAAATGTTCTTCATGAATCAGATCTTTACGTTGACATAAACAGATATATACTATATATATGTATATACGAATTGAATGTAATATAATAGATGGGACATATATTAATAATCAAACTGCTCACATTTTACATGAATTTGCTGTTAAGGTAAGCCCAGGGTATAAAATCATAGAAGTTCCCAGAAATGTTATTTATTTACCTGTGAACGTCAAACGAATAACATCGTTGTGTTTAAAATTCATCGATCAAGACGGAAAAGCCATACATTTTATAGGCGAGAAAATAACGGTTCGATTACATTTGCATCCAGAACCATGATTGTATATGAAAATATAATCAGCAGAATTCCTTATAAAAACACTGAAGAAAATAAAACATTACTCAAACAAGCTTCGAACACAGCTGTGGTAACACATAAGCTCACAAAACATAATCGGACATTTGTACTATCATTGGGATACGTTTTAAAACCTTGAAAGTACAACGCACTTTAAAAAACAAAAAAAAAAAACAAAAAAAATATGTTGAACATTTTCCAAGACCCCGATATCAGTGAAAGTATTTCGAAATATGAATATCATACTTATTCATCATATCAAAACAATTTTGAGAAAAATGATATCATTCAGATTTGTATACAGCACCAAAATCTTAATGTTCTTCCTTCGGAAAGTTTTTTATATGTTGAAGGAACACTATCAAAGTCGGATGGAAAAGAAATTGTTAGCACAAAACTTGTAAACAATGCAATGGCTTTTCTTTTTGATGAAATACGTTATGAACTAAATGGAAAGGAAATTGACTACAATCGAAATGTGGGGATTACAACATCAATTAAAAACTATTTGTCTTTGACTAAAAATGAGAGTGATATGCTTTTAAATGCATCATGGTCTCCAGGGCCGGCCCAAGCCAAACTTGCGCCCTGTGCAATATTTGTAGAAAGCGCCCCTTTTTTATATTTTTTTACACATAAACTGATACACAAGCATAAGTCTTTCCCAGATTACCCAGGAGGTAGACTTTCAATGCGTTTTTTTTTATTGAGGTATCCCCAGGAGGCCTAAACCATTAAACTAAAACGCAGCGAAGAAATGAGCAGAGGGGAAACTTTTAAACTTGGAAACTTACTTTTCTGGCCTTACATTTTGCAAATTCAGAAAAGAGATCATCAAAGTCTAAAGAATTTAGTAAATTCTTTTCAATGGGCATTATAGATAAATCTACCAATGTCTCTTGAGTCATGGTTGTCCTAAGATAATTTTTAATAATTTTAAGTTTAGAAAAACTACGTTCTCCTGAAGCTACCGTGACCGGGATTGTATTAAGGATTTGGAGAGCAGTTACTAAAATCAGAGCAAAATCTTCAAGGTTTGAACTAAAAATAAAATTTAACACATCTAAACTTGAGCTTTGTGGCGTAACAAGCTGGGATATTACGGTTACCTCTTGAAACAATTTTGCTCCATCTAAATATTTAAAACTACTTTATGTTAAAACATTCTGCAAATTAAGGCATGAAGCACGTACATTTTTATTTTTTAAACATTCGCTTATGTTACTCAAAAATGTAAAATTGATACTATACGTATCAAACCTTTCAAGTATTTGAAAAAAATTGAACTTTGAATTTTTGTTTCGGCTAATATAGTTTCAGGACATTCATCAGCATAAAGTATTTTTCTCCGTTGAGATCGCAATGATGAAGCTACAAGAAACATATTTGGTATTTCTAGGGAGCTAGCAATACGCTCGGTTAATTGAACATACCTACTCATTAAATTTTTCATCGGAACGCATTAAAATCAAACTGTTTTTTGTATTTTCTAAAACTGTTATGCCAGTTGACAGATTAACGGACGGACTTTGCAAATATTTACTAGTTTAATTTATATTTTCTAAAATATCAAACCAAATTAGCAGGCAGCAAATAAATGTAAAATCAAAAATTTTATTTCCTAACAATTCTGCAATTTTTTTTCCTCTAGATTTCTTAATTCTATAGGGCTTCATATATTTCTTGAATTTGAAAAAAAGTTAAACAAACATTGAATTGTATCGAAAATTTTAACTGCATAAAATGAGAACCGAGCAGCATCATTAACCACTAAATTTAAGGAATGCGGGCAACATGGAACCAAAAATGCTCTTGGTTCCAGGGTTCGAATTCAATTCTGAACACCGGCTTCTTTTCCTTCCATATTCGAACCATTATCATAACTTTGGCTTTGACAGTTACTTATTAAAATTTCATTGAATTCAAGCTTGTCTAAAATCAACTGAGTCAGTCACATTACGGTCTTGTCACAAAATACGTCACTTCTATTAAAAACTGATAGCTATTTATTTAATATTAATTAACCAACAAAGCGAAAAAACAATCGAAACAATCTGCATTCTGCACCAGACCGTTACAACGGTCATTAACTTTCAAAAAAAAAAACTGCCTGTGCAAGAACAATTCGACTCCACATAGAATCATCCCTCTTTAACTTTTAAGCTCTATGCTCCTTTTCCATTCTATTAAAAATTTCATCTCCTGTAATCAGGCACTTATGTAACTCTTACACAGTGTGCAAGTGCAATAAGAAAACCTGCACGCTCTGACCCATATGATTCCGTATGAATAAGTTTTTTTTAAATATCTCCCATGTTAGTTTCGATACTCAGTGTGCAAAAAAGAAAACTTGAACATCAATTGACCATAACCTACCTACATACCTAATTTCCAAATATTTCACCCTGTTCATACAAGAGAAAAAATCTCAACACAAAAAAGTTCCATGCAAGAGAAAAAACGAAAAAATCTCAACACAAAAAAGTTCCATGCTACCTCATATGTGCAAGATATATTTCATGCACACCGAGTTTTAGTTCTGCGATATCTTGAGTTAAATTTTCATTAAATGCAACAATGAAATTGATGTTAGTTAGTGCGCAAGAGATAACTTAGGACAGTTATGACGTGATGGATGTTTTTTGAGATTATTTTAAGAATGTTTGTGGATCAAAAAATGGCAAATAGTAGTACATATTTGTTTGCGCAAGATCAGATTACATTTTCTTGCTCCTGGCAATGCGCCCCCAGAATTCTGCGCCCTGTGCATTTGCACATCTTGCACATATGCTTTGTCCGGCCCTGATGGTCTCCTGATTCACCTATTAATTTGAAACCATTTCATTTTAACTACTGTATTCCATTGAATAAACTTTTGGGTTTCGCTGAAGATTATAAGAAAATTATTCCCAACGCACGGCATGATCTTATTCTCACTCGTGCTAGGATGGATGAAAACTCTCTGATCTCCTCAAACAAAGAAAATGTTGAAGTAAAGCTACATAAGGTTCAGTGGAAAGTACCACACGTGACTTTATCGGATTGCATGAAATTGAACCTATACAAATCCATAAACAAAAATAATTTTATGAAAATTGCTTTCCGAAACTGGGATCTCTATGAATATCCCATGCTATCAAACTCTGATCATCACATCTGGAACGTCAAGACAACAACGCAAATAGAAAAACCACTATACATTGTTTTTGCTCTACAAACTGAGAAAAATAAAAAAATTTCTGCAGATCCTTCAACTTTCAATCACTGTGATCTAACAGACTTAAAAGTATATCTTAACTCTGAAGTATATCCGCATGAAGACCTCAATATTTCTTTCGAAAAAAACAGATATAGCTTGTTTTATAAAATGTATGCGGATTTTCAAAAAACTTACTACAATAAAAGCAGCACCGAACCTCTTCTATCTTGGGATCTTTTTAAATCACGTGCACCAATTTTCGTCATAGACTGCAGACATCAAAATGAGACTATGAAAACAGGACCTATCGACATTCGCTTGGAGATGAGAACATCCAAAAATATTCCTCCAAACACATCAGCTTTTTGTCTAATGCTGCATGACAGAATTATTGAATATAATCCACTTGATCAAGTTGTTAACAGGATTGTTTGAAAATTAAATGTAAGTAAAATTTTTAAAAAATGTTATTATTAGCTGTAATACCTATAGAATGTTTGAAAATTTACTATGTTTACTCAAGTAACAACAAAAAAAAAAACAAATGTACTTTTGAGTTACCCATTTAGAACAAATAAAATATATCAATAATATCCAACTTGCTTTGTTCTTACTAGATTAAGTGTCTTGGTTTCGCTCGCTCTCATATACCATAACCCAAAAAAAACATTGTTCGGTCTCATTCAGTGGTTCAGTGCTAAAGTACGCAATGCTTAAGCAACAAATATGCTATTTTAGTACAAAAACCTAGTTCAGGGGCAAAGTATGCAAATCTTTTACGACAAATATGCAACATTTAGTACGAAAAAAACCTATGTAACAACTGGGTCAAAGGAATGCATGCATTTGTATGGAAATCATACCAGTAGGCATGCATGCAGGCATCATGCAATGCCAAGTTGACGCAGGTGTTACCTATTTATACTACTTAGGATATCTTTAGTATAAAAATGTATCTCACACATGACAGACGTTTTTACAAGTCTGCTAGGATTCGAAACATTCCCATGCTTGATCCAAATTGGTCTTCAAAAGTTTGTGGGAAACTTAAAAAAGGACATACCCACCCTTTTCTGCTGAGAGCAGTTATGGTAGCAACAGACAACCATAGTAAAAAGCAATGAATATTGATATATAATAATAAACACCAGAAGCAAAATAATATTAAGTAAAAAGCAGTTAATTTATTTAATTAAAATCAAAATCTTATTTAATAAAAAGCAATAAAATATTAATAAGCAAAAAAATCTGTAAATATTATTTAATAAAAGCAGTATATAATTTTTCAAAAAGCAATAAATTTTATATATATTATATATATTAATTAATAAAAATCAGTGTTATATATAGTAAAAAGAATAATTTGTTTAAAAAAAAAATCTTAAAATTTATAAAACAAAAATTCGTAAGAAATTATATCTCACTAAATTTTTGGTTTAGAAAAGATAAAATATTTACTTTATTTCAATTTAAAAGTTATATAAAAGTTAAGTCCAAAATTAAATTTAGAAAAAAAAATGAAAAATAAGGATAATAATAAGGAACACTCTATTGATAAGAAAAAAATTATATGAAGAAAATCTTCTTAGTAGGTATTCAAAATGATACAGAAAAAATTAAAATTTAGTTGAATTTAAAAAACTACGTACACTAAACTAACTTTTAATTGCAACAAATTATCAAAGTTCAGCTTATTGTTGAACTTAATAAATAATAACTACCTACAATAATCCTCACTCACTGCCTAAAAAGGAGTTTTTTCACAGCACAAAACGGATTTTATAATAGTTTTAAAAATAGTTGAAATAATTTAAGAAAACACTGAATGTTAATGCTAATTATTACAAATTATTTATATAGTAAGGGAATAAATTATTAACGTTAAAAATGTAAATATTTGTTTTAATAAAAAACCGAACAAAATTATCAAACACAAGAGCTGGAATTCGCACAGTTATGAATTCAAATTGGCGAAGAAGAAGTAAGTAACTTGCAAAACATGGTTAAAAAACAGTATAGAAATAGACAGGGGTGCCTTCCTGCGGTTAGTATTGAAAACATTTTTTCATTTTACTAACTACCTTCGTAACTCTTTATACCTTTTATAGTACCTCGCAACTTTAGAATGAAAGTTACCTAACTCAAAAATTGCAACTTGTGGGAAATGAGCAATGAAAAGTCTTCAAGAAAGTATAGTTTTGAGTAATTTTTAATGTATCTCTCACATATTTCATAGGAAATTATTGATTTTTTTGCGAAATTGTATGTTGGAAGCTTATACAACAAATTGATATCATAAAATTAAATTTGAATGCTTTTTTAAATATATTTTTTAGATTAAATATAAAAAATATAAATATAAACCTCTTCAAATAAAGTCACTTTGTATTGTTGTTAAGTGCGTACTTCACAACATTCCCTTATCATCTTCCCTTATTCCATTCTAATTCAATCCACTTCAAATTACCACAGTCATTATTTCCTTTTGATTTGATTGACCAATATCCGACCCACTTATAATTCCCATATTCATCATTTCCTTTTAATTACCTACAAAAATTCCATTCAACTCCAATGTTGTCAACCACGCGATCAACGATCGCTCCACTTAAACCAAACCCATTCACTTTCCCAATCCATTAAACTTCTCCAATTTCTCTGCCTGCTACACTGAAACCAAACCCAAAATTCCCAGTTCATCATTTTCCATTTTCCTATATTCAACAATCAATGCACTCCCTTTTCAAACCCATTAAACGTGCATTGAACCCTATAGCAACTACAAACAAGCACACTTGTGCTCATGTTGCATTTTTTCTGTTTCGTCGTGTCGGGTGACGAGCCATCGATGTGACACTCTGTTTCGGACGGTTGTCGCTAAAAGATCTCTTTTTTCTCTTCACTGATTCTTGTTACAATTCCTTTACTAGATTTCTTATTTAAACTAAATAAAAAGCAATAACAAAATAACTCGATGTAAATCTATAGTTAAGTAATAAAAATAGTTAAAATAAATTAAGTTAAATAAACATTGTTTTTTTTTTTAAAGACAAAAGCACATCAAAAACATAACACTGGTAAAAGGTAAGACCCCTTTCGAGAATTGTGCTTCTCGAATCGAAAAATATAAAAAGCACAACAAAAATTTGGTGTCAGATGTGGGGTTTGCCTGAAAAGTGTTAAAGTGCTACGTAAAAAAAAAAATACAATTCAAACAGTAACCATTAATTACTAAATTTAACCGAACACGTGAAAACCGGAAACAAAGGTGTTTAAGAATATTTGTTTGTAGTGAACATTAACAAAAAAAAACAAACAAACCTACCAGAAATCTTATCTTAAATCTCTGATTATCTTCAAAATCTATACAAATAAATATAACAAGTGAAACCTTCCTTTTTAAAGAACATAACAAAAAAAAAAAAAACTGATATTCATAAATGTGAAAGCAAAAGACAATTCATCTTTAACCTACTAGATCTTCAGCAGCATCAGCATTCATCTTTAGCCAACCATCATCCACACTATAAGATATAATTTTTAATATTTAATTAAATAAGAGGCAAGAAAAAAAAATATATATTATTTACTACTTACTTATTATTACTCATTATCATTACCTCTTTTTTACCTAATTTTTGTTTGGCAATTGCATTATTTTTTTTATAATTTCATTAAATTTTGTTCATTATAATATTATAATAATTAGCAGTTTATGTCTAAACATAAGAGTATCGAAATATACGACTCCGAAGATTCAGATTCCAGTGCCATTAAAGATTCCTCTTCCTCTGAAACCACTAATTTCTTTCCTGAAACCGAAACAGAAATGGCTCCAAAACTCGACCGATCTTTCGCTCTAAAATTAATCCCCGAATTTGATGGGAACAGAGCAAATTTACACAAATTCCTAAATGCGTGCGATTTGATATCCGAAGATATCACCACTGCCGAAATTCCTTCTTCCTTCTAATTATTAAAACTAAACTTACTGGCCCAGCTTACAATATAGTCAAATATACAGAACTCACCACCTGGGAATCCCTTAAGGAAAAACTAGTTCAACAATTCTTAGAAACCAAATCTCTGTCCCAACTCCAATTGGAACTGATACACACACATAAAGCAAAGAACAAACGAGACAGTGCGTTCTTATTTCAATAGATTGGAACAGTCTTTAGCTAATTTGAATGATGCTTGTATAGCTAGTGAAGGCGCCGAAAGTTCAAGCGTTATTATCAATCTCAACAGTAAAACTGCTCTAAAAGCTTTTGAGAGAGGTCTTAATCCTAAAATAAGCCTCATCATCAAAGCTTCTAGATTTACTACCCTGACGGAAGCCATAGAAGCTGCCGTACTAGAAGAAAAAAGTGCCTTTTCATATAATAACCAAACTACTTCAGATAACTCGTTTCAATCAAAACCTAAAAATCCCATCTCTTGTAATTTTTGTAAGAAAACTGGTCATAGCATCGAACAGTGCTATCTAAAGAAAAATAAGGAACAGCTTCCTTCATTCAAAAGTGAGGTAAAGAAAGTAACTATTACCTGTTGTTACTGTAAGAATCTCGGGCATCATATAAACGAATGTCGAATAAGGGAATATAATAATAATAATACTAATTCTAATTCTAATTCTAATTCTAATTCTAATTCTAATTCTAATTCTAATTCTAATTCTAATTCTAATTCTAATTCTAATTCTAATTCTAATTCTAATTCTAATTCTAATTCTAATTCTAATTCTAATTCTAATTCTAATTCTAATTCCTCCTCAACTGTAAACAAACATTCGGAAAACCGTTCAGAGGCCGAAACCAGTGGCAGGCTTCGGACCCAAACTTAATCTCCTCTCGCCACATCCTACACATAAATTTAAAAAATAATATACATAAGTAGAGTAGATTCAATTAAACTTTCTTCTGAATCGTGCGGTAGTGAAATTTGTCTGATTAAAATAGATAAAATAAAACTCGAACTACCCATCGACTCTAATATAATTCATTCCCTATCTGGTATAACTGATTCTGTTATCCGTACCAAAGGAGTTATACAACTTCTTATTAATCTTCCTAAAAACGTTACAATTTCTTACCCTTTCCATGTAGTAGATAAAAACTTTCCCATCAGTACCGATGGAATAATAGGTAACAATTTCTTGGATGACCATAAAGCTCAAATAAATTATGGCACCAAAATACTTACCTTCTCATGGGAAAACTACCTAATCGACTATGATCTTACTCCTTCTAATCTAGTTAATATTCCTCCTAGATCCAAAATCATTGTTCCAATCCTCAAGGAAATTAATTTGGATAGTATATACCTCTCCCAGCAATTCCCCAATGGATTATATATTGGCAATAGCATTACTCCTGCCAATAGTTATATCTCTTACATATCCGTCGTTAACTCCTCTGAATCCCCCATTGAGTTTAATACTGATGATATAGTATTTGACGAAGTCTCTAATTACAATATTTTGCAAATTCAACACTATCCTGCTTCTTATGAAAGAATTAAAACTATACAACTATACTGCTTGTACAGTGACTTATTTTTTATAAAAGGAGATAAATTAACCCATACCTCCTCTGTACAACATCCTATCATAACACAAGATGATACACCTACATATATAAAACCCTACAGGTTGCCGGAAGCACAACGACAAGAAGTGGATAAACAAATCCATGAGATGATGGACGATAATATTATCCAACCATCGAATAGTCCGTGGAATTTCCCACTAATTGTCGTTCCGAAAAAACCTGATAAAGATGGTAACAAGAAATGGAGAATCGTTGTCGATTTTTCGCAAACTAAACGACAAAACTGTCGGTGACGCATTTCCATTACCCAACATTACTGATATTCTGGATCAGTTAGGGAGTTCAAAGTTCTTCTCAACTTTAGATCTATCCAGTGGCTTCCATCAAATCGAAGTTCGCCCGGAAGATAAAGAAAACACCGCTTTCTCTTCTCCTTTTGGTCATTACGAATTCATTAGAATGCCTTATGGATTAAAAGGTGCTCCAGCCACCTTCCAAAGGTTAATGAATAATGTTTTGACTGGACTTCAAGGTATAAAAACTTTCGTTTATATGGATGACATTGTGGTCTATGGTAAGACTTTAGAAGAACACAATTCAAAATTAAGAGAAATCTTCGAACGTCTTAAAATGCATAACTTAAAATTGCAACCTGATAAATGTCAATTTTTGCGAACTGAGCTCACATATTTAGGACATGTCATAAACGAATCCGGTATTAAACCTGATCTACAAAAAATCGAATGTGTGAAAAATTTCGCACAACCCAAGAACGCAAAAGAAATAAAAAGCTTCCTGGGTCTTGCAGGTTATTATCGGCGCTTCATAAAAGATTTTGCAAAAATTTCTAAACCTCTTACTAATCTTTTACGTATGGATGTTCGCTTCGACTGGACTCCTCTTTGTTCAAATTCTTTTCATGGATTAAAAGAAAAACTCATTAATCCACCCCTCCTCCAATATCCCGATTTCACTAAAAACTTCATTCTTACAACGGATGCTAGCGACTTTACTATTGGTAGTGTCCTTTCACAAGGTGAAGTTGGGAATGATCTTCCTATCTCCTATGCATCACGAACTCTTAATAAAAGTGAACAAAATTATTCTACTACAGATAAGGAACTTTTGGCTATCGTTTGGTCAGTTAAACATTTCCGACAATATCTGTATGGAAGAAAATTTCAACTTTACACTGATCATAAACCGCTAGTTTATATACACAATTGTAAAGACGTAAATTCTAGAATGATGAGATATCGCCTACAGCTCGAAGAGTTTGAATATGAAATCATTCACAAAAAAAGGTGAACAAAATACAAATGCAGATTGCCTCAGCAGAATTGCAAAAATGACTCTTCGTTCAGATACAAAACCGTCTTCTAATTCTTCTCAAGATTCGTCTTCTGCAACATCTTCTAATTCGTCTCCTATCCCATTTACTATATCGTCTCCTACATCGTCCGAAAATACTAACTCCTTTTCTACATCGTCAAATCCTAAATCTTGTTCTTCACCAGCAAATACAAATTCGTCTTCTTCAATGTCAATTACTAATTCTTGTCCCCCATCCATAAATTCAAGTTCGTCTTCAACATCTTCAATTCCTAATTCTTGTTCAAAGTCTTCAAATAAAAATACAAATTCTTGTTCAAAATCAATTCCTAATTCTTGTTCAAATTCTTCAAATAAAAATACGAATTCTAATTCTTGTACAACGCCTTTAGTCATAACTACTAATTCTTCGAATATTCCTTCATCAAAACCAGATCTGACAGAAAATGAAATCAAAACTGTTCTTAAGGAATTTCATTCAAATCCCATTGGAGGACACTGTGTCAACAGAACCTTTAAACGTATAAAATTATATCATAGTTGGAAAAATATGTTTCAAGATATAAAAAACTATATTAAAAATTGCGAACTCTGTCAGAAAAACAAAGTAACAAAATATACCATGGAACCTATGGTTATAACTTCAACTTCCGAATACCCCTTCGAAAAAATTTCTATCGATATCGTTGATCCCTACCGTATAACTAATAATAATAATAAATATCTTTTAACATTCATTGACGACCTTACAAAATATACTGATGCAATACCTTTACCAAATCAAGAGGCTAATACAATCGCAGAAGCATCTGTCAAAGAAATAATATTTTGTTATGGCAAATACGCTTTGTCAGATCAAGGACAAAATTTTCTTAGCGACATATTTAAAAATGTATGTAAGCTTCTCAAAATAACTAAACTACAAACCACTGCATACCGACCACAGTCAAATGGATCTTGCGAACGAAGCCACAGAAACTTTGTAGAATATTTGCGTTGTTTTATCAATAAATCCCAAGATGATTGGGATAATTGGATAAAATATGCCGTTTTCGTCCATAACACGACCCCGAACACTTCAACGTCATTTGCTCCGTTCGAACTCATGTGTGGTAGACAGGTTGAACTTCCTTCTAGCGTAACAAAAAATCCAGAAATTTGTTACAATTACGATTTGTATGCCAACGAACTTAAATCAAGGCTTCAACATTGTCATCAAATCGCTAGAGATAAACTTCTGAAGAGTAAGGAATCTTCAAAACTACAGTACGATAAAAAACAAAATCTTGGAGACTTTCAAATAGGAACACTTGTTCTACTCAAAAATGAAAGTAATCCTAAAAATAAAAATAAAAAGCTTCTTCCTCTTTGGTCAGAACCTTACGAAATCTTATCTAAGTCAGGAGTAAACTCCGACATTAAAATTATAAACAAAATAGTTAAAGTCCACAACAATAGACTCAAAATTTTTTCAAGTTAATTAAAAATTTCAATCTCAATACCAATTACCAAATGATGATCAACAACGAACAACTGTATGAATCCATCGATTTGAAAAACGAGACAGGAATATATTACGAACACGTTGGTAACCTTAAGCTTTTCTCTAACCATTGGAACTTACTCATATATACTAACCTTACCGAACTCAACTTCCAATATAACTCAATCTTACTGACCTATGAAAAAATTCTTTCTTCTTGTAAACAACTTCTTTTTTCACACGAAAACTTATCCCAATGCGAATCCCTTCCTACCCTTTCTACGTTGGTCCTTGATCGAATTAAATCACAGGATCAAATTATTAACAAATACTTAGGAACCATCATAAAATCTCGAATACAAAAGAGAGGATTAATAAATGCTATTGGTTCTATATCCAAACAACTATTTGGCACCCTCGACGACGAGGATGCAAAAACTTTTCGAAACAAAAACTAATCTTAACTTTATTTCATCAAATCCTTACCTTTCATTCAATATAACACCACCTCAATTTGAGAATATTCCCAGTTATGCTACAAAGTCTTTTAATATACATAATCAGATTGAAGACCTTAATTCTATCAGTAAGACTATAGACAACCTACAAAATTCTCAGTCTGTATATTCGAACACCGATAGTGAAAATAAAAACACTTCAATCGTGTTATTCCTTTTAATGATTTTCGCCGTATTCATAGTTATAATAATATTGCTAATGCGGAATATGAGAAAGAACTCTATACATAATAAAAAAGAAACGGAATCATTACCACTGCCAGGTTGATCCAACCTCAGTAACATCATTAAAAACTGAACCAATACCAAAACCTCGCCTAGCCCCATCAAATCTATCTCGTTCACTCCCAATTCCATCTTCTCACAACAAAGCCGAAACTTGCACCACTCCAAGGTACAAGTTTCGTTCTTAAGGGGGGAGATGTTGTAAAGTCAGTGACGGATTTAGGCTTGCTGCCGCCCTAGGCCCCGTTCGATGCGCCGCCCTTATTGATAAATTTTATTTCATAAATTTTGATCAAATATTTTTTAAAATAATTTTATTTTATTGAAGTATCATATATATATACTATATATACTTATACTTATACTTACTTACTTATAATAATATTATAAATGCGAATGTAAGTTTGTTTGTTACGCTTTCACGCAAAAACTACTTAACCGATCATCATGAAACTTTGCACATACACTCTTGAAGGTATTAGGAGTAACATAGGATACTTTTTATTAAAAAAAATAAAAAAAATTTACGAAAAATAAGAAAATTGTTTGTCAAAATATCGTAAAATTTAGCTACTTCAACGCCATCTAGCATCATCTAGCATCATAGTAATGAAGTTTCAACCCTGAATACTGTAATACCAACCCACTGTATTACCGACGCACGGTGACGACAATATCTAATTCAATATCTAATTCAATTGAATATAGTTTCAACTGTTTCTAATTTTTCTATATTTATTGTTATTTTCTTCTGTCGTTACATGCAGTATAATACTATTCACATTTTTGAGGTTATCCGTAATTTTTGTGGTTAGCTGTTACTTTATTATTTTAGATCGTACTCGCTGATGTTAATTCTTACTCTGCTTTTATTTGAAAAAATGCCAAAATTGTTTGTCAAAATATCGTCATGTGGATCTCATTACTAATGTTTTTCCGGAATTGCAACAAAATTTGTGTAGTGATCAGTGGTTGTGTGCAAGAGCAATATTAGCACCAAGAAATGAAATTGTAAATAGGATCAACACTGACATTTTAAACGAGGTTCAAGGAGAAATGAAGGAATATTTGTCAATGGATACAATTATGGATACGGAACTAAGTACTTCATATTCTGTGGAGTTTTTAAATTCACTTGAACTATCGGGTGTACCGTCACATAAACTTTAATTGAAACTAAATGTACCAGTAATGCTTATGCGAAATCTAGATGCTCCTCGGCTATGTAATGGAACAAAGCTTCGGATAACAAAATTGGGACAGAACATACTTGGTGCTACTATTTTAACAGGTGTCGGTAAGGGAAATAGTGTTATAATACCTCGGATACCAATTATTCCCACTGACCTTCCATTCCAATTTAAAAGGGTTCAGTTTCCCGTCAAGCTTAGCTTTGCTGTTACTATAAACAAGGCACAAGGACAAACATTACAGGTAGCAGGAGTGCATTAAGAAAACCCATGCTTCTCCCATGGTCAACTTTATGTAGCCTGTTCACGTGTATCTAATGCCCGGAACTTACACATATTTGCACCCGACGGGAAAACTTATAACATTGTCTATAAAAATATCTTAAATTAATACTTTGTATTTTATTTTTTTAAATTGTTAGAATTCAGAATTATTTATTTTTGTTACGGTGAAATATATTTTAACATTTGTTGTTGCATTTCAATAAGCATATATTAAGGTGTTGAAACTTCATTGTCTGTAGTAATTTTTAAAAATTGTTGATCTCAGCCAAGCAATAAAATTTAGTTATTATATTGACTCATTTCTATTATTATACCCTTACCCTTTATCTCTCATACTTATTTAATTTCTCCACTGCGAGCGAAGCCGCGGGTAAAAAGCTAGTAATTTATAAATATAATTTATTAACATGAAAGAGTAATAAGTTATAGTCCTTAGATAGACAAATAATAAATATATCACGTAGATATGTTTTTACTCTTTTTAGAGTGGAAACAAATCTTTCTCCTGAACAGTTTGTAGCCGGAATGCTCAAAAAAAATTCGGAGAGCACTCTCCACATTTGGATAAACATCTCGAAGACTCCGATAATAATCCTGAACTCCAGACAATGCTTTAGCTTTTTCTTCATATTCAGAAAATTGTCTGTCTTAAAGAAATAAAGCCAGAGAACTATAGATCTGCACAACGGATGATAAATCAGCTTGAGATTCTTGAAGCTTCTTACTAGCAGCATTAAAACGACCTAAAATTACATTCCAGACAATGACTATAGGATTGCTGTTTCTAAATGTTGTAATTTTCGCTGCAATCCCGTGTCTTCAGATCGCGTAGTCGGTTTCTCATCTCTGCATTCGGCAATAAATTTCAGTGCATCAATTATTGCAGACCACTCTTTTTCGAATGCGTAACATGCATCATGTCGAGCAGACCAACGAGTTTGAGAAAGAATCTTAATTCTTAAATTTGTACGCTGCACCGAGATTCCCCAACGATGGGTAGATATAGTAAAGAAATTGTATAGTTCTTGTAAAGTAAATAAGAAGTCAACAGCTTCTGTTACCGATTCAACTGCGCATGACCCTACCAAATTTAAAGAATGGGCGGCACAAGGAACATAATCTTGTAAAGGATTAATTGTTTTGATTCGTGTCTGAAGGCCTGAATATATACCTGACATATTTCTCGCTACGATTGACCACGACAATTCATTATATCAAAACCATTATTTTCTAGATTTTAACAATGCATCCTCAATATCTTTAGCTTCATGGCCGATATTTGGTAGAAATTCTAGAAACCTTTCAAAAATTTCACCGTTATCACGTATCTAATAATTATAGTAAAAAATACTTAGCAGATTGCACTTCACTAGAAATTTGTTGTATTACTTTATTTTGAATCAACAGTATAATTTCTTCATAGATTGTTTTAGACAAACACGATGTATTCCTACTACCAGGGTGTGCATACAATTTTAAATGTTCAGATAAAAATGGATCAAACTCAGCAAGGGCTCTACTGTTGCTAAAAAATTCCCATAATGAGGATCTCCTATTCGTTCTGAATTTCCTCGAAATGGCAGGCCTCTTATTTCTAGTGATTTAATAATTGCAATTACTCGGTAAAAAATTTGTTTCCAATACATTATTTCTTCATCGAGTTGTTTTATTAGATTTTGATCAATACGCCCGTGAACTACTGCTCGAGCTTTAAAATGACTAACGTTAGTTTCATTTCACCACTTCTACCAAATAATAATCATGGAATACAAAATACAGAGCCTTTATTTCTGAATAAATCTACCACTCACGACGTTGAATCTCTCCATTTTTTCGTACGTTGAAATAAACTTTTGAAACAATACCTCGTTTTATCACTATAAACATTTCTAGAATTTTTAAAGTCTGCATCATTAGTACTACTGAACTGATCCCTGCACTGCATATACAAAAACAAAGAGATGAGGTGAGATTTATCTATTCTTACAGTTCTCTTTTGTTTGTTTTCGCAATTTCAAATTTAAAGTAGGTAGATTGCTAGATTGAATTTTTAAATTGTCAAACACAAGTTATGATTTTGAATGCTTTCCGAAACTTTAGACCGAAGATATATTTGTACCTTTCATTAAGCTACATATGTTTAAATGTAGAAACGCATTCAAGTGTTAAGCATTTCATAAATGTTGCCGCCCTTCAAATTATGACGCCCTAGGCCTGGGCCTCACGGGTCTAGGCGTAAACCCATCACTGTGTAAAGTGCGTACTTCACAACATTCCCTTATCATCTTCCCTTATTCCATTCTAATTCAATCCACTTCAAATTCCTACAGTCATCATTTCCTTTTGATTTGATTGACCAATATCCGACCCACTTATAATTCCCATATTCATCATTTCCTTTTAACTACCTACAAAAATTCCATTCAACTCCAATGTTGTCAACCACGCGATCAACGATCGCTCCACTTAAACCAAACCCATTCACTTTCCCAATCCATTAAACTTCTCCAATTTCTTTGCCTGCTACACTGAAACCAAACCCAAAATTCCCAGTTCATCATTTTCCATTTTCCTATATTCAACAATCAATGCACTCCCTTTTCAAACCCATTAAACGTGCATTGAACCCTATAGCAACTACAAACAAGCACACTTGTGCTCATGTTGCATTTTTTCTGTTTCGTCGTGTCGGGTGACGAGCCATCGATGTGACACTCTGTTTCGGACGGTTGTCGCTAAAAGATCTCTTTTTTCTCTTCACTGATTCTTGTTACAATTCCTTTACTAGATTTCTTATTTAAACTAAATAAAAAGCAATAACAAAATAACTCGATGTAAATCTATAGTTAAGTAATAAAAATAGTTAAAATAAATTAAGTTAAATAAACATTGTTTTTTTTTTTAAATACAAAAGCACATCAAAAACATAACACCGGTAAAAGGTAAGACCCCTTTCGAGAATCGTGCTTCTCGAATCGAACAATATAAAAAGCACAACAGTATCAAAAATATTTCCATATTTCTGGAATTTTTTAATAGTTAAACCTCTTTAAGACGCAAGATACCACAACTCATGGTAGCATATTATTGCATTAGTCATTATTTTACTATAGTTTACTACAAATCCTAGTACTTAAATTAAAACTCAACGTCAGAAAATACAACGTACAAATTGTTGAAATTATGAACTGCAAATCACCCTTAAGATTCCGTTTTGTATCTATTATCTGAACATACCCTTGTATCTTTTTTATCTGAACAAACTTTTTTGTATTCTTACATTTTGATTTGGTTCATTCATTTTTTGGCGCTGCTTTTAGAATATTCTAGACTTTTCTCTATTATCTTATATTCGATTAAAAGTATTTTTTAATAAAAAGTTAAAAGCGTTTCTTTTCATTCTTTATTCCTTGGGATATTATTATAATCCCTTCACAAATCAATATCCTAATATCCTATCCTAATAACATTAAAAATATATATACATATTATTACCCATATTTTGCTCTTTGAAATACTACCTTCTACTTGTTGTGAGCATTATTTAATCAGTTGGTAATTAATTTCAAAAAAAGTACTAACTTTTTTTTACTACCAACCGCAAAAAGTACTCTTGCAATACTTTTTTGCTTTGTTTCTATTTTTGTTTACATTTTTTTCTATTTCTAGCCAAAGCAAAACCGTAAAATCATTCCTCTTGAAATATTATGTGCATACACACATACATACATATAATGTCAAAAGGTTGTTTCTATTGTCTCCCTCGATCTCCTACTACATTTGCATATGTTCTTCTCTATTTTCTATTCTTTAATTATTGTTGATTATTGTTAAATTTTCCCTCATTCTCAACTCTACAACTATTGAGGGGTATAAAAAAAAGGATCTCTCTCAGATGTCGCTTCGTTCGTTCCTCTTCATAATAGTACCTTTGTATATATAATCTATAGTACTCTTATGGAACACGAATTTTTAGTTCATTGACGGCTGACAGGCGGCGCTCGGAGTACTGAAAATTTGTTGTGCAGATTTCAGAAATTAAAACAAAAAACGAGTTGAGGAAAAGAGGGTTTTATCATTTTCTCTCTTGTAAGAAATTAAGAGAGTAAGGGAGGCAAACAAATAATACATTTGCTTATGTTTTTTTTGTGTGTTGTCATGGAGATATTCCTATGTATTGAACTATGTAGGTTTTGTTTTTGTTGCATTTGATTTCAAATTTATAAAATCTAAAATAATTCAAATTTCTTTTCACAATAAATACACTGTTGTCATATTTTGAATATTGTACATAGTTGTGTGGATGTGCATATTTAAAAATTGGCAACAGATTTTTGTTGTTTTTTTTTCATTTTTTGGAAAGAAACAATACGTTAGGTAGGGAAATTCAATTTTGAGTCAGTTATGTAGGTATGTAGGGAGGTAGGTACAATTTTTGTTACTCGTAAGTTGGATCTGTATTTAGGTACAAACTTGAAAACACTAATTAGATTGGGTTTACAAATTTGTACCTATGCACATGTAGGTATAGGTATAGCTACATTTTTATCATAGGTTATTCGTATTTGATATTCTATTGTAAGCATAGTTATAAAGTATGATAGGTAGGTACAGATATATAGAAAAAACTGTAGGTTGACTTTTTCTAAAAATTTTAAGAAATGCTATCAACAGTATCTTGTATTAAATAAATTAAATTTGAAGGCAATAGTTTCAACTGTCCTCGAAATATTCGAGTAAAAAGTCATTACTAACCAATTGTTAGTTGTCGTTTTTTAGTTTTGTTGAAAAAAGTGTCAATTGTATTTTTTTTAATTTTATCTGATGTTAGAAGCAATTAGTTTCATTTTTAAAAATCAATCAATTTTTACCAATTTTCATTAATTTATTTTTATTTTTTCAAAAATTGAACCATATGTCGAAGAAAACGTTATTCTTTTTAGCATTAAGACATTCTGGATGCAATATATCGACCGATTAAAATTTATCAATATTGGAAGTTAATACCTATAGCTATATACATACAAATAATAATAAAGGCTGGGATGCGACCCACACTGATAATTTGCCACCTTGTCTGTCGATTTGTCTTGCTTAAAACTTTAACAAAACATTCATAACAATATTTTTGTGTGAGATAAATAATTTGAAGTCTATATCTTTCTTTGTTATCCTAAAACTTGAGTCAACAAACATTTCTTATCAGTTTTTTGTTGTTTTTGTAGGTTGTTTTGTGTTTTGTTAAAAAGTTGTCAGTTAATTTTTTTTAAATACTAACTTAAAATTACCTACAATATTTTGCTTTAGTTAAATGGTAGATGTGTGTAGGTATGTTTGTTTAAACATTTTACATTTTAAGCTAAATATGAGAGTAAAAAGAGTGTGTATTATATGTTACGATATACAAAAATTTTACAATTTCATTAATTAAATAAAGAATTATGAAAGTAAAGCAAACAAAATTATTTAAACAAACAAAATAATATTATTGAAGTTAATTTCACCAAATATAACTAAAAAATAGTACCAGCCTTCATAATTTTAAGCGTTCACTGTAGCTTATGTGGAATATTTATGTGTACCTAAATTAATGAAAACCAACTTTAAAAATTGTCCTTACTTTACAAAAGTAAGTACACACAGACATCTCATCATGTATTTAATTTGGACAAATAATCCAAGGTTACTTACTTTGATTTTCTATATACATATGTATGTATGTGGCTTCGTTTTGGTACTTCGGAATACTTATATTTAAGCAAAGTGTTACGCACACTTTTAAACATATGTGGATAGTCATGGAGCAAGAAAACTCTATGATTTTCGATATCCACATATGGGTTAATAAGCGGAATACGTTTTGAAAGCTTGAGGTAAGCTGAAATATTCGAAGCTCCTTGATCGCAGATTGTTGCGACAACTGAAAGGCCACAATGTATTACTGCTGTAATAATTGTGACCAACATCTTCGATAATGTTTCAGACTGGTGATCCCACGTAGTATGCAATCGTTTGCTTCCAATTTTTATTTAAGCATCTAAGAGTAAACACCATCACCTTAGAGGCTACAATATTGCTTCTACCGAATTCTCCGAAGTCGGTGTATCCATAAATAATATCATCCTTGATATTATATTTCAGTTCCTTCTTTATCGCCATTTCGTCGAACAGCAATACGCATTTTCTGTCCATCGGTGGCAAATCCTTTGCTTTGTCAATAAGGAGGTTCTTTATCCTTTCGCTAAATCCAGTTGGTAACCGGATTTCTGAATGCCATCGGTAAATGGTGCTTACCGATGGCAGCTTGAATCCAGAGCTCAACATGAAGTTGTAGCACGTCGGTGACTTAAAGAAAAATTTTAAAAATAAATCTTTTTCTTTAGATATCCAAGGTGTGTTGGCCTCGGGAATAGTTGGGATGTGATGAATATCCGAAGCTCATCGGAAAAGTCCTCCATATGTTCATCTAATCCTTTCCTTAATTTATACTCTCGTTTTGCTGCCTGTGCAGGAGGAGTATCGAAGAGGGCTCTGTTGATATGTTGTTTTTGGTGTGTTCTCGGGTTCCCGAAATTTGTAGGAAACACGACCTGGAGAAGGAATTTGTTCGGGTAAAAATTCTAAGACAGCATCTACGGGTTCTATTTAACAATAAAATGTTTTATAAGGGAGTTATTGTATTCCAATAATAAGTTATAAAAGAATATAAGAATGTTAATTTTTATTTTCAGTCGAAAAAAAATTAATTAAATAGTGCGAGGGTTGCAAATTGAAAAGTGCAATTACAAAGATTACCATGGAAATTCTATTATGGCCATATTATTTTTTAGTTTTTCAATTGAACTCAAATACATTTATAAGTTTCAAAACAATATTTTACCTATTAGTTTTCAATAACTTAGGCTTTTGAAATGAAAACCAAAAGTTAGTTAGTGCCCAGTGCATTTGCAATGATGCAGTTTTTATTCACGTATACCTATATTCGTGTGAAATAAAATTGTAATGTTGACTTAATTTTCTGATATGAACTTCACATATAATTTGGTATTCATTTTTCAAGTGAACTGAAGTGATATTTTAAAAACAACGTGGATTGCAGTAAAGCTTCATTGTTCGCGTGAAGTAAAATTTCATGCTTTCATGGTTATTTGAAATGCAATTTCATGTGAATACATTTAATACTTCCCATAATTTCCTTAAAATTCCTATTCATAAATATACTTATTCCATACATCTTAAGGTAGTGCTTACTTTACCGACGGACAATAGCCATAGTGTTATTTGTCTTCTTTTTAAATATACCTAACAACATATATTGATAGCGTATTTTTTTCTTTTTATTAATAATACTTACTTTCATTTTATCAAATACAGGAAATTACCTATGAAAAACAAAAAACAAAAACAAAAACATTGCACCTACTACCTTTTTGTTTTGAAAATGGGTATTTTAACGTATTTTTTATTATTCATTGGCAATCGGCAAACCGGCAACAGTTATAAAATTTAAATTTGAATTGGTAGTTGGCTTATTGGTATTTGTCTTTATTATTGCTTTATACATAAATAAATAAACAAAACAATTTCTCTTTATTCTCTCCCTTCAACCATAGCTACTTTCTGTTTTGTATTGTCAAATTGTCTCGTAATTTCCCCCATTAAAATTCTTCAAAAACTTTGCAGATTTAGTTCATTGACGTTAGCCCAGACGTCGCTTCGTTCGTTTCTCTTCATAATTGTACTATTCCAATTCATATACAAAGATAGTACTATAATAAATATATATACAATGGATTGCCTTAGAATCCATTTTGGCGTTACCTCAGTATCCATTTTGGCGTCTGATCTTTTTTACTTATGTACATACGTGTGTTTCAGTTAAATCAAAAAAAAAATTTAGCTTTTTTTCCCTATCATTTCGGGTTGGAAAGGTTATTAGAGGATTTGAGTGTTTATTTTGAATTTTTGTGAATTAAGCTGTTTTACTCTTAAAATTCTATTTGGCCGTGTCGATCGCGTCTTTAAGTGAAGAATTCTTTTTGTTTCTAAATCCTGGTTTGATTTTAGAAAAACACTGCCTAAAGAAAAAAAATTTGCGACTAGTATTATTATTAAGTCAGCGATCCTCTATGTTTAAATGTGAGCGAATCTTGTGTATTTAAATTAATGTTCTTAGTATGTCTATTTCCTTGACTTAAGCTCAACGATTTGTGGATTTCTTTTGTTGAATGGAGTGTTTTTGAATCAAAAAGTTTTTGATGTTTTTTAACATGCATTATAAATTTTCCGGTCATGAGCCAGATTTCCACCAATGCTTCTATCTCTTTTGATAGACTCAGCATTTTCATACAATAATTGTTCAAAATTATTTAAGTATTCCACTGAGCAGTTATTATCGTAATCATGTTTATATTCTGATATATTTTCAATTCGTTGCATTAAATGCTTGGATGCATTTTTTTTATAACGGATGGTATGGTTTTTCGATCATTGTGCTCAGGATATGATCTTCTGGCCTGCAAAGGATATTTAGACTTGAAATTAAATGTACGAATTTTGGGTTTTTCGCTTATATCTCGAAAACGGTGCATCGGAGAGAAATATTTTAGATAATAAAATGGAGTTCTTAAAATTATCTAAAACTTTTATTTCATATGTTTTTTTCTAATTCCTAACCGTTTTCGAGCTATACCCTCGGAAAAAGTTGAAATTTACAAAAAAAATCAATTTACGTCAAAATATTCATAAACATTGCATCATATTGTCTAAACCTATTCATAAACGAAAAGTATGAATAGAAAAGAAGTTGTAGATTTTTAAATTCCCTTTTAGAATATATTTACATATGCTGATTAATGTCCAACCCGCCTAAAGTTACAGCTATTTTAAAACTTGTATAGCATTTTGCAATTTTCAGAAAATTAGTTTGTTTATCATATTCTTAACCCACAACCTTTGTTCGTGTATTTTGTTTAAATTACAGATAACAATATCAGCAATTTGTTAGTCAATTAAATTTAATACTTGAAAACAACATTAAAAGAGCCGATGCAATAGAACGCCGCCGCCCGATTAACCGAATCACCAATTATCCGCATCGGTCCTAAGCGTTATATAAAAAATTAAAACTAAGTAATTTTTCAATAAAAACAAGTTCAATAATAATTCTTTTATTTACTGGCCCAAAATATTCTTTGTATTTCGACAGACATATAAATGCTGCTCTGACCAGGGCCAGAGGAGCCTTTGCTCTGACGAAACACCTGTTTTTTAGCAGTCGGCTTGACCCCAGAGTGAAGGTAATTTGCTACATGGCCCTCATACGGCCGATGATCGTTTATGGTTGTCCTGTGTGGTTCAACGTTGCCCCTTCTCAGATGGAGAAGTTTCGGATGTTCGAGCGGCAGTGTTTACGACGCTGTACTGGCTTATATCGAACAGCCGAATCTTCTTACGTGCATTACTATTCCAACGAGGTCCTATACAACGGGGCTCCAATCAACAGAATTGACAACTTCGTGATAAAACTCGTTCGAGGTCACATTGCAAGAGCTATGTCTTCGACCAACAATTTAATTTTTGGGGCGTTCTATCCGAACGACGAGTATTTTGAGAGTGCACGCCTGAGCGGCTTCATTCCACCAGAGGCATTCCTCTTCTTATATAGATGCGGTCTGATACAGGATAGATTGGCAGTTTCGCTAACCTACCACGTCAGACGACGAACCGTGGATAGGCGACTCCTGTACAATCGGGACGTCATGGCACAAGGCGGAGCAGAGCTCCTTCGGTTTAGTAGGGCTGTGTCCGAACGGGACCGAACTGATAGGGTGAAGCAGGAGAACCAGTTTTGATGGCTTCAATCGGCACTTGATAGTGGGTAGTCGGGATGGGGTTTAAAGCATTGGCCGGCTTACATACTTGTTTTATAGTTTTGGGGTTTAGTTTTAAGTAGAATAGGCATGGTGGCACAAAAAAAAAATACAAAAAAAAAATACACAAAATACAAAAAAGAAAAATACCAAAAAATACAAAAAAATTTAAAAAAAACATGGAATAAAAAAAAAGACAACAGAATATGAAAAACAAACAACGTTAGATAGTTAGATTTGCTGCTGTGGTTGTTCTAGTTTTAAGTAGTTTATAGGTAGTATAGGTAGTTTTAGTTAGCTTTAAGTTTGATATTAAGGACCTTATTTTAAGTAGTTTTTAAGTAAAATAAAAAATTATATTGATATTAGTTTTTTTGAAATTTTCTAATGAATACAAAAATAAATAAAATGGAACTAAAGTTAAATAGATCTTAGGGCCGAAAGGCATTAGCATTAAGTATTATTGTTTAACTTAGAGTGTCTGTATGCGACCAGTAAGTTAGTTGTAAGTTATGGTTAATTAGGCTAGTTTTATGAATTTTTGTCTAGCTTTAAGATAGGTTTAAGATTGAATTAATAAAAATGAATTTAAAAAAAAAAAAAGTGGCGTCTGCAGACGAATCCAGAGGTCGTGGGTTCGAATCCCGTGCGGAGTCGAAAAAAATATTATCGCTATTTTTCACAATCGAGAAATTTCTGATTTCATCGATTGGGAAGAGAAGCAAATGGTAAAGGAGAAGAAAGCGGGGGTACCGAAAGATACCTCTGCCGACACATCAGGTGATGTTACGGTGGTGTCAGCAGCATTATCGAAAACACCAACAACATCTGGTCAGGCATCAGACCAGGGCATAGCGGCAGCAACAGCTTACAAAAAGAGGAAGCTGAAGAAGCATAGCCCTAACAAGGTGGAGAGAGCTAACGCCGCTAAGCGGCGTGATATGCGCAAGGCAATGGAGGGTGGTAAGATAGGAATTACCACTGAGAGTGAGTTCTCAGACTACGACGAGTCTGAGAAAACGGAATACATTTCCGAAGTGGTGGGGCTCTTCAGGCCTCCGAATATGGATTTAATCATATCCGAGCCAGAGCCAGTCCCGCTGACAAACAAGGCTTTGGAGGTAGAGGCGGACCTACAAGAAAGAGAACTGGTGCAGGCCCTGAAAGCCAAACAGGCAGACATAAGCCAGTTCGAGCAAAGGCTCAACAAGCTCAAGGAGGAAATAGAGCCCCTCCTCAGTCAGCTAAAGCTGAAAGAAGAGGCGCGCCGAGAGCAAGAGGCAGCCCAAAAACGACAGCAGCAAAAACAACAGCAACAAAAACCACAGCAGCAAAAACAGCCACAACCCAAGCCCGCTCCCAAAAACACAGGAGCGGAACAAAATAAAAAGAGTCCATCAGCAGTGACAGGCCCAATGTCCGAGGGCCCATTGACTTCGGTTAAGGCCAAACAATAGCAACAACAAGAGCTACAACCAAGGCAGCAGGAGCAGCAGAAACAGCAGCAGCAACATCAACAACAGCAACAGAAGCAGCAACAGCAACAGCAGCAGCAACAGCAGCAGAAACAGCAGCAGCAACACCAGAAACAACCACAGGCCAAGAAAGAAAAAATACCACCAATAAGGACCCATAGAGTTGCCCTGGACGACATAAAACAAGTATGTAAGTCGGCCACTAAGGGCAATTTTTTCATTAAAATCCTAAACGAAAAAGAAAAGAATTATTCGGTCCAGTGCTTCTCACTGGCCGAATGCAACTTAGTAAAAGGGTTACTAAAAGAGGCCACAGCTGAGTTCTTCAGCTTCACGCCTAAAAGCGAAAAATTTCAGACGGTCCTTCTGAAGGGCATAAGTTCCTGCACGGAACCGGAGGCGCTCTTAAAAGAGCTCCTTGAAAAAGCCACTGACGATCTCGATTTTATCGGGGTCAAGCCTTTCACTACGGTGAAGTCCAGGCGAGGGGGTTACAGGCTGCCAATGTTCCTCGTAACATTATCGCCCCAAAGTAGTTTTGAGAGAGTGAGGAAAATCGACCGCCTCGACTATCAATCCGTATACTGGGATAAATTAATAAGGCACGACGACATTTAACAATGTACGAAGTGCCAGAGGTTTGTCCATGCCAAAGCCAACTGCAATATGCAGTTGCGCTGTGTCAGGTGCTCAGAAACCCACAACGAGCGAGAATACAAGCTGGGGAATGAGAGGGTTGAGGATTTAACCCAGCTCAAGTGTGTCCTTTGTGGAAACCAAGGGCACCCGGCTAGCTATAGGGGATGCCCTAAGGTCCAAGTAATGAAACAGAAACAGGCCAGTCAAAAAGCCGAAAGAAGTCGAACAGTTCGACAGGCTCCAATACAAAAATTCGTGGATCCCAAATTTTCCTACGCCCAAATGGTGTCAGGGAATGGGAATACGAGACAGGCTCCACCAACGGTTGCCCCAAAGGCCCTTGTGCCTAAGGCACCAGACGTGCAGCCTGACATTGTAGCCTTGTTGTTGAGCATTCAGGGTCAACTAACAGGGCTGCAAAGTCAGATAAAGGAGCAAGGCAAACGGGTAAATCATCTCTACTCTTTGTTGCCTGGCCTGGCGCAATTTAGACCATAATGAGCGCGCTGCCGGAGACGCGCCTAAAAGTCCTAGCTGTGAATGTAAATTCACTGATTAGGATTGAACGAAGAGCCAATATGTTCCAATTGTTGAAAGACTCGTCCCGATGTGTTTATGGCTAGCGAAACTAAGCTAGACCACAAACACAAATTGACTCATAAAAATTACAATATCGTAAGAAGAGACCGGCCCGACTCCACTCAAGGGGGCGGTGTCGCTCTCTTTATACGAAAAGGCATTAATTATAAAGTCATATACAACAATGAATTGCGAAAGCTCAAGACGCTAGAAGTTTGCGTTGTATGCATCTCTCTCACTCAAGGGAAGCGGATGTATATGATTGCGGCTTATGCGGCTGGAGCTCCGCAGGTTACTTACTTTGCTTCAGAACTCGAGTCTTTTTAGGGAACTTAAACTGAGCTTTGAAGAAAACTATTTCATCTTGGCCGGTGATTTGAACGCAAAACATGAAGATTGGTGAAATCAACATAGTAATCCCAGAGGTAACCATATTTTTAATTTGATGAATCTTTATAGCGTTGAATATGGCGTCGACCTGCTGGCTACTGAAAAGCCATCGTATCCAAGAAGCAACTCCTTTCTGGATCTTTTGCTGTACGACACAAGACTGACAGTTACAGACAAAGTGGGTAATCACCCTCGAAACTGCTTACAGACAGTCGAGTACGACAGTGATCACTGCGGACTGGCTGCTGTAATGCAGATTCCGAACGAACGCGTGGAGTTGGAGGAATACGTTGCAATGCATTCTTACAATTACAGTAAGATGCGCAGGACTCGTTTCACCAACGCCCTAGCGAGAGAACTTCGTTCGAGTGGCATAGCCCCACCAAACAACAGAAACCTGACAAATACAGAAATTGACCAACATTTACAACAGATGGACGAAACAATAAAACGAACGATGGAACGGACAATACCAAAGTACAAAGAACGGGACCAAATGGACGCTTACAGAAACGCGACTATTGACGCACTACGTAAGCACAAGAGTGGCTTACTGACAAGACTCAAAAACTTGTACAGACGACTTACAGACCCACACGACTTGGAGGTTAGGACACTGAAGTCGTTAATAAAAAATGTCAATCTGTTGATTAAGGAGAACTACAGGTTATCAATTAACAAGTACTGGGACCGTAAGATCCGGTCAGTTAACTCCAGTGACCCTAGTATGTTCCCTAAAATCAACAAGATATTCAGAAAAAAAAACGATAATGACCTTCCGTGTCTGAAACTCCACAGAACTGAAGAGAACACAAACGTACTCAGGACAGCGCAAATAGATCCAAAAGAAGCCATCTTTGACGATGACTGTTACATAATTGAAGATCCGAAGGAAAAAGTGGAGGCGGTGGGAGCTGCTTTCCAGCAAGTGTAAAAGGTGAATGTTAGCATTCGCCCCAACCACGACCTGGAAAACAGAGCCCTACTTAATCACTTTTACCTCCGAAATGATATGACACAATGGCGATCTGAGAACCGCGGTTTCATGCGGTTCGATGACGATTCCTTGGCAAATGCCATAATCGCCGAGCAAACGGGACCAAGTCCCTTGTTAGTGACGAAGATTGAGCTTCAGCTCATCTTCAACTCAATAAAAAATAAAAAGTCAGCAGGTGTCGATGGTATATCCAACGTTGTACTAAGACATTTACCGATGGAGGCAATTGACATTTACACCACACTCTTCAATAATGCACTGAATAATGCATATTATCCAGTGCATTGGAAGACCGCTGTGGTTCATCCTCTCCCGAAAAAGGGAAAGGACAACTCCAACCCGTCAAATCTTCGGTCGATAAGTCTTCTTCCGAGCATCAGCAAAGTTTTCGAAAAAATCATTAATAGGGCTCTGACTAAGTGGGCTGCGGACAACAAAATAATTCCGGATAAACAGTTTGGGTTCAAGGCGGGTCATGACACAATTCATGCTGCGTCTAAACTCGTTTCTGATATCCAATGGAATAAAACAAAACAACAATGCACAGGTGCTGTTCTGGTTGATTTGGAAAAGGCCTTTGACACCGTATGGTTAGAGGGTCTTTACATAAAACTGAGCAGGCTTGGCATAAGCAAGCCATTGTTGTATATACTTTATGATATGCTTAACGGTAGAAAGTTTGTTGTCAAAAGTGGCAATGTTACGTCTACCACAACATTCTTATGAGCCAGATTTCCACCAATGCTTCTATCTCTTTTGATAGACTCAGCATTTTCATACAATAATTGTTCAAAATTATTTAAGTATTCCACTGAGCAGTTATTATCGTAATCATGTTTATATTCTGATATATTTTCAATTCGTTGCATTAAATGCTTGGATGCATTTTTTTTATAACGGATGGTATGGTTTTTCGATCATTGTGCTCAGGATATGATCTTCTGGCCTGCAAAGGATATTTAGACTTGAAATTAAATGTACAAATTTTGGGTTTTTCGCTTATATCTCGAAAACGGTGCATCGGAGAGAAATATTTTAGATAATAAAATGGAGTTCTTAAAATTATCTAAAACTTTTATTTCATATGTTTTTTTCTAATTCCTAACCGTTTTCGAGCTATACCCTCGGAAAAAGTTGAAATTTACAAAAAAAATCAATTTACGTCAAAATATTCATAAACATTGCATCATATTGTCTAAACCTATTCATAAACGAAAAGTATGAATAGAAAAGAAGTTGTAGATTTTTAAATTCCCTTTTAGAATATATTTACATATGCTGATTAATGTCCAACCCGCCTAAAGTTACAGCTATTTTAAAACTTGTATAGCATTTTGCAATTTTCAGAAAATTAGTTTGTTTATCATATTCTTAACCCACAACCTTTGTTCGTGTATTTTGTTTAAATTACAGATAACAATATCAGCAATTTGTTAGTCAATTAAATTTAATACTTGAAAACAACATTAAAAGAGCCGATGCAATAGAACGCCGCCGCCCGATTAACCGAATCACCAATTATCCGCATCGGTCCTAAGCGTTATATAAAAAATTAAAACTAAGTAATTTTTCAATAAAAACAAGTTCAATAATAATTCTTTTATTTACTGGCCCAAAATATTCTTTGTATTTCGACAGACATATAAATGCTGCTCTGACCAGGGCCAGAGGAGCCTTTGCTCTGACGAAACACCTGTTTTTTAGCAGTCGGCTTGACCCCAGAGTGAAGGTAATTTGCTACATGGCCCTCATACGGCCGATGATCGTTTATGGTTGTCCTGTGTGGTTCAACGTTGCCCCTTCTCAGATGGAGAAGTTTCGGATGTTCGAGCGGCAGTGTTTACGACGCTGTACTGGCTTATATCGAACAGCCGAATCTTCTTACGTGCATTACTATTCCAACGAGGTCCTATACAACGGGGCTCCAATCAACAGAATTGACAACTTCGTGATAAAACTCGTTCGAGGTCACATTGCAAGAGCTATGTCTTCGACCAACAATTTAATTTTTGGGGCGTTCTATCCGAACGACGAGTATTTTGAGAGTGCACGCCTGAGCGGCTTCATTCCACCAGAGGCATTCCTCTTCTTATATAGATGCGGTCTGATACAGGATAGATTGGCAGTTTCGCTAACCTACCACGTCAGACGACGAACCGTGGATAGGCGACTCCTGTACAATCGGGACGTCATGGCACAAGGCGGAGCAGAGCTCCTTCGGTTCAGTAGGGCTGTGTCCGAACGGGACCGAACTGATAGGGTGAAGCAGGAGAACCAGTTTTGGTGGCTTCAATCGGCACTTGATAGTGGGTAGTCGGGATGGGGTTTAAAGCATTGGCCGGCTTACATACTTGTTTTATAGTTTTGGGGTTTAGTTTTAAGTAGAATAGGCATGGTGGCACAAAAAAAAAATACAAAAAAAAAATACACAAAATACAAAAAAGAAAAATACCAAAAAATACAAAAAAATTTAAAAAAAACATGGAATAAAAAAAAAGACAACAGAATATGAAAAACAAACAACGTTAGATAGTTAGATTTGCTGCTGTGGTTGTTCTAGTTTTAAGTAGTTTATAGGTAGTATAGGTAGTTTTAGTTAGCTTTAAGTTTGATATTAAGGACCTTATTTTAAGTAGTTTTTAAGTAAAATAAAAAATTATATTGATATTAGTTTTTTTGAAATTTTCTAATGAATACAAAAATAAATAAAATGGAACTAAAGTTAAATAGATCTTAGGGCCGAAAGGCATTAGCATTAAGTATTATTGTTTAACTTAGAGTGTCTGTATGCGACCAGTAAGTTAGTTGTAAGTTATGGTTAATTAGGCTAGTTTTATGAATTTTTGTCTAGCTTTAAGATAGGTTTAAGATTGAATTAATAAAAATGAATTTAAAAAAAAAAAAAGTGGCGTCTGCAGACGAATCCAGAGGTCGTGGGTTCGAATCCCGTGCGGAGTCGAAAAAAATATTATCGCTATTTTTCACAATCGAGAAATTTCTGATTTCATCGATTGGGAAGAGAAGCAAATGGTAAAGGAGAAGAAAGCGGGGGTACCGAAAGATACCTCTGCCGACACATCAGGTGATGTTACGGTGGTGTCAGCAGCATTATCGAAAACACCAACAACATCTGGTCAGGCATCAGACCAGGGCATAGCGGCAGCAACAGCTTACAAAAAGAGGAAGCTGAAGAAGCATAGCCCTAACAAGGTGGAGAGAGCTAACGCCGCTAAGCGGCGTGATATGCGCAAGGCAATGGAGGGTGGTAAGATAGGAATTACCACTGAGAGTGAGTTCTCAGACTACGACGAGTCTGAGAAAACGGAATACATTTCCGAAGTGGTGGGGCTCTTCAGGCCTCCGAATATGGATTTAATCATATCCGAGCCAGAGCCAGTCCCGCTGACAAACAAGGCTTTGGAGGTAGAGGCGGACCTACAAGAAAGAGAACTGGTGCAGGCCCTGAAAGCCAAACAGGCAGACATAAGCCAGTTCGAGCAAAGGCTCAACAAGCTCAAGGAGGAAATAGAGCCCCTCCTCAGTCAGCTAAAGCTGAAAGAAGAGGCGCGCCGAGAGCAAGAGGCAGCCCAAAAACGACAGCAGCAAAAACAACAGCAACAAAAACCACAGCAGCAAAAACAGCCACAACCCAAGCCCGCTCCCAAAAACACAGGAGCGGAACAAAATAAAAAGAGTCCATCAGCAGTGACAGGCCCAATGTCCGAGGGCCCATTGACTTCGGTTAAGGCCAAACAATAGCAACAACAAGAGCTACAACCAAGGCAGCAGGAGCAGCAGAAACAGTAGCAGCAACATCAACAACAGCAACAGAAGCAGCAACAGCAACAGCAGCAGCAACAGCAGCAGAAACAGCAGCAGCAACACCAGAAACAACCACAGGCCAAGAAAGAAAAAATACCACCAATAAGGACCCATAGAGTTGCCCTGGACGACATAAAACAAGTATGTAAGTCGGCCACTAAGGGCAATTTTTTCATTAAAATCCTAAACGAAAAAGAAAAGAATTATTCGGTCCAGTGCTTCTCACTGGCCGAATGCAACTTAGTAAAAGGGTTACTAAAAGAGGCCACAGCTGAGTTCTTCAGCTTCACGCCTAAAAGCGAAAAATTTCAGACGGTCCTTCTGAAGGGCATAAGTTCCTGCACGGAACCGGAGGCGCTCTTAAAAGAGCTCCTTGAAAAAGCCACTGACGATCTCGATTTTATCGGGGTCAAGCCTTTCACTACGGTGAAGTCCAGGCGAGGGGGTTACAGGCTGCCAATGTTCCTCGTAACATTATCGCCCCAAAGTAGTTTTGAGAGAGTGAGGAAAATCGACCGCCTCGACTATCAATCCGTATACTGGGATAAATTAATAAGGCACGACGACATTTAACAATGTACGAAGTGCCAGAGGTTTGTCCATGCCAAAGCCAACTGCAATATGCAGTTGCGCTGTGTCAGGTGCTCAGAAACCCACAACGAGCGAGAATACAAGCTGGGGAATGAGAGGGTTGAGGATTTAACCCAGCTCAAGTGTGTCCTTTGTGGAAACCAAGGGCACCCGGCTAGCTATAGGGGATGCCCTAAGGTCCAAGTAATGAAACAGAAACAGGCCAGTCAAAAAGCCGAAAGAAGTCGAACAGTTCGACAGGCTCCAATACAAAAATTCGTGGATCCCAAATTTTCCTACGCCCAAATGGTGTCAGGGAATGGGAATACGAGACAGGCTCCACCAACGGTTGCCCCAAAGGCCCTTGTGCCTAAGGCACCAGACGTGCAGCCTGACATTGTAGCCTTGTTGTTGAGCATTCAGGGTCAACTAACAGGGCTGCAAAGTCAGATAAAGGAGCAAGGCAAACGGGTAAATCATCTCTACTCTTTGTTGCCTGGCCTGGCGCAATTTAGACCATAATGAGCGCGCTGCCGGAGACGCGCCTAAAAGTCCTAGCTGTGAATGTAAATTCACTGATTAGGATTGAACGAAGAGCCAATATGTTCCAATTGTTGAAAGACTCGTCCCGATGTGTTTATGGCTAGCGAAACTAAGCTAGACCACAAACACAAATTGACTCATAAAAATTACAATATCGTAAGAAGAGACCGGCCCGACTCCACTCAAGGGGGCGGTGTCGCTCTCTTTATACGAAAAGGCATTAATTATAAAGTCATATACAACAATGAATTGCGAAAGCTCAAGACGCTAGAAGTTTGCGTTGTATGCATCTCTCTCACTCAAGGGAAGCGGATGTATATGATTGCGGCTTATGCGGCTGGAGCTCCGCAGGTTACTTACTTTGCTTCAGAACTCGAGTCTTTTTAGGGAACTTAAACTGAGCTTTGAAGAAAACTATTTCATCTTGGCCGGTGATTTGAACGCAAAACATGAAGATTGGTGAAATCAACATAGTAATCCCAGAGGTAACCATATTTTTAATTTGATGAATCTTTATAGCGTTGAATATGGCGTCGACCTGCTGGCTACTGAAAAGCCATCGTATCCAAGAAGCAACTCCTTTCTGGATCTTTTGCTGTACGACACAAGACTGACAGTTACAGACAAAGTGGGTAATCACCCTCGAAACTGCTTACAGACAGTCGAGTACGACAGTGATCACTGCGGACTGGCTGCTGTAATGCAGATTCCGAACGAACGCGTGGAGTTGGAGGAATACGTTGCAATGCATTCTTACAATTACAGTAAGATGCGCAGGACTCGTTTCACCAACGCCCTAGCGAGAGAACTTCGTTCGAGTGGCATAGCCCCACCAAACAACAGAAACCTGACAAATACAGAAATTGACCAACATTTACAACAGATGGACGAAACAATAAAACGAACGATGGAACGGACAATACCAAAGTACAAAGAACGGGACCAAATGGACGCTTACAGAAACGCGACTATTGACGCACTACGTAAGCACAAGAGTGGCTTACTGACAAGACTCAAAAACTTGTACAGACGACTTACAGACCCACACGACTTGGAGGTTAGGACACTGAAGTCGTTAATAAAAAATGTCAATCTGTTGATTAAGGAGAACTACAGGTTATCAATTAACAAGTACTGGGACCGTAAGATCCGGTCAGTTAACTCCAGTGACCCTAGTATGTTCCCTAAAATCAACAAGATATTCAGAAAAAAAAACGATAATGACCTTCCGTGTCTGAAACTCCACAGAACTGAAGAGAACACAAACGTACTCAGGACAGCGCAAATAGATCCAAAAGAAGCCATCTTTGACGATGACTGTTACATAATTGAAGATCCGAAGGAAAAAGTGGAGGCGGTGGGAGCTGCTTTCCAGCAAGTGTAAAAGGTGAATGTTAGCATTCGCCCCAACCACGACCTGGAAAACAGAGCCCTACTTAATCACTTTTACCTCCGAAATGATATGACACAATGGCGATCTGAGAACCGCGGTTTCATGCGGTTCGATGACGATTCCTTGGCAAATGCCATAATCGCCGAGCAAACGGGACCAAGTCCCTTGTTAGTGACGAAGATTGAGCTTCAGCTCATCTTCAACTCAATAAAAAATAAAAAGTCAGCAGGTGTCGATGGTATATCCAACGTTGTACTAAGACATTTACCGATGGAGGCAATTGACATTTACACCACACTCTTCAATAATGCACTGAATAATGCATATTATCCAGTGCATTGGAAGACCGCTGTGGTTCATCCTCTCCCGAAAAAGGGAAAGGACAACTCCAACCCGTCAAATCTTCGGTCGATAAGTCTTCTTCCGAGCATCAGCAAAGTTTTCGAAAAAATCATTAATAGGGCTCTGACTAAGTGGGCTGCGGACAACAAAATAATTCCGGATAAACAGTTTGGGTTCAAGGCGGGTCATGACACAATTCATGCTGCGTCTAAACTCGTTTCTGATATCCAATGGAATAAAACAAAACAACAATGCACAGGTGCTGTTCTGGTTGATTTGGAAAAGGCCTTTGACACCGTATGGTTAGAGGGTCTTTACATAAAACTGAGCAGGCTTGGCATAAGCAAGCCATTGTTGTATATACTTTATGATATGCTTAACGGTAGAAAGTTTGTTGTCAAAAGTGGCAATGTTACGTCTACCACAACATTCTTAATTAAAAATGGTCTTCAACAGAGAGCGGTGAATTCGCCGATTCTCTTCAGCATTTACACCAGCGATCTGATACAAAGGCAATTGCGTACGCCGACGATCTAATTGCGTACAGAACGGCCCGAAAGGTTGAGGTTATTAGAATTCTCTTGCAGCGTGATTTCGACAAGATTCAGCGATATTGCGACGACTGGAAACTGAAAATAAATGTCCAGAAGTCGGAGACAATTCTGTTCCGGACTCCGTTGGCTAGGGCCACGAGGGATACGTGCATGAATTGGCGCAAGATGGTCATCGTTGATCTTCACGGGCAGCCATTAGCGAACAAAAGTGTAGTGAACTACCTCGGTATCTGGTTAGATCAGTATTTATATTTCGACAGACACATAAATGCTGCTCTGACCAGGGCCAGAGGAGCCTTCGCTCTGACGAAACGGCTGTTTCACAGCAGTCGGCTTGACCCCAGAGTGAAGGTAATTTCCTACATGGCCCTCATACGGCCGATGATCGTTTATGGTTGTCCTGTGTAGTTCAACGTTGCCCCTTCTCAGATGGTGAGGTTTTGGGTGTTCGAGCGGCAGTGTTTACGACGCTGTACCGGCTTATATCGAACAGCCGAATCTTCTTACGTGCATTACTATTCCAACGAGGTCCTATACAACGGGGCTCGAATCAACAGAATTGACAATTTCGTGATAAAACTCGTTCGAGGTCACATTGCAAGAGCTATGTCTTCGACCAACAATTTAATTTTCGGGGCGTTCTATCCGAACGACGAGTATTTTGAGAGTGCACGCTTGAGCGGCTTCGTTCCACCAGAGGCATTCCTCTTTTTAGACAGATGCGGTCTGATACAGGATAGATTGGCAGTTCCGCTAATCTACCATGTCAGACGACGAACCGTGGATAGGCGACTCCTGTACAATCGGGACGTCATGGCACAAGGCGGAGCAGAGCTCCTTCGGTTCAGTAGGGCTGTGTCCGAACGGGACCGAACTGATAGGGTGAAGCAGGAGAACCAGTTTTGGTGGCTTCAATCGGCACTTGATAGTGGGTAGTCGGGATGGGGTTTAAAGCCTTGGCCAGCTAACATACTTGTTTTATAGTTTTAGGGTTTAGTTTTAAGTAGAATAGGCATGGTGGCACAAAAAAAATACAAAAAAAAAATACAAAAAATACAAAAAATAAAATACAAAAAAATACAAAAAAAATAAAAAAAACATCGAATATAAAAAAAAAGACAACAAAATATGAAAAACAAAAAACGTTAGATAGTTAGATTTGCTGCTGTGGTGGTTCTAGTTTTAAGTAGTTTATAGGTAGAATAGGTAGTTTTAGTTAGCTTTAAGTTTGATATTAAGGACCTTATTTTAAGTAGTTTTTAAGTAAAAATAAAAAAAAGGATATTGATATTAGTTTTTTCTAAATTTTCTAATGAATAAAAAAATAAATAAAATGGAATTGAAGTTAAATAGATCTTAGGGCCGAAAGGCATTAGCATTAAGTATTATTGTTTAACTTAGAGTGTCCGTATGGGACCAGTAAGTTATTTGTAAGTTATGGTTAATTAGGCTAGTTTTATGAATTTTTGTCTAGCTTTAAGATAGGTTTAAGATTGAAGTAATAAAAATGAATTTGAAAAAAAAAAAAAACAACTGAGACCTTTTGAAACACCTAGGTACGAGTCCCGCCTCCGTGATTACTTTTTATATTTTTTTAATTTAAATATATTTTTATTTTTTTATTATTTATTTCATTTAACACTTCTTTGCAAAATATGGATTGCTATAGCAAAAACTGCCAAGAGGGTTCTAATAATAATCCTTTATTTGCCTGTTTTGGACCCTGTGGTAATCTTTACCATGCAAAATGCGTTGGTTCAACGAATGCATTTATCGAAAAAATAGCCAACTCGAAATTTGCTTACTGGTACTGTCACGACTGCCGTAAGCTTTCTGTATCCCAACTAGCTTTCTAAAGATTTTGAAGTGCTACTGAATTCATTTAATACTGCAGTTTGCAAATTAAATGCTTATTCTGCAACCAACATCATGGTTGATAGTTCCACTTCGACTGATGATTTAGCTAAGCCCAAAATTCCTCCTACTTTCTCTTCTGTAAGTGAAGATATTCTCGCGCAATCAGGTTCTGGTGTTAATAACGCAGAAAGTGTACCTGATAAACAAAAGAAAAAGTCTAAAAAAAGAAGCCGAGAAAACTCTGTGCTTGTAAGAAATTCTACCCCTCCCTCAAAACGAACTAATGTTAACATCACCCCAATACTTTCAGATCCCACCGGAACTCCTCATATAACTCCAATTCTTGACTTAAATTCACCTTCCATTAGAGACTCCGTTACTGGAACAGTAATAAACAATTCCATCCCTATCAAAGCTGTGTTGAAACCAAAAATAATTTTTATATCTCGTCTAGACCCAGTAACAACGCCAGAAGATATAACTTCTCACTTAGTTTCTACCAAGGTCATACCTTGTAGCTCATCCATTAGGTGTACTAAGATCAATAAACCAAATAGTTTTGTTTCTTCTTTTAAATTAGTAACGAATCCCACGTTCTTCGATTTAATTTGCAATAGAAATATATGGCCCGCAGAGACTTTAGTCAAAGAATTTACACAAAGTCAAAAACGAGGTGTTTCTTTGAAAACCAAGCCAAAAAACTGAACAGGCTTGCCCTCTTCTACCAAAATGTAAGAGGACTTTGTAGTAAGACTGCTGACATTTTTCTCAACTCCCAATCATTTCCACATGACGTATTCGTTTTGACAGAAACTTGGCTTAATTCAAGCTTTTCCGACACAGAACTTTTCATCCAAGAGTTCGAAGTTTACAGAAATGATCGTCATGTTGGTAATGCAAAGGATTAAGGTGGAGGTGTTCTCATAGCGGTAAAAAATACATATTTCTCTTCTTCTGTATCTTTTCCATTTGAATTATCAATTGAACTGGTATGTGTAAAGATAATGGTACAGACTAAGACTATTTTCATTTTAAACGTTTATATTCTTCCAAAAAGTTTAGAGTCTGTTTATAGAGAACCCTCCTTAGCATTAGACTTTGTTATCAGTTTATCCTGCGCTGACACCAATATTTTACTTCTAGGTGATTTTAATTTAACACAAATTGACTGGATTCCATCGGAAGACGAATCTTGCCTTGAAGCCTCTCCTTCTTCTTCACAATTGGAACTATCTTTTCTCGATAAAATCGTTCTAACTGACTTACAGCAAACAAGCTGTATTAAAAACTCAAAAAATCTAATTCTCGATTTAGTATTTTCTTCTGACGCTATTAGTACTCTTGTTCTAGAATCTAGACCAGGAATGACTAATATTGATAAATATCACCCCCCCCCCCTTGGACATTTTTCTTGACTTAAGTAATCACCTTACTGAACACAGTAATTCCTTTGATTGCTTATATAATTTTGACTTCAGAAGAGCTAATTTCCAGTTGTTGTCTGAAGATTTAACCATTTCTGGAATTGCTGATACTTTAGCATTTTCTAATATTGACGAAGCAGTTTCAATTTTATAAGATCCTTAATAATTATTTAGAAACAAATCTACCCTTTAAGAAATCAAGAAATACAAACTTTAGCCACCCTTGGTACACGAAAGAATTGCGTTTACTTCGTAAGAAAAGAAATAAGGCATGGAAAACTTATCTCAAAACTCTGTCTCAAATCAACTTCTTTGTTTATGTTGAATTCTTTAATGAATTTAAGTCTCTTTCTAATTTTGTATACGCTAGTTATGTTACTGATATGGGCTGGGCACCTCTTTGAAAGAGAATCCTAAAAAATTTTGGAAACTTGTAAACTTAAAGAAAAAATCAGATGGCTTCCCAGTTCACTTCACTTATAAAAACCTTTCGTTAGATACAACTGTTGATATCTGTAACGCTTTCGCAACAAATTTCCGTGAGTCATTTGTGAATAGCCCTCAAGAAGTTGATGAAGTATATTTTCATAATCTTCACTCCTTTTCGCAAACTAGCTGTTGTCACATTCCTGTGCTACAGAGTACGGTCCTTGATATTTTATCCGCGTTGAATGATGACTGCTGAGCCGGTCCCGATGGTATTCCCCCGATAGTATTAAAAAAGTGTAGTAATGCTTTAGTTGAAACCCTTACGTTCTTATTCAAACTGAGAACCGCGGTTTCATGCGGTTCGATGACGATTCCTTGGCAAATGCCATAATCGCCGAGCAAACGGGACCAAGTCCTTTGTTAGTGACGAAGGTTGAGCTTCAGCTCATCTTCAATTCAATAAAAAATAAAAAGTCAGCAGGTGTCGATGGTATATCCAACGTTGTACTAAGACATTTACCGATGGAGGCAATTGACATTTACACCACACTCTTCAATAATGCACTGAATAATGCATATTATCCAGTGCATTGGAAGACCGCTGTGGTTCATCCTCTCCCGAAAAAGGGAAAGGACAACTCCAACCCGTCAAATCTTCGGTCGATAAGTCTTCTTCCGAGCATCAGCAAAGTTTTCGAAAAAATCATTAATAGGGCTCTGACTAAGTGGGCTGCGGACAGCAAAATAATTCCGGATAAACAGTTCGGGTTCAAGGCGGGTCATGACACAATTCATGCTGCGTCTAAACTCGTTTCTGATATCCAATGGAATAAAACAAAACAACAATGCACAGGTGCTGTTCTGGTTGATTTGGAAAAGGCCTTTGACACCGTATGTTTAGAGGGTCTTTACCTAAAACTGAGCAGGCTTGGCATAAGCAAGCCATTGTTGTATATACTTTATGATATGCTTAACGGTAGAAAGTTTGTTGTCAAAAGTGGCAATGTTACGTCTACCACAACATTCTTAATTAAAAATGGTCTTCAACAGAGAGCGGTGAATTCGCCGATTCTCTTCAGCATTTACACCAGCGATCTGATACAAAGGCAATTGCGTACGCCGACGATCTAATTGCGTACAGAACGGCCCGAAAGGTTGAGGTTATTAGAATTCTCTTGCAGCGTGATTTCGACAAGATTCAGCGATATTGCGACGACTGGAAACTGAAAATAAATGTCCAGAAGTCGGAGACAATTCTGTTCCGGACTCCGTTGGCTAGGGCCACGAGGGATACGTGCATGAATTGGCGCAAGATGGTCATCGTTGATCTTCACGGGCAGCCATTAGCGAGCAAAAGTGTAGTGAACTACCTCGGTATCTGGTTAGATCAGTATTTATATTTCGACAGACACATAAATGCTGCTCTGACCAGGGCCAGAGGAGCCTTCGCTCTGACGAAACGGCTGTTTCACTGCAGTCGGCTTGACCCCAGAGTGAAGGTAATTTCCTACATGGCCCTCATACGGCCGATGATCGTTTATGGTTGTCCTGTGTGGTTCAACGTTGCCCCTTCTGAGATGGTGAGGTTTCGTGTGTTCGAGCGGCAGTGTTTACGACGCTGTACCGGCTTATATCGAACAGCCGAATCTTCTTACGTGCATTACTATTCCAACGAGGTCCTATACAACGGGGCTCGAATCAACAGAATTGACAATTTCGTGATAAAACTCGTTCGAGGTCACATTGCAAGAGCTATGTCTTCGACCAACAATTTAATTTTCGGGGCGTTCTATCCGAACGACGAGTATTTTGAGAGTGCACGCTTGAGCGGCTTCGTTCCACCAGAGGCATTCCTCTTTTTAGACAGATGCGGTCTGATACAGGATAGATTGGCAGTTCCGCTAATCTACCATGTCAGACGACGAACCGTGGATAGGCGACTCCTGTACAATCGGGACGTCATGGCACAAGGCGGAGCAGAGCTCCTTCGGTTCAATAGGGCTGTGTCCGAACGGGACCGAACTGATAGGGTGAAGCAGGAGAACCAGTTTTGGTGGCTTCAATCGGCACTTGATAGTGGGTAGTCGGGATGGGGTTTAAAGCCTTGGCCGGCTTACATACTTGTTTTATAGTTTTAGGGTTTACTTTTAAGTAGAATAGGCATGGTGGCACAAAAAAAATACAAAAAAAAATACAAAAAATAAAATACAAAAAAATACAAAAAAAAAATAAAAAAAAACATCGAATATAAAAAAAAAGACAACAAAATATGAAAAACAAAAAACGTTAGATAGTTAGATTTGCTGCTGTGGTGGTTCTAGTTTTAAGTAGTTTATAGGTAGAATAGGTAGTTTTAGTTAGCTTTAAGTTCGATATTAAGGACCTTATTTTAAGTAGTTTTTAAGTAAAAATAAAAAAAAGGATATTGATATTAGTTTTTTCTAAATTTTCTAATGAATAAAAAAAATAAATAAAATGGAATTGAAGTTAAATAGATCTTAGGGCCGAAAGGCATTACCATTAAGTATTATTGTTTAACTTAGAGTGTCCGTATGGGACCAGTAAGTTATTTGTAAGTTATGGTTAATTAGGCTAGTTTTATGAATTTTTGTCTAGCTTTAAGATAGGTTTAAGATTGAAGTAATAAAAATGAATTTGAAAAAAAAACAACTGAGACCTTTTGAAACACCTAGGTACGAGTCCCGCCTCCGTGATTACTTTTTATATTTTTTTAATTTAAATATATTTTTATTTTTTTATTATTTATTTCATTTAACACTTCTTTGCAAAATATGGATTGCTATAGCAAAAACTGCCAAGAGGGTTCTAATAATAATCCTTTATTTGCCTGTTTTGGACCCTGTGGTAATCTTTACCATGCAAAATGCGTTGGTTCAACGAATGCATTTATCGAAAAAATAGCCAACTCGAAATTTGCTTACTGGTACTGTCACGACTGCCGTAAGCTTTCTGTATCCCAACTAGCTTTCTAAAGATTTTGAAGTGCTACTGAATTCATTTAATACTGCAGTTTGCAAATTAAATGCTTATTCTGCAACCAACATCATGGTTGATAGTTCCACTTCGACTGATGATTTAGCTAAGCCCAAAATTCCTCCTACTTTCTCTTCTGTAAGTGAAGATATTCTCGCGCAATCAGGTTCTGGTGTTAATAACGCAGAAAGTGTACCTGATAAACAAAAGAAAAAGTCTAAAAAAAGAAGCCGAGAAAACTCTGTGCTTGCTAGAAATTCTACCCCTCCCTCAAAACGAACTAATGTTAACATCACCCCAATACTTTCAGATCCCACCGGAACTCCTCATATAACTCCAATTCTTGACTTAAATTCACCTTCCATTAGAGACTCCGTTACTGGAACAGTAATAAACAATTCCATCCCTATCAAAGCTGTGTTGAAACCAAAAATAATTTTTATATCTCGTCTAGACCCAGTAACAACGCCAGAAGATATAACTTCTCACTTAGTTTCTACCAAGGTCATACCTTGTAGCTCATCCATTAGGTGTACTAAGATCAATAAACCAAATAGTTTTGTTTCTTCTTTTAAATTAGTAACGAATCCCACGTTCTTCGATTTAATTTGCAATAGAAATATATGGCCCGCAGAGACTTTAGTCAAAGAATTTACACAAAGTCAAAAACGAGGTGTTTCTTTGAAAACCAAGCCAAAAAACTCAACAGGCTTGCCCTCTTCTACCAAAATGTAAGAGGACTTTGTAGTAAGACTGCTGACATTTTTCTCAACTCCCAATCATTTCCACATGACGTATTCGTTTTGACAGAAACTTGGCTTAATTCAAGCTTTTCCGACACAGAACTTTTCATCCAAGAGTTCGAAGTTTACAGAAATGATCGTCATGTTGGTAATGCAAAGGATTAAGGTGGAGGTGTTCTCATAGCGGTAAAAAATACATATTTCTCTTCTTCTGTATCTTTTCCATTTGAATTATCAATTGAACTGGTATGTGTAAAGATAATGGTACAGACTAAGACTATTTTCATTTTAAACGTTTATATTCTTCCAAAAAGTTTAGAGTCTGTTTATAGAGAACCCTCCTTAGCATTAGACTTTGTTATCAGTTTATCCTGCGCTGACACCAATATTTTACTTCTAGGTGATTTTAATTTAACACAAATTGACTGGATTCCATCGGAAGACGAATCTTGCCTTGAAGCCTCTCCTTCTTCTTCACAATTGGAACTATCTTTTCTCGATAAAATCCTTCTAACTGACTTACAGCAAACAAGCTGTATTAAAAACTCAAAAAATCTAATTCTCGATTTAGTATTTTCTTCTGACGCTATTAGTACTCTTGTTCTAGAATCTAGACCAGGAATGACTAATATTGATAAATATCACCCCCCCCCCCCCCCTTGGACATTTTTCTTGACTTAAGTAATCACCTTACTGAACACAGTAATTCCTTTGATTGCTTATATAATTTTGACTTCAGAAGAGCTAATTTCCAGTTGTTGTCTGAAGATTTAACCATTTCTGGAATTGCTGATACTTTAGCATTTTCTAATATTGACGAAGCAGTTTCAATTTTATAAGATCCTTAATAATTATTTAGAAACAAATCTACCCTTTAAGAAATCAAGAAATACAAACTTTAGCCACCCTTGGTACACGAAAGAATTGCGTTTACTTCGTAAGAAAAGAAATAAGGCATGGAAAACTTATCTCAAAACTCTGTCTCAAATCAACTTCTTTGTTTATGTTGAATTCTTTAATGAATTTAAGTCTCTTTCTAATTTTGTATACGCTAGTTATGTTACTGATATGGGCTGGGCACCTCTTTGAAAGAGAATCCTAAAAAAATTTGGAAACTTGTAAACTTAAAGAAAAAATCAGATGGCTTCCCAGTTCACTTCACTTATAAGAACCTTTCGTTAGATAAAACTGTTGATATCTGTAACGCTTTCGCAACAAATTTCCGTGAGTCATTTGTGAATAGCCCTCAAGAAGTTGATGAAGTATATTTTCATAATCTTCACTCCTTTTCGCAAACTAGCTGTTGTCACATCCCTGTGCTACAGAGTACGGTCCTTGATATTTTATCCACGTTGAATGATGACTGCTGAGCCGGTCCCGATGGTATTCCCCCGATAGTATTAAAAAAGTGTAGTAATGCTTTAGTTGAAACCCTTACGTTCTTATTCAAACTGAGAACCGCGGTTTCATGCGGTTCGATGACGATTCCTTGGCAAATGCCATAATCGCCGAGCAAACGGGACCAAGTCCTTTGTTAGTGACGAAGGTTGAGCTTCAGCTCATCTTCAATTCAATAAAAAATAAAAAGTCAGCAGGTGTCGATGGTATATCCAACGTTGTACTAAGACATTTACCGATGGAGGCAATTGACATTTACACCACACTCTTCAATAATGCACTGAATAATGCATATTATCCAGTGCATTGGAAGACCGCTGTGGTTCATCCTCTCCCGAAAAAGGGAAAGGACAACTCCAACCCGTCAAATCTTCGGTCGATAAGTCTTCTTCCGAGCATCAGCAAAGTTTTCGAAAAAATCATTAATAGGGCTCTGACTAAGTGGGCTGCGGACAGCAAAATAATTCCGGATAAACAGTTCGGGTTCAAGGCGGGTCATGACACAATTCATGCTGCGTCTAAACTCGTTTCTGATATCCAATGGAATAAAACAAAACAACAATGCACAGGTGCTGTTCTGGTTGATTTGGAAAAGGCCTTTGACACCGTATGTTTAGAGGGTCTTTACCTAAAACTGAGCAGGCTTGGCATAAGCAAGCCATTGTTGTATATACTTTATGATATGCTTAACGGTAGAAAGTTTGTTGTCAAAAGTGGCAATGTTACGTCTACCACAACATTCTTAATTAAAAATGGTCTTCAACAGAGAGCGGTGAATTCGCCGATTCTCTTCAGCATTTACACCAGCGATCTGATACAAAGGCAATTGCGTACGCCGACGATCTAATTGCGTACAGAACGGCCCGAAAGGTTGAGGTTATTAGAATTCTCTTGCAGCGTGATTTCGACAAGATTCAGCGATATTGCGACGACTGGAAACTGAAAATAAATGTCCAGAAGTCGGAGACAATTCTGTTCCGGACTCCGTTGGCTAGGGCCACGAGGGATACGTGCATGAATTGGCGCAAGATGGTCATCGTTGATCTTCACGGGCAGCCATTAGCGAGCAAAAGTGTAGTGAACTACCTCGGTATCTGGTTAGATCAGTATTTATATTTCGACAGACACATAAATGCTGCTCTGACCAGGGCCAGAGGAGCCTTCGCTCTGACGAAACGGCTGTTTCACTGCAGTCGGCTTGACCCCAGAGTGAAGGTAATTTCCTACATGGCCCTCATACGGCCGATGATCGTTTATGGTTGTCCTGTGTGGTTCAACGTTGCCCCTTCTCAGATGGTGAGGTTTCGGGTGTTCGAGCGGCAGTGTTTACGACGCTGTACCGGCTTATATCGAACAGCCGAATCTTCTTACGTGCATTACTATTCCAACGAGGTCCTATACAACGGGGCTCGAATCAACAGAATTGACAATTTCGTGATAAAACTCGTTCGAGGTCACATTGCAAGAGCTATGTCTTCGACCAACAATTTAATTTTCGGGGCGTTCTATCCGAACGACGAGTATTTTGAGAGTGCACGCTTGAGCGGCTTCGTTCCACCAGAGGCATTCCTCTTTTTAGACAGATGCGGTCTGATACAGGATAGATTGGCAGTTCCGCTAATCTACCATGTCAGACGACGAACCGTGGATAGGCGACTCCTGTACAATCGGGACGTCATGGCACAAGGCGGAGCAGAGCTCCTTCGGTTCAATAGGGCTGTGTCCGAACGGGACCGAACTGATAGGGTGAAGCAGGAGAACCAGTTTTGGTGGCTTCAATCGGCACTTGATAGTGGGTAGTCGGGATGGGGTTTAAAGCCTTGGCCGGCTTACATACTTGTTTTATAGTTTTAGGGTTTAGTTTTAAGTAGAATAGGCATGGTGGCACAAAAAAAATACAAAAAAAAATACAAAAAATACAAAAAATAAAATACAAAAAAATACAAAAAAAAAATAAAAAAAAACATCGAATATAAAAAAAAAGACAACAAAATATGAAAAACAAAAAACGTTAGATAGTTAGATTTGCTGCTGTGGTGGTTCTAGTTTTAAGTAGTTTATAGGTAGAATAGGTAGTTTTAGTTAGCTTTAAGTTCGATATTAAGGACCTTATTTTAAGTAGTTTTTAAGTAAAAATAAAAAAAAGGATATTGATATTAGTTTTTTCTAAATTTTCTAATGAATAAAAAAAATAAATAAAATGGAATTGAAGTTAAATAGATCTTAGGGCCGAAAGGCATTAGCATTAAGTATTATTGTTTAACTTAGAGTGTCCGTATGGGACCAGTAAGTTATTTGTAAGTTATGGTTAATTAGGCTAGTTTTATGAATTTTTGTCTAGCTTTAAGATAGGTTTAAGATTGAAGTAATAAAAATGAATTTGAAAAAAAAACAACTGAGACCTTTTGAAACACCTAGGTACGAGTCCCGCCTCCGTGATTACTTTTTATATTTTTTTAATTTAAATATATTTTAATTTTTTTATTATTTATTTCATTTAACACTTCTTTGCAAAATATGGATTGCTATAGCAAAAACTGCCAAGAGGGTTCTAATAATAATCCTTTATTTGCCTGTTTTGGACCCTGTGGTAATCTTTACCATGCAAAATGCGTTGGTTCAACGAATGCATTTATCGAAAAAATAGCCAACTCGAAATTTGCTTACTGGTACTGTCACGACTGCCGTAAGCTTTCTGTATCCCAACTAGCTTTCTAAAGATTTTGAAGTGCTACTGAATTCATTTAATACTGCAGTTTGCAAATTAAATGCTTATTCTGCAACCAACATCATGGTTGATAGTTCCACTTCGACTGATGATTTAGCTAAGCCCAAAATTCCTCCTACTTTCTCTTCTGTAAGTGAAGATATTCTCGCGCAATCAGGTTCTGGTGTTAATAACGCAGAAAGTGTACCTGATAAACAAAAGAAAAAGTCTAAAAAAAGAAGCCGAGAAAACTCTGTGCTTGCTAGAAATTCTACCCCTCCCTCAAAACGAACTAATGTTAACATCACCCCAATACTTTCAGATCCCACCGGAACTCCTCATATAACTCCAATTCTTGACTTAAATTCACCTTCCATTAGAGACTCCGTTACTGGAACAGTAATAAACAATTCCATCCCTATCAAAGCTGTGTTGAAACCAAAAATAATTTTTATATCTCGTCTAGACCCAGTAACAACGCCAGAAGATATAACTTCTCACTTAGTTTCTACCAAGGTCATACCTTGTAGCTCATCCATTAGGTGTACTAAGATCAATAAACCAAATAGTTTTGTTTCTTCTTTTAAATTAGTAACGAATCCCACGTTCTTCGATTTAATTTGCAATAGAAATATATGGCCCGCAGAGACTTTAGTCAAAGAATTTACACAAAGTCAAAAACGAGGTGTTTCTTTGAAAACCAAGCCAAAAAACTCAACAGGCTTGCCCTCTTCTACCAAAACGTAAGAGGACTTCGTAGTAAGACTGCTGACATTTTTCTCAACTCCCAATCATTTCCACATGACGTATTCGTTTTGACAGAAACTTGGCTTAATTCAAGCTTTTCCGACACAGAACTTTTCATCCAAGAGTTCGAAGTTTACAGAAATGATCGTCATGTTGGTAATGCAAAGGAGTAAGGTGGAGGTGTTCTCATAACGGTAAAAAATACATATTTCTCTTCTTCTGTATCTTTTCCATTTGAATTATCAATTGAACTGGTATGTGTAAAGATAATGGTACAGACGAAGACTATTTTCATTTTAAACGTTTATATTCTTCCAAAAAGTTTAGAGTCTGTTTATAGAGAACCCTCCTTAGCATTAGACTTTGTTATCAGTTTATCCTGCGCTGACACCAATATTTTACTTCTAGGTGATTTTAATTTAACACAAATTGACTGGATTCCATCGGAAGACGAATCTTGCCTTGAAGCCTCTCCTTCTTCTTCACAATTGGAACTATCTTTTCTCGATAAAATCCTTCTAACTGACTTACAGCAAACAAGCTGTATTAAAAACTCAAAAAATCTAATTCTCGATTTAGTATTTTCTTCTGACGCTATTAGTACTCTTGTTCTAGAATCTAGACCAGGAATTACTAATATTGATAAATATCACCCCCCCCCCCCCCTTGGACATTTTTCTTGACTTAAGTAATCACCTTACTGAACACAGTAATTCCTTTGATTGCTTATATAATTTTGACTTCAGAAGAGCTAATTTCCAGTTGTTGTCTGAAGATTTAACCATTTCTGGAATTGCTGATACTTTAGCATTTTCTAATATTGACGAAGCAGTTTCAATTTTTTATAAGATCCTTAATAATTATTTAGAAACAAATCTACCCTTTAAGAAATCAAGAAATACAAACTTTAGCCACCCTTGGTACACGAAAGAATTGCGTTTACTTCGTAAGAAAAGAAATAAGGCATGGAAAACTTATCTCAAAACTCTGTCTCAAATCAACTTTTCTGTTTATGTTGAATTCTTTAATGAATTTAAGTCTCTTTCTAATTTTGTATACGCTAGTTATGTTACTGATATGGGCTGGGCACCTCTTTGAACTTAAAGAAAAAATCAGATGGCTTCCCAGTTCACTTCACTTATAAGAACCTTTCGTTAGATAAAACTGTTGATATCTGTAACGCTTTCGCAACAAATTTCCGTGAGTCATTTTTGAATAGCCCTCAAGAAGTTGATGAAGTATATTTTCATAATCTTCACTCCTTTTCGCAAACTAGCTGTTGTCACATCCCTGTGCTACAGAGTACGGTCCTTGATATTTTATCCGCGTTGAATGATGACTGCTGAGCCGGTCCCGATGGTATTCCCCCGATAGTATTAAAAAAGTGTAGTAATGCTTTAGTTGAAACCCTTACGTTCTTATTCAAACTGAGAACCGCGGTTTCATGCGGTTCGATGACGATTCCTTGGCAAATGCCATAATCGCCGAGCAAACGGGACCAAGTCCTTTGTTAGTGACGAAGGTTGAGCTTCAGCTCATCTTCAATTCAATAAAAAATAAAAAGTCAGCAGGTGTTGATGGTATATCCAACGTTGTACTAAGACATTTACCGATGGAGGCAATTGACATTTACACCACACTCTTCAATAATGCACTGAATAATGCATATTATCCAGTGCATTGGAAGACCGCTGTGGTTCATCCTCTCCCGAAAAAGGGAAAGGACAACTCCAACCCGTCAAATCTTCGGTCGATAAGTCTTCTTCCGAGCTTCAGCAAAGTTTTCGAAAAAATCATTAATAGGGCTCTGACTAAGTGGGCTGCGGACAACAAAATAATTCCGGATAAACAGTTCGGGTTCAAGGCGGGTCATGACACAATTCATGCTGCGTCTAAACTCGTTTCTGATATCCAATGGAATAAAACAAAACAACAATGCACAGGTGCTGTTCTGGTTGATTTGGAAAAGGCCTTTGACACCGCATGTTTAGAGGGTCTTTACCTAAAACTGAGCAGGCTTGGCATAAGCAAGCCATTGTTGTATATACTTTATGATATGCTTAACGGTAGAAAGTTTGTTGTCAAAAGTGGCAATGTTACGTCTACCACAACATTCTTAATTAAAAATGGTCTTCAACAGAGAGCGGTGAATTCGCCGATTCTCTTCAGCATTTACACCAGCGATCTGATACAAAGGCAATTGCGTACGCCGACGATCTAATTGCGTACAGAACGGCCCGAAAGGTTGAGGTTATTAGAATTCTCTTGCAGCGTGATTTCGACAAGATTCAGCGATATTGCGACGACTGGAAACTGAAAATAAATGTCCAGAAGTCGGAGACAATTCTGTTCCGGACTCCGTTGGCTAGGGCCACGAGGGATACGTGCATGAATTGGCGCAAGATGGTCATCGTTGATCTTCACGGGCAGCCATTAGCGAACAAAAGTGTAGTGAACTACCTCGGTATCTGGTTAGATCAGTATTTATATTTCGACAGACACATAAATGCTGCTCTGACCAGGGCCAGAGGAGCCTTCGCTCTGACGAAACGGCTGTTTCACTGCAGTCGGCTTGACCCCAGAGTGAAGGTAATTTCCTACATGGCCCTCATACGGCCGATGATCGTTTATGGTTGTCCTGTGTGGTTCAACGTTGCCCCTTCTCAGATGGTGAGGTTTCGGGTGTTCGAGCGGCAGTGTTTACGACGCTGTACCGGCTTATATCGAACAGCCGAATCTTCTTACGTGCATTACTATTCCAACGAGGTCCTATACAACGGGGCTCGAATCAACAGAATTGACAATTTCGTGATAAAACTCGTTCGAGGTCACATTGCAAGAGCTATGTCTTCGACCAACAATTTAATTTTCGGGGCGTTCTATCCGAACGACGAGTATTTTGAGAGTGCACGCTTGAGCGGCTTCGTTCCACCAGAGGCATTCCTCTTTTTAGACAGATGCGGTCTGATACAGGATAGATTGGCAGTTCCGCTAATCTACCATGTCAGACGACGAACCGTGGATAGGCGACTCCTGTACAATCGGGACGTCATGGCACAAGGCGGAGCAGAGCTCCTTCGGTTCAATAGGGCTGTGTCCGAACGGGACCGAACTGATAGGGTGAAGCAGGAGAACCAGTTTTGGTGGATTCAATCGGCACTTGATAGTGGGTAGTCGGGATGGGGTTTAAAGCCTTGGCCGGCTTACATACTTGTTTTATAGTTTTAGGGTTTAGTTTTAAGTAGAATAGGCATGGTGGCACAAAATAAATACAAAAAAAAATACAAAAAATACAAAAAATAAAATACAAAAAACTACAAAAAAAAATAAAAAAAAACATCGAATATAAAAAAAAAGACAACAAAATATGAAAAACAAAAAACGTTAGATAGTTAGATTTGCTGCTGTGGTGGTTCTAGTTTTAAGTAGTTTATAGGTAGAATAGGTAGTTTTAGTTAGCTTTAAGTTTGATATTAAGGACCTTATTTTAAGTAGTTTTTAAGTAAAAATAAAAAAAAGGATATTGATATTAGTTTTTTCTAAATTTTCTAATGAATAAAAAAAATAAATAAAATGGAATTGAAGTTAAATAGATCTTAGGGCCGAAAGGCATTAGCATTAAGTATTATTGTTTAACTTAGAGTGTCCGTATGGGACCAGTAAGTTATTTGTAAGTTATGGTTAATTAGGCTAGTTTTATGAATTTTTGTCTAGCTTTAAGATAGGTTTAAGATTGAAGTAATAAAAATGAATTTGAAAAAAAAACAACTGAGACCTTTTGAAACACCTAGGTACGAGTCCCGCCTCCGTGATTACTTTTTATATTTTTTTAATTTAAATATATTTTTATTTTTTTATTATTTATTTCATTTAACACTTCTTTGCAAAATATGGATTGCTATAGCAAAAACTGCCAAGAGGGTTCTAATAATAATCCTTTATTTGCCTGTTTTGGACCATGTGGTAATCTTTACCATGCAAAATGCGTTGGTTCAACGAATGCATTTATCGAAAAAATAGCCAACTCGAAATTTGCTTACTGGTACTGTCACGACTGCCGTAAGCTTTCTGTATCCCAACTAGCTTTCTAAAGATTTTGAAGTGCTACTGAATTCATTTAATACTGCAGTTTGCAAATTAAATGCTTATTCTGCAACCAACACCATGGTTGATAGTTCCACTTCGACTGATGATTTAGCTAAGCCCAAAATTCCTCCTACTTTCTCTTCTGTAAGTGAAGATATTCTCGCGCAATCAGGTTCTGGTGTTAATAACGCAGAAAGTGTACCTGATAAACAAAAGAAAAAGTCTAAAAAACGAAGCCGAGAAAACTCTGTGCTTGTAAGAAATTCTACCCCTCCCTCAAAACGAACTAATGTTAACATCACCCCAATACTTTCAGATCCCACCGGAACTCCTCATATAACTCCAATTCTTGACTTAAATTCACCTTCCATTAGAGACTCCGTTACTGGAACAGTAATAAACAATTCCATCCCTATCAAAGCTGTGTTGAAACCAAAAATCATTTTTATATCTCGTCTAGACCCAGTAACAACGCCAGAATATATAACTTCTCACTTAGTTTCTACCAAGGTCATACCTTGTAGCTCATCCATTAGGTGTACTAAGATCAATAAACCAAATAGTTTTGTTTCTTCTTTTAAATTAGTAACGAATCCCACGTTCTTCGATTTAATTTGCAATAGAAATATATGGCCCGCAGAGACTTTAGTCAAAGAATTTACACAAAGTCAAAAACGAGGTGTTTCTTTGAAAACCAAGCCAAAAAACTCAACAGGCTTGCCCTCTTCTACTAAAACGTAAGAGGACTTCGTAGTAAGACTGCTGACATTTTTCTCAACTCCCAATCATTTCCACATGACGTATTCGTTTTGACAGAAACTTGGCTTAATTCAAGCTTTTCCGACACAGAACTTTTCATCCAAGAGTTCGAAGTTTACAGAAATGATCGTCATGTTGGTAATGCAAAGGATTAAGGTGGAGGTGTTCTCATAGCGGTAAAAAATACATATTTCTCTTCTTCTGTATCTTTTCCATTTGAATTATCAATTCAACTGGTATGTGTAAAGATAATGGTACAGACTAAGACTATTTTCATTTTAAACGTTTATATTCTTCCAAAAAGTTTAGAGTCTGTTTATAGAGAACCCTCCTTAGCATTAGACTTTGTTATCAGTTTATCCTGCGCTGACACCAATATTTTACTTCTAGGTGATTTTAATTTAACACAAATTGACTGGATTCCACCGGAAGACGAATCTTGCCTTGAAGCCTCTCCTTCTTCTTCACAATTGGAACTATCTTTTCTCGATAAAATCCTTCTTACTGACTTACAGCAAACAAGCTGTATTAAAAACTCAAAAAATCTAATTCTCGATTTAGTATTTTCTTCTGACGCTATTAGTACTCTTGTTCTAGAATCTAGACCAGGAATTACTAATATTGATAAATATCACCCCCCCCCCTTGGACATTTTTCTTGACTTAAGTAATCACCTTACTGAACACAGTAATTCCTTTGATTGCTTATATAATTTTGACTTCAGAAGAGCTAATTTCCAGTTGTTGTCTGAAGATTTAACCATTTCTGGAATTGCTGATACTTTAGCATTTTCTAATATTGACGAAGCAGTTTCAATTTTTTATAAGATCCTTAATAATTGTTTAGAAAAAAATCTACCCTTTAAGAAATCAAGAAATACAAACTTTAGCCACCTTTGGTACACGAAAGAATTGCGTTTACTTCGTAAGAAAAGAAATAAGGCATGGAAAACTTATCTCAAAACTCTGTCTCAAATCAACTTCTCTGTTTATGTTGAATTCTTTAATGAATTTAAGTCTCTTTCTAATTTTGTATACGCTAGTTATGTTACTGATATGGGCTGGGCACCTCTTTGAAAGAGAATCCTAAAAAATTTTGGAAACTTGTAAACTTAAAGAAAAAATCAGATGGCTTCCCAGTTCACTTCACTTATAAAAACCTTTCGTTAGATACAACTGTTGATATCTGTAACGCTTTCGCAACAAATTTCCGTGAGTCATTTGTGAATAGCCCTCAAGAAGTTGATGAAGTATATTTTCATAATCTTCACTCCTTTTCGCAAACTAGCTGTTGTCACATCCCTGTGCTACAGAGTACGGTCCTTGATATTTTATCCGCGTTGAATGATGACTGCTGAGCCGGTCCCGATGGTATTCCCCCGATAGTATTAAAAAAGTGTAGTAATGCTTTAGTTGAAACCCTTACGTTCTTATTCAAACTTTCTCTTAAAACAGGCAAATTTCCCAGTATATGGAAGAAGTCATTTCTATCACCAAGAAAGGTGATATAACAAACTACAGGCCCATTGCAAAGCTTTCTTGCACTCCTAAATTGTTTGAACAAGTTGTTTGTGAAAGTGTAGCATTTTTTAGTAAAAATCTCATTTGCGAACAGCAACATGGTTTTGTGAGAAAAAAGATCAACCGTTACTAATCTGCTCACATTCTCAAACATATTATGTTCAAACGCTTTAGAACAAGGTTATGAAGTTGACTGTGTATACACTGACTTTTCTAAAGCTTTTGACCAACTTACCTACGGAATTATTTTATTTAAACTCAAAGCTCTTGGTTTTCCACCATTTTTCTTAGCTTGGATCAAATCATACCTTGAAAACAGATCCTATGAGGTAAAATTTAGAAATTGTCATTCTGAACCTTTTGTTGCGCAATCTGGTGTTCCCTCGGGAAGCCATCTTGGCCCTTTTCTGTTCATCTTGTCTATTAACGACGTATCGTCATGTCTACGCTCAAGTGAAGTTCTCATTTTTGCTGATGACATGACTTTATTTTTAAGATTATAAAGTCCATCCATGATCGTATCCTTTTACAAGCCGACATTGATAGTTTCACATTTTGGTGTGGGAAAATAGCCTTGCCCTCAACCCTTTAAAATGCCAGACAATAACTTTTACTAAAAAACGAATCGTTAGTGTATTTGATTATTGTATATCACAGCAAAAACTCTGTCGCCTCTCCACATTTAAAAATGTAGGTGTTTATTTCTGTTCCAACTTAGAGTTTACACATCACATCAATTTTATTGTCAATATTGTCAAGTTCTATGCTTGGTTTTATAAAACGCTGGGCAAAGGAGTTCAATGATCCCTATGTTACTCTTTCTTTGTACAATTGCCATGTTCGTCCTCATCTTGAATATGCATCGCAAGTATGGACTCCTTATTACGAAATTTATAGAAAACGTATTGAATCAATTCAACATAATTTCATTCGCTTTGCCCTAAAGGGTCTTCCTTGGGAAGATCCTTATGATCTGCCTCCCTATGAACATCGTATTCTGCTTCTTCAAATGCAATCTCTCCATCAAAGGCGTGTTAATAATGACTTAGTATTTTTTCATCAACTCATTAATGGTGAAATTGATGCACCTCATTTGCTATCTTGTGTACATTTGAATTACCGAGGCGGAACTCATCACCTACGTTCATTTGATTTTATACATATTGACTTCCATAGAACTAACTATGGGAAGAATGAAGCTTTAAGTCGAATGAGCATTTTAAATAACTTAAACTGTTCATCGATAGATTTGATTTTAAATAAGGTGGAATTAAAATCATTGTTTAGAACCAGTGCTCCACTATCGTAAACGTCTTTATTTTATTTTTTGTTGTTCTTTAATAATTCATGTTAAAAGTTAATTATGTTTTGTATTTTGTGCGTGTGTTAGGCTTTAATTGTATTATTATCTTACTAACCACTACACATGCACTTATGATGAGCCTCTGATCGTAGTTTGACGCTTGCTATAAGCTAACTACTTTCTGAAAATTCTAAAGTGTAAATAAAAAAAAAAGCTATGCCTTAAAAGCATCTAAAGAGCAGAGAGAAAAAACTAAATGAGAGAACCAAATTTCCTCGTCTCCGTCTCTTCGAAACCTCTTACTCTCATTTTTTATAGCGTGTTGAATTCGTATCGGTGTATACATGTTTTCACCTCGGAAAAGAGTACACAAAAAAACATCACTTCCGGGAAATGCGACATTTCTCATTTTTGTTTATTGATAGCCAAGAAGGCTATGTTTTTTAAAGTCTCATTATAATATTTTTGTAATTCTCATGAATTTCTTTCTTTAATTTTACTAACATCTTGTCGTTTTTATATCTACAAAAATACTCCTATAATTCAAATTAATTCTAGGAAAACATTTTTGTTTGTCAATAAATACCGGAAGAAGTTATACCGGTAGTTCGTGGTGAATTTGTTTTTCTCTCCTCTTTCTCTGAGTTAAAGATAGATGGCATTAACAACCTTCTCTGAGTTACAGATAGATGGCATTAACAACCAAAACAAGAAAGGATGTGTGCAGAAAGAGTATAACAAGGTTAAGGTTTTTTAGACTAGACTTTATTTGTATATTTGAACGAGTAAATGTTTTTTATAAATGAACATATGTTATGTTTATTTCAATAGTAATGCCTTAACTACTAACTTAACTATTGTATTATCTAAAATATACTGCATTGAATTATTTTACATTGAATTATAAAAGACGGAAATAATAAAGTTCTACAGTTTACCAGGAATATTTATATAAAATATCCACATCTTCTGCAATTGCGGTATCAATCGATATTTTCTGGAACTTAGTACCATTTATTTGTCATGAATTACTCTTTCAGCTTTTTTCTACACCAAAAAAATCAATTATGAAATTTGGCTGCGATAATAACTACTTGAACACAGCATTTTCATTGTTTATAGTTATTCAGGTTTAGCCCTTAACTTTGATTTGCATTTATTTATGAATAGCCTAAAACGTTTAGCAAACATCTATGAATAAGCCACAATGCACTTTCAGAAAAACTGTAGTTAGAACTTTCCCTCACAGATTTTTCCTTGTCGCTATATAACTGAAAGATAAGATATAAATATTTAGAACTGGAAAATTTATAAAAATGATGCATAAGACTTAAATTTTGGTTGAAGAACAAATTTGTATATTCTTTTCACAAAACCACTGACCCAGCTTATGTAGTTAAGCCTTTAAAAGCAACACACTAGCTTAGTGGAAGGCAGTAAGAATAGCTTATCACCTATTCACAAATCTTATGCAATGAAAATTGGTAACAGAAGTAACAATTTGACGGTCTTTTTATTTAGTGTCTACTTAAATCACTTATTTTCAGGATTTTGGAAATGTCGTGAGTAATGTAAAGGAAATAAACAACGAGTACACACAAATAAAATAGGAATGGAAAAAAGAGATGAGTATATAAAAATGTTTTCAATGTTCCATGTTTACATTCTGTAACTCTCGTTTTAAATGTTCCTGCAACTCTCGCATCGACAAAATTAAGTCGATAAACTCTGAAAATTGAAACAAATCTGAGTTTTTTTGCATCTTTCAACGGTCGGAGCGAAAATTAAACGCATAAACTCAGCTAATAATACAAATAATAGTAGTAGTGCTTTCAGAGTTTTATGTTTCTATGTCCTAATCCTCATTGGACTGTTGCACCACCTAATTTGTTTTACCTACTTAATGATTAAAACTGGCTTCAAATAACTAACTAATACTTATCTAAATGCGTAATTTAGAATTGTTTCTAAATCTTCATTGTTCTGGCACCTAACAAGAGTAATTAATTTCACTTCATATTCGAATGATATTCATATCAAACGAACACAATGAGAGTACCAAAAAGTTGTTCATACACAATTTTGAATTTTCTTTGAACACCTCTGAACAGCTGACTACATCCGCCATTTTTCAAAGGTGGTCGCCATTTTTAAAAGGTGGTGAGCAGAGAGAAAAGAGAGAAAAGTTTTTTCTCTTTCGTGGTGAGTATGTGCACAAACTTGCATAAGTATGTGTTCCCCACATTTTTTTTATATGGAGTTACTACATATGCAAGTTGGTGGCCAAATCATAGCTTGTAGGCAAAAAGAGAAAAACCGTCGAAGTTGGTTCTCTCTATTAGTTCTTTCTCGATGCTAAAGAGATAGTAATACTTAAAATAAAATAAGATCTTTTTCTCCACAAAAAACGTATTGCAAAAATATAGAATTAATTTTCGAAAACATCAATTTTTTCCTTTAAATTTGTTAAAAAAAAACTCTCTTTCCTTTTTTAATAAGGTATAGTATGAGTAGTTTTTTTTTATTATTTGATTCATGGGGACATCTGACACAACTTTTTCGTCTAATCAGGACTGACGAAAAAGACAAAATTTGAGGTTATAATCAGGAATAATGTTTTCTTTTTGTAATGTCGAATATCAACAAGCTACATACATTTTAACAAATCATATATAAAAATAAACTTCAGATTAACAAACAAAATAACGACTCACCATAGCACTGAAATGTTGACTGGCTTAGCACGTGTATATGTATAACCCAAACACTGGTACAGTTATAGCGGCCCTCAAATTGTGCGATCCGCAACTAAATTCATTACCAACATTAAAATTCAAAGTGGGATTTGACGTTGAGTCGGCGATATTTCGCACGAATTCCAAATTTAAATAACACAACGGACTGACGAATAAAACTGAACACAAAATTTCTTATTTTATTTAAATACATTGGAGAATACTGCATTATTAAAGTTGTAGTATTTACTTAACTATATACATCAATGATTGTAGTAAATTGAAAAGTTTTCTCATATCAATGATAATGTTTAATAGACAGTCACTTAATTGTTGATTTTCGGGGTTGTGACATGCCAAAGGACTGACGTTTTAAGAATTAATTGTGTTTTTAATAACTTGTTTTTAAAATGAAGAACTGAAAATGGGTGACTAAATAAAGGTCTTTAATAAGACTTTGTATATATTGGTTGATGACATTGAGTTACCCATTTGTATAATCACCCATATGTATGTAGGACGGAATAAAAATCAACTTTGCAATTGCAACTCAATATTTAATAAAACAATTATAATTAATACAAAATGAAAAGTGATTACTTTATGATTTTATTTTTGTTCAACTGATATACTTTAGTCAGATTTACACATTAACTTTACTCACAGCGTTGCGTTGTCGTCGTTGCCGGTCGTTGATGTTGTTGATCTGAATTCCATATTGCCGATATCAAATCGCACACCGCCTCAGCAACCTATAATAGGCCCTGCTACTCATCCAATTATTAGTAATATCGTTCCAAATCTTCTTACCATGGTTTGTTTATTTCCTTGCCGTGACGGGCTATTTAATCACATTTTATATAATGAATTTGTTTGCAGTAAAACATCCTTTTTTAAACTCATTTGTAAGGACAAAATTATTTCGTTCCTTAAGTATAATAGTGTAAGGGCTGTACAACATCAATTTCTTGTTCATCAGTGGCCATATCGTCTCAGTTTTCTTTATCATCGTAGAGTAAGTCCACCAAGGATGCTCAAATGTCTACATACATTATGTAGGACCACAGACAAGAGAAATATACAGATGTGGAATACCAGAACAAAAGCATGTTTAAAAAAAATTGAAACCTTAGCATACCAATATGGAAATCTAGCATACCTCATACTCATACCTGTTCGAAACACTGACATACTCTCGAAATTTCAACATATTATTATTATCCACAACCTAAAACGTCGTCATCGACGTGAACTCTTTGCATTTATGTATCTATGTATATTTATTTTCTTTTTTTTGGTTTCAGATTTCAATATTTTCTGTTTTGGGGTTGATTGTTGATTTTGATTTCAGTGCCAAGCAGGTTTCGGATTGTTTTTTTTTGCAGCCTCAAATAATATTCATTTTGAATTTCTTAGATAAAATAAAATATTTAGTTTTATTAAAAAAACACCGGTTTTTTTGTTCGGCCTATGATCTTTACAATTAATATTCACATTTTTGGTATTCTTATTTCAACAAACTGAGTTAGTTTTTTTTTTTTTACTGTTTTAAATGTTCATTAAATTTTCAAGACGTTTGTTCTGTGTTCTTTCTTTTCAAACGGTGTTCTCCACAGATTGGATCTTTAAACCATTCTAGGCTATATAACTCTGTTTCTGTAATGGCTGAAGATACTATATTAGATCTTATGTTGATAATTTGAAGACTTTTGCTGTAGGTATATGTTTTCGAAAACATTTACATATTTGAAGCTTGCAAATTTCAAAACACTCTTTGGAAGGTGGAAATAATTTACCGTAGTCTGATTCTGAATTTAGGTCTGCTTTATGATGAATAAGAAATTCAGAATTTTCATTTAGTGTTTTATCTGTTTTAATCAATGTTTGAGTGCAATTATGGCATGGTTCTTTCATCAATTTGAATAGTTTATAACAACAGTATCCTGCAAAATAGCGAATGGACATGTTTTTTTACAGTTGTTGAGCTACAGCTGTAGACAACTAATTAGAAACATTACTTGCTCCTCATTTCCACATTCACTTTGTCATGTGTGACTAGAATAGCGGTATCCTAAACGGAGTAATGCAAGCGTTATTACATAATTGTTTGAAAAAGCATCATTTGTGCATAAGTCTTTGCATAGTTCACAACAAAATCAAGGTAGAGTGTAAAAAGTGTTCGTTTCAATTGGTCAAATAATTAGAAACAGTTTAATTAGATTTGATTTGGGTGAAATAAAAATAATCTTTTTATTTTGCATTGGTAAGTAGAAAATTCTGAATTGTCTGCAAACGTTTTTAAAGAATATTTTTTAAATTTTGGAGGTAATTGTAATGGGAAAATTAAAGAGTTGTGATCCTCCTACAAGGAAAGCGATTCTTGAGCTTTGGAAGCTTAAAATATCCTATAGAGCAATTGCATCTCAAATAAACTGTTCTGTAAAGAAAGTTTTCAATACAATTAAGCCTTTTCAAAACTTCGGGACTTCTGAAAATCTACCTCGTAAAAAACGGTCCCGTAAGACAAGCTGCCAAATGGATCGAGCAATTAGTAGGCTGGCCAAAAAAGACCCAAAAATAAGCTCCACAGAGATACAACGCCAACTCTCGGTTGCATTCGATGTCCCGATAGGTCCACGCACAATCAGAAGAAGATTGGTGGAAGTTGGGTTACATGGTCGTATTTCTCGAAAGAAACCATTAGTAACCGCAAGGCAACGTAACCAACTGGACAACAAACGAATGGAAGTACATAGTGTGGAGTGACGAAACTAAAATAAATAGGATGAGCCAAGATGGTGCACGATATGTCCGAAGGCCAAAAGGAACAGCTTTCCACTCTAAATAAAATATGTTTTGCCAGTAATTAAGCAAGCCAAAAAAAAATAAATACAGATACTGCTTTAAAAGTGAATTCAATTTGTGTTTCTAATTAGCTGTCCACAGCTGTAGATGGCTGCTCATCTGAATCAAGACAACTTATCATGTCAAAGTGCGGATTAAAGTTTGCGGATGTATTGGCACCTCAAATCGACTCTTCGTTTGTATTATTTACAACCGTAGACCAGTCAACATCGAGAATTTCATCTAAATCTTGTTCACAGTTGCAAGAATTCAATATTTTGAGCTTGTCTCACTAGAGGAGGGTGTCCATTTAAAACGTTAAATAGTGTATTTTGATTTTGATTTTGATTTGGCTTTTCTTTCAACGTTTTTTAAAAAAGCAGAGGCTTCATGCATTGCCAAAATTCCCGATGAAACACTGTTTGAAAATACTTGAGTGGCCAAGCTAAAAGACATTTTTTGAAAATTTGTGGGGTCTACGTGTGCTTGGCTGATTTTTGGACATGCTCTTACAAGGTTTAGTGAGTCAATTGGGGCTATCGGGAATTGTGTTTCCCATGAACTTTTTGCCATATTCGAAAAATAGGTATCGTGAACATCTTTCGAAATTAGGGAAAAATTCCGAGAGAAAAAAATACCTATCGTGAACAATTTTTGCATAGGAAATTTTTTGCTTTTTCCCTCGGAATTTTTCCCTGTCATTTTACGTGGGAATTCCAAACAATAAACAACGATGTAAGTTATTCTCTAAAAAAAAAAAAATAAAACTAAAAAAAACCTTTTTTTTAAGGTCAAATTCTTCTAATTCGAAACAAATAGAAGTTTTAATTAATTTTATGGAAAAAACTGAGATATCGCCAATGGATTCACTACAAATAGACTGAAGTAAGATATCCAAAAATTTTGGAAAAATGTTGAAAGTGATCTCAACTGCATTGGGCCTCCAGTAAAATCAGTTGCCGAGTGGAAAAAAGTAAGTGGTTAGTTAATTTAATGGTGTTTTTATTTAAAAATAAAATAATTTAAGGTTTGGCCTGATAAAAAAAATATGAGGAAAAAAATGGCAGAAAATTTAAAAAACAAAAAAGCAACTGGCGGAGGCCCTTGCAAGGAGTACAATTTCAGCTCATTGGAAGAAACCATCATTAGGATTTGTGCAATGGGCGAATCAGTGCAAGGCTTTCCAAATGCTTCTACTTTTGGTTTGCCTTCCAGTTGCAGGAAAAGAAAATTAAATATGGACGAAAACATTGAAAAGGAAAATTGCTTACCTTTATCACCAGGCAATCGTCCTGTTGAAGCTGAAGTCAATCAATGGTTGGATGAGAACCATGTATTGGATATGCTCATCAGTTCACCAGAACCAGAGGTACAAAAAGAAAAAAAATGCTGAACAGGGAGAGAAAGAAACGGTGATTATTCCAAAGCAGACGCGAATTCCACGTCCAACAAAAGAACGACAAAAAGGTCTGACATCACAAACCGCTTTGGAAAAAGAAATTGAAATTCAGAAGGAGCTCTGCAATAAGATTGATGATGCCGTTTCGGCAATGAAGCATCACCAAGAAGCAATGGAAACAACCTGTAAGAAAATTTACAGGTCCATTGACAGACTTCATGATCAGCAGAAAAAAGTCTTGGAAGAAACCAAACGACACAACATTGAAATGGAAAAAATGAGGATGCAAGAAATAGTTGTGTTCACTGAGGTTTTGTCTAGATCAGAACAGCACAGGACAGCACAGTTTCGTGAGAAACGTCAGATCAAGTTAGAACAGTCAGTTAAACGTCAGTTGTCAAAAAAAAAAAAAAAAAACAAATTGCAAAAAGTGTGAATTTTCTTCTTCTCGCTTATTTTTTTTCATTTTTTGTGTTTTTACTGTGAAAAATATTATTAAAAATTATTAAAATGGAAAATCAAGTGATTGCTAAGATAATACTAAATGAAAATGTTAGTGTTTCAGACACCGATAGTGATTTTTCGTCGGATTCCTCTTCAGATGATTGGAATGAAAGTGTGACGAATGTTATTACCTTTTCTTTGATGAAATGTAAAAGAAATTGCATTGAAAGTTATCATATTACATTTTATAATTATTTAATTAAACAAATTGGCAAAATAACTTTATTTTAATTTTTTTAAATCACGAGAACAGTTCAGCACAGAAAAAACCTCAATGAACAGCAAAAAGCTGTAGTTTTTTGTCTAGAACAGTCCAACACAGCGTCACTGAACACACTTAATAAAGGCAAAGCTTGAATTCAAAAAACGTCTGATTGAAATTGAAGAGGCAAAACTGCAAAAGTACAACTGAACTTATTCAATTTTAGAAGTTCTTTTTTTTTGTGATGAATAGATATTTTCATTTAATTTTTTATGTTTACTTTTTATTTAGTTTCTAAAATGAATTCATATATATATTTTCTTTTAAGTATTAAAGTCCAAAATTAAATAAAAATACAAAAAAAAAATCTTTTAAACGTTAAATTCAAAGACTATTTCCTATTTCTCTTCTAATTCGTTTGGCTTTGGTATTGAGTTCTGAATCTGTTGCAACAAAGTCATCACCTCTATCAATTGTGTTAACAGAATCTTCATCTATAAATTCAGTATTTGCAACATCGGTGGGAAACTCGCTTTTGAAATGAATACACATGTTGTGTAAGGCGCAGCAAGCGTTGGTAATTTTGATTGCTTTTTTTGGAAGATAGTGAAGTTCTCTAGCCCTTAGCAAGCATCTTCCTTTAAGAACCCCATTAGTCCTCCCAATTATGTTCCGGCATCGAACCTCCTTCCGTTGTTCGATGTGGTACCAACAGCCACGGCTCCAAAGGATATCCAGCATCACCTGTTGAAAAGTTTGATTTAGTTTAGTTAGTTGAATATATATATTGCTCTTCCATCCACGATCGCATTTCACTTACTTTCCAAATTAACGAATCATGACATGCTCCTGGGTGAATAGAATCCACAAATCGTATTCTCAGCTCATCGTCGCAAACCTTGGTATAAAAAGTTATTGAAACAATTAATTGCAAAGAAGAAACTACTTACAAGTAGGACATTCATGCTGTAATATCCTTTCCTGTTAAAATACAAATGTTTGTTTGTTGGTGGAGCAATTATTTTCACATGAGTGCCGTCTATGCATCCTATTACTCCAGGAATTTAATGTTTTTCATAAAACTTCAAGCTTGTTTTCCTTTTTTCGGCACGAGTACGATAACTTTGGCGCCAAGATATAATAACGGTTTTTGGTAGAGGGTCTTAAAACAAGAATTTTTTACTATTGGAGGGGGTCTATCTCCCCCCGTTTTGGGCGGGGGGGGGTCAATTTAAAAAAGTTATTATTTAAAATGGAAAAAAATAATTAAAAAATAACGGTGATACTTACAATTAAGTTGTATACATTTTTTTAAAGCCAACATTCTGTTCTATTAGCCAGTTTTTAAATCAAGTCAAAACTATGCGTAGTTTTTGAAAAATTTAATTTTAAACTCAAAATTTGAGTAAAAAAAGTTAAAAAAAGGTTTAAAGTGTAACTTTTTCAATACTTCAAGATTATTTACCATTGTTTTTATTTCAGAATTTCTTGCTCTTATTTCTTTTTGATCAAAAACTGAAAACTAGATGATTTTATGTCTTTTAGTTTTTGAGAAAATTGAAAATAAAAATTTAATTTTAAACTCAAAATTTGAGTAAAAAAAGTTAAATAAAGGTTTAAAGTGTAACTTTTTCAATACTTCAAGATTATCTACCATTGTTTTTATTTCAAAATTTATTGCTTTTATTTGTTTTTGATCAAAAACTGAAAACTAGATGATTTTATGTCTTTTAGTTTTTGAGAAAATTGAAAATAAAAATTTAATTTTAAACTCAAAATTTGAGTAAAAAAAGTTAAAAAAGGTTTAAAGTGTAACTTTTTCAATACTTCAAGATTATCTACCATTGTTTTTATTTCAGAATTTATTGCTCTTATTTGTTTTTGATCAAAAACTGAAAACTAGATGATTTTATGTCTTTTAGTTTTTGAGAAAATTAAAAATAACCACAACTACTATTTTAATTTAATTCTTTTTTTTTTTGCTTGAGTGGTCTTATTTTGATAGTAACAGTGCGAGTTTGGGTGTATGCAACAGTAATGTGTGTGCGAATTTGGGTGTATGCAACAGTGGGATCTGTAAGGGGGGGCATGCTGCCCCCTGCAACCCCCCTGCTTGGGCACACTATAGGATTTGGGGTGGGTGCAAGTTGGAGTGTGTGCAAGGTGGGGAGGGTGCAAGGTGCGGTGGGTGCAAGATGGGGTGAATGCAAAGTTTCTTTTGCATTTAAATAAGCTGGATTTAAGAAAAATTAATTTACCCTAGGTATATCTTAATCCATATTCGATTATTATTATCAAAATAAGACTACGTTAATACTTAAGCAAGGAAAAAGTAATTTAATTAAAATATTTTGTTTTGGTAATTTTCAATTTTCTCAAGAACTAGAAGACATCAAGTCATTTAGTTTTCAGTTTTTGATCAAAAACAAATAAGAGCAATGAATTATAAAAAAAAAGTAGTAGTTAATCTGAAAGTTTTGAAAAATTACACTTTAAACCTTTTTTTAACTTTTTTTGCACAAATTTTGACTTTAAAACAATTTTTTTCAAAAACTATGCATAGTTTTGACTTGATTTAAAAACAAGCTAATAGACAAAAGTGTTGGCTTTAAAAAAAGGTATAATACTTAATTATAAGTATTACCTATTTTGATTATTGGAATTATAGTTTTCCGTCGGCTTTTTGGTCACTATAGTTTTTGCAATGAAACAATTACGTTACATTAACTTTCCCAACGTTTCGGCAGGGGTTGCTGCCTTCCTCAGGGGAACTTTATTAACACAAAAATATACAAATAATTTAAGTTAGATAAATAGGATACAATTACAATATAGTTTACTCACTCAAGAAAGATTTAAAAAAACAAAATTTAATATTAATTACATTAATTAATATGAATTAAAAATAAAATTATAAATGTAGTTAGCACTTCGAAGAGTGAAGTTACGTCAAAATTAAATAAAGCACAATTTACATTTAAGAACAAAGAAGAGAGCAATATACAGCAGAAATGTTTTGTGTGTCTTGTTTTCGGTTCATGTTGTTTTTGTTATTGAGAATATGTAATGTTTCTAACGTGTATCGTTTCGAAACATGTTTCTCTGTCTGTAGAACTTCCACGCCTTCAAAGTTTGGAGAATGACCGCTTTCAATGCAGTGACTGGCCAGGGCTGTCTTCTCAGAATTTTTTAATTTTATGTTGGACTTATGATTCGAGATGCGTTGTCTAAGAAGTTGTTTAGTGGTCCCAATGTAACACAGGTTGCACAGTTCATTTGATTTACCATTGCAGTTAATTTTGTAGATTACGTCTGTTTGTTTGTCCTTATCCGGTTTCGTCTTGAGTTTAGTAAAACATTGGTCAAGTGTTTTGTTTGATTTAAAAGCAAGGCGAACCTCTGTCAATTTTTTGGAAATCGATTTTTTGAAGTTGTTAGATAAAGTTGGGACGTAAACCATGGTTTTGTGGTGCGTTCTAACGGGTTCATCAATGTTTTGTCGTGGAATATGCATTTTGTGTTTTAAAAGGAGGCTTCGAATTATGGTAGAAGGATAACCATTATCACTTAAAATTTTGATGACTTTTTTCTCGTTGGCGACGTGGAATCGTACATCACTTATTTTGAAAATTTTATTCACGAGGTTGGACGCAGTATTAATGATGATATGCCTTGCTTGGTTTGATCGGAAATTAACTAGTCTTCCAGATGCTGTTGGTTTTTGATACCAGTCGAAAAGCAAACAATTTTCTTCACGGTATATTTTTACATCTAAGAACGATATTGTTTTGTTGAACTCATTTTCAATTGTGAATTGAATTTTTGGGTGGAATCCGTTTAGAATTTTTAGTACTTTTTCTATGTTTCTTTTATCTATTACTGCAAATATGTCATCAACATATTTTGCTATGAACACAGGTTTTTCTTCAATGTTGTTTAAACATTCGTCTAAAACGTGGTCCAAAACCAGATCTGCAATAGTCGGAGATAGTGGGTTGCCCATTGGCATCCCAAAAATTTGTTTGTATATAGTGTCTTTGTATTGAAGAAAATTGTTTTCTTTAAGACAAAAGTCTAGTATCTCAATAAATTTGTTTTGTGCGATCTTTGTGCTTTTATTTATTATATCCCATTTCTTCTTGGCAATGGTGATAGCCAGTTGAACGGGGATGTTAGTAAACAATGAAACTGCATCGAACGAGACTAAAACATCATTTGGACTTAGTTTTACATTCTTTGCTTTTTCAACAAATTCAAACGAATTTTTTATAGAGTAGCTTGAATTTGTTGTCACGCACTGTAAAATTTTTCCAACATACTTAGATAGCTCATAGCATGGTACATTCATGGATGACGTAATCGGTCGTAGTGGCATGTCTGTTTTATGAATTTTTGGCAGTCCGTAAATGGATGGGAGCTGGGCGGTGTAAGTGGTCATCTTTGCTTTCTCTCTATCGTCAATGCAATTGTTGTTTTTAAGCCATTTGACTATGTCATTGTTTCGCGTTTGAAGTGTTGTTGTTGGATTATTCCTTATTGTTCTGTAGGTGTTGCGGTCAGACAATAATTCAACCATCTTATCTTCATAATCTTTACGTTTCATGGCGACTGTGACGTTACCTTTATCAGCTGGTACAATGACGATATTCTTATGCTGTTTAAGGAAATTAATTGTTAGTTTGTTTACATACAATACATATTTAGCAAATCTATCATTTTTATGATGACGTATGAACGAGTGTAACATGTTGCTGTATTGTGCTCTCATGAGTTCTTGTTCTCTTTCGTCTTGTATGCCTCGAATTACTTCTTCTCCATCAGCTATGAGTTGAAAAAGAGGAAAACTTTGTTTATCAATTGGAAGTGTGAATTTTTTCCCAAGTGATAAAAGCCATTTAACCTCTAAGGGAAATTGAATGTCTGTACGATTTTCAACTCATAGCTGATGGAGAAGAAGTAATTCGAGGCATACAAGACGAAAGAGAACAAGAACTCATGAGAGCACAATACAGCAACATGTTACACTCGTTCATACGTCATCATAAAAATGATAGATTTGCTAAATATGTATTGTATGTAAACAAACTAACAATTAATTTCCTTAAACAGCATAAGAATATCGTCATTGTACCAGCTGATAAAGGTAACGTCACAGTCGCCATGAAACGTAAAGATTATGAAGATAAGATGGTTGAATTATTGTCTGACCGCAACACCTACAGAACAATAAGGAATAATCCAACAACAACACTTCAAACGCGAAACAATGACATAGTCAAATGGCTTAAAAACAACAATTGCATTGACGATAGAGAGAAAGCAAAGATGACCACTTACACCGCCCAGCTCCCATCCATTTACGGACTGCCAAAAATTCATAAAACAGACATGCCACTACGACCGATTACGTCATCCATGAATGTACCATGCTATGAGCTATCTAAGTATGTTGGAAAAATTTTACAGTGCGTGACAACAAATTCAAGCTACTCTATAAAAAATTCGTTTGAATTTGTTGAAAAAGCAAAGAATGTAAAACTAAGTCCAAATGATGTTTTAGTCTCGTTCGATGCAGTTTCATTGTTTACTAACATCCCCGTTCAACTGGCTATCACCATTGCCAAGAAGAAATGGGATATAATAAATAAAAGCACAAAGATCGCACAAAACAAATTTATTGAGATACTAGACTTTTGTCTTAAAGAAAACAATTTTCTTCAATACAAAGACACTATATACAAACAAATTTTTGGGATGCCAATGGGCAACCCACTATCTCCGACTATTGCAGATCTGGTTTTGGACCACGTTTTAGACGAATGTTTAAACAACATTGAAGAAAAACCTGTGTTCATAGCAAAATATGTTGATGACATATTTGCAGTAATAGATAAAAGAAACATAGAAAAAGTACTAAAAATTCTAAACGGATTCCACCCAAAAATTCAATTCACAATTGAAAATGAGTTCAACAAAACAATATCGTTCTTAGATGTAAAAATATACCGTGAAGAAAATTGTTTGCTTTTCGACTGGTATCAAAAACCAACAGCATCTGGAAGACTAGTTAATTTCCGATCAAACCAAGCAAGGCATATCATCATTAATACTGCGTCCAACCTCGTGAATAAAATTTTCAAAATAAGTGATGTACGATTCCACGTCGCCAACGAGAAAAAAGTCATCAAAATTTTAAGTGATAATGGTTATCCTTCTACCATAATTCGAAGCCTCCTTTTAAAACACAAAATGCATATTCCACGACAAAACATTGATGAACCCGTTAGAACGCACCACAAAACCATGGTTTACGTCCCAACTTTATCTAACAACTTCAAAAAATCGATTTCCAAAAAATTGACAGAGGTTCGCCTTGCTTTTAAATCAAACAAAACACTTGACCAATGTTTTACTAAACTCAAGACGAAACCGGATAAGGACAAACAAACAGACGTAATCTACAAAATTAACTGCAATGGTAAATCAAATGAACTGTGCAACCTGTGTTACATTGGGACCACTAAACAACTTCTTAGACAACGCATCTCGAATCATAAGTCCGACATAAAATTAAAAAATTCTGAGAAGACAGCCCTGGCCAGTCACTGCATTGAAAGCGGTCATTCTCCAAACTTTGAAGGCGTGGAAGTTCTACAGACAGAGAAACATGTTTCGAAACGATACACGTTAGAAACATTACATATTCTCAATAACAAAAACAACATGAACCGAAAACAAGACACACAAAACATTTCTGCTGTATATTGCTCTCTTCTTTGTTCTTAAATGTAAATTGTGCTTTATTTAATTTTGACGTAACTTCACTCTTCGAAGTGCTAACTACATTTATAATTTTATTTTTAATTCATATTAATTAATGTAATTAATATTAAATTTTGTTTTTTTAAATCTTTCTTGAGTGAGTAAACTATATTGTAATTGTATCCTATTTATCTAACTTAAATTATTTGTATATTTTTGTGTTAATAAAGTTCCCCTGAGGAAGGCAGCAACCCCTGCCGAAACGTTGGGAAAGTTAATGTAACGTAATTGTTTCATTGCAAAAACTATAGTGACCAAAAAGCCGACGGAAAACTATAATTCCAATAATCAAAATAAGTACACAAATTGGTCAATAAATCAACTCAATTATAAGTATTACCGTTATTTTTTAATTATTTTTTTTCCATTTAATGTACATATTTTTTTAAACTGCCCCTACCGCCTAAACGGGGGGAGATAGACCCCCCCTCCCATAGTAAAAAATGCTTGTTTTTAACTGTTCTATACAAATCCGTCATTAAACTTTGTCGCCAAAGTTATCGTACTCTCCCCCTTTTTTCTTCTTGAGTCATTTGCATCTTGATCCATAACGGGCAATTTTTGTTCTCAAAGAAGTCTAATACATTTGAAAGGACTTCTGAAAATGAAGATTGAGCCAACCCAACCTCATGGTCTTTTCCCACTCCTGTCTGATACCCACCTTCTGCAAAGAAACGCAAACACGCACTTATCTTAATGAAAGGAGGAATAGCGATACGTTTCTTTGACTGAGGCAAGAAATCAGACAGCGTATCCATCAAATGTTTAAACAATGGCTTGTTAGCTCTATAGCAATTGCATCTCAAATAAACTGTTCTGTAAAGAAAGTTTTCAATACAATTAAGCCTTTTCAAAACTTCGGGACTGCTGAAAATCTACCTCGTAAAAAACGGTCCCGTAAGACAAGCTGACAAATGGATCGAGCAATTAGTAGGCTGGCCAAAAAAGACCCAAAAATAAGCTCCACAGAGATACAACGCCAACTCTCGGTTGCATTCGATGTCCCGATAGGTCCACGCACAATCAGAAGAAGATTGGTGGAAGTTGGGTTACATGGTCGTATTTCTCGAAAGAAACCATTAGTAACCGCAAGGCAACGTAACCAACTGGACAACAAACGAATGGAAGTACATAGTGTGGAGTGACGAAACTAAAATAAATAGGATGAGCCAAGATGGTGCACGATATGTCCGAAGGCCAAAAGGAACAGCTTTCCACTCTAAATAAAATATGTTTTGCCAGTAATTAAGCAAGCCAAAAAAAAATAAATACAGATACTGCTTTAAAAGTGAATTCAATTTGTGTTTCTAATTAGCTGTCCACAGCTGTAGATGGCTGCTCATCTGAATCAAGACAACTTATCATGTCAAAGTGCGGATTAAAGTTTGCGGATGTATTGGCACCTCAAATCGACTCTTCGTTTGTATTATTTACAACCGTAGACCAGTCAACATCGAGAATTTCATCTAAATCTTGTTCACAGTTGCAAGAATTCAATATTTTGAGCTTGTCTCACTAGAGGAGGGTGTCCATTTAAAACGTTAAATAGTGTATTTTGATTTGGCTTTTCTTTCAACGTTTTTTAAAAAAGCAGAGGCTTCATGCATTGCCAAAATTCCCGATGAAACACTGTTTGAAAATACTTGAGTGGCCAAGCTAAAAGACATTTTTTGAAAATTTGTGGGGTCTACGTGTGCTTGGCTGATTTTTGGACATGCTCTTACAAGGTTTAGTGAGTCAATTAGCTAGGAATAGACACTTTTTTAAGATATTTTTTAATACACATTTTTTTCAAAATGAATCTCACAAACAAAGAGATTTTTTGGAAGATCGTCTTTTGATTTACAGGCATCATGCCACTCCTTAAAAAGAACCTAGTTTTTTTTCCTGATCAGGAAATTTAAAAAATTAAATGATTTTGCCTCTTAGCACCACAGGAAGAAATACAACATTGTCGTCGTCGTAATATGCATTTTGAAATTTTTGCTTCCTTGCTAGCGTATGTTAGATAAATTTCATTTTTTTCTCAGATAAGTACTAAATAAGCTTAGTACTTGTATTTTCTAAGAACAAGATTTTTATTTTAAAAATGTTTTCAACAGAAAAGCAATGTTTTATTCAATGTTTGAGTGCAATTATGGCATGGTTCTTTCATCAATTTGAATAGTTTATAACAACAGTATCCTGAAAAATAGCGAATGGACATGTTTTTACAGTTGTTGAGCTAGATGGCTGCTCATCTGAATCAAGACAATTTATCATGTCAAAGTGCGGATTAAAGTTTGCGGCTGTATTGGCTCCTCAAATCGAATCTACGAGAATTTCATCTGAATATTGTTCACAGTTGCAAGAATTCAATATTTTGAGCTTGTCTCACTAGAGGAGGGTGTCCATTTAAAACGTCAAATAGTGTATTAATTTTTTTGAAAACATTAGTTAGCTCTATAATATTTCACATTTCACTGACAAGTTATGCGGTTGCTGGTCACCTCACTTGCTTTTGGGAGGTTAAGTTTGTATTTGAGGTATACACGACTTGATATATAAGACACTAGGGGCCCGTCCCGGCTTCGCACGGGTAGACATAAATAGGTACATATGTACATATACTTAAGTTATAAGCATTCTAATTAAAACGACCACGAATCACTAAATTAGAAAACATTTTTTTGTCCTATCATTAATACTCTTCGCAGCGTATGAGATGAAAGACATTTTATGGCTAATTTTTTTACACGTTCGGTTGGTTTTAATAGGAATTTCTAAAGATTTCTATAGTAATCTAGTACTAAATATAGCCTATGTTACTCAGTGATAATGTAGCTTTCTAATGAAAAAAGAATTATTAAAATCGGTCCAGTACTTTTTGAGTTTATTCGTTACATACAAAAATACAAATCTTTCCTCTTTATAACATCAGTGTAGAAGTGTAGATTGAAAGTCGACTAACTTAAAATAACAATTTTAATGTAAACACTTCCTGCTTAAGACTTCGTCTCCTGAACTTACCCTTTAACTTAATTATTCTTAAATATTTAGTTTATTATTGTAAGCTGGGCTAGGTTTTGATCTATAGGTTAGGTAATCTTGATATGTCACTCTAATTAAGCCCAATAAATGGGGTTTTGTCCCCAACCAAAATGAATGTCACTTATTATCGTGTTCGTTGTTTGTCATTTGACCTGATAGCTCAAATTTAAACGCTTACACAATGCTAGATGAATTTCAGATTAGGCTATATTTTTCTTGTTTTAATAAAATTATATTACAGTTTATGAAAGATTGCTTGATGTAAGAACTAAATTAGCCCATTAAAGTCTTACAAGAAATCGCAAAGTATGTAGTTCAAAGCCCTTCACCATTTAAGTATTCTATTTAGCTGGTTTAAATCTTTAACCAACCAAAGAGTGCAGATCGAAAGTTGCTTACTGTTCCAATATGATCATCAGTTAGAGACTCATTTTCTCCAATACTGTTGTTAATTGTTGAATTCGTTATTGCATTGTTATGACTGCTTTTGATAACACCTCCAATAAGCATGTTAACGCCAGATTGCTTCAAATATCCTATATTTTTTTCAGTATCCATTTTAGCTTTTGTATCTCTTTTCCTCACGTGTTTTTCAGTTGAATCAAAAACAAATTTTAGCTTTTTTTCCCTATCGGTTCGGATTGGAAAGGTTATAACAGGATCTGATTGTTTGTTTTCAATAAGTTTTTTTGTGAATTCAGCTGTTTTACCTTTTTGAATGTATTCATTATTTGTAAAATTCAGTTTAAACTTCGGTGGAGTTTTTAAGTGAAAAATTTGTTTAGTTTTTAGATCCTGGTTTGTTTTGTTGGGGCTGGTATTAACATGAGTCAGCGATCCTCTATTTTTAAGTGTTAGCGAATCTTGTTGATTTAAATGACTGTTCTGAGTACGTATATTCCCTTTGCTTAAACTTAACGATTTGTGAATTTCTTTTGTTGAATGGAGTGTTTTTGAATCCAAAAGTGGTATTTTACTTGGTTTTACTTTATTAGTTACCTGGTTGTTTTTTTTACACGCATTATAAATTTTCCGGTCATGAGCCAGAATTCCACCAATGCTTTTATCTCTTTTGATGGCTTCAACATTCTCATAGAATAAATGTTCAAAATTATTTAAGTATTCCACTGAGCAGTTATTATCGTAATCATGTTTATAGTCAGATATATTTTCAATTTGTTGCATTAAATGCTTGGATGCATTTTTTTTTATAACGGATGGTATGGTTTTTCGATCATTGTGCTCCGGATATGATCTTGCCTGCAAAGAATATATAGACGTAATGTTATATAAACCTGATAAACAATAAATAAGACTTCTTAAATATATTAATTCTGACAGAGTACCATAACAAACTAAAACTCAACAAACACCTAGTTATCAAACCTCAATATATAGGTTATACTAAGAGCAGTTGTTACTAGTCAGAAACAGAGCAGTTAGTTCGAGCCTATGCCAAACAATAGATGAAAGGAGCAAATCTAAGCATATACCAAATGTAAGTACATGATATGGGTTTCTTGTCTACAAGTTGTGTTTTATATTTATAAGAATAAACAAATAAAGTAAAATAGTCTTAGTTTAATTTATTTTAATTTTATTTTAGTTTTTAATTTAACAACTTAAGTTTATATATGCTCGGCAAAAAACCATCCTAGTGGGTGCCGGGCGGTAATGATCACCACAGTTGTCTTGTATGTTGTCAAGATGGGGATCAGCTAAGGTCAGGTTGAATTGCTGAAGTTTCCTACTCCTTAATAGTAGCAAGCCTTAGCAATGTAATTTGACCATAGATAGGAGGTCCCTAATTTCAGTGGTGGTGTGAGCGTTTTACATAATCCGTGCCGAAGAATGAAAGGCTGGGGGGCAAACCAGTCGCTAACGAGCTCATTCGGATGCCTTGGCAGGGTCCGTCTTATTTTTCTGCCTTACTCCGGTATATCGGCTCTGCCGGGCCTGACCTCTTTTTTTCCGACCTACTCGTGGGACCAACATTCTTAAACCTTAAACAAAATGGACGAACTTGACTTGACTAACACAGAACCATCCGCAGACTTGGAGGATGAACTCTTGGCCTCCAGCCAGGAGACCGTGAAGGGGAGCTCATTTAGCGCTGGTAGTTCCAGCACTTGTGAGCAACCCAAAACCACAGGAAGTATAGGCAGTGCTATTCATAGCACTCCTATGCTTCCTAAACCGCAGACAAATCCGAAACCCTCGAGTAGCAGTGCAACTCGAGGAACCAAAAAGCCATCGGAAGGCGCTCTTCTTAAGAACCGCTTCAAAACGGCCTCTTTTATTCTTGCCAAGATTGCCAAGAATGAAGAGACCGGAGCGATTCATGAGAAGGACGCCCTAGATAAAATAAAGTACCAGAAGGTTGTTGATGAATGCAACAACCTGGTCAGCCGAGAAAAGGCCGTTAAGCGAAACAGATCTCAGGAAGAGATCTGCCCGTCCCAGAAAAAGAGCAAGCTTGACGGCCGGACAAAGCCAGGGAAAGCACCATCTTCTGGAGCAGCGCAACTGCGTACTCTTAGTGAGGTTGTCAGGGATGACCTCCAAGTAGCAGGCTCTCCACAAACAGCAAAGGTCTGCTGAACGTGTGGAACTCTATCGAGGGCAAGCTCTCTGAGATGGTGTTTTCATACACAATAACAAACAGTGAGGGCCCCTACCCTAGTTTTGACTCTGGCGAGATGCTCAGGGGGTATAGGGTAATCAAGTGTGCTGACAGGTTTTCTAGGGATTTCCTTAGTGAAAGCATTGCTAAGGTTAGCAATGACTGGGAGGGCTTGAAGCTCAAGCTTATCCCGGCTAAGGACATCCCTAGACAACCGAAGGCTCGCATTTGGTTGCCGCTCATGAGCATAAAGCCAAGCGGACAGGATTTGATCCACGGTCTTCAGAGGCAAAATCCGCTGGTCCCCACGCACGATTGGGCTGTGATTAAAGCCGAACAACCACAGAAGGCCAGCGCCTCTTACTTTCTAAGGATTAGCGAGGAAAGCCTAGGGGCTCTCGAAAAGGCCGAGTATAAACTTAGTTTTGGCATAAGGAATGCCAAAATTAAAATTCTGCAGAGTCAGGGAACAGACACCGACAAAGCTGATGACAACGTCGAGGTTGACGATGTTGTTAGCGGAGTCGAGGTCCCCAGCGAGTTGCCGGGCCCCAGCTCTGCAGCTAAAAATAATAATTAAAAAACGGGCTGAAGGTCGTCCAGATTAATCTGAAGCACTCTAAGTGTGCTTCAGATAATCTGAGAGTTTTCCTTAGGGAGGAAAACTTCGACATTGGCGTTATCCAAGAACCGTGGATAAACGGCCTCAAGGTGCGAGGCCTCCAAGACAACCAATACGACCTCTTTTATAAAACCTCAGATCAAGACCAAGGTAATCCCAGAACTTGTATTTTAGCTAAGAAACATTTAAAAGGATTTTTATGTACAAATTTTAGCACTCCTGATCTGACAGTTGTCAGATTCGAAGACAATAATACACAGGGTTTACTGCTGACCTCTTTCTACTCTGCCCACAATGCACCATCACCTCCGGAGGAGGTGTACAAAATCATAACCAAAGCTAAGATCGAAAAGGCAAACATTCTGATCGGAGGCGACGCGAATACTCGGCATACCCTTTGGGGAAGCTCTGAAATCAACGAACGAGGTGAGTCACTTTTTGATTTTATTATTGCACATAATATGACCATTTGTAACAGAGGCAATACTCCCACTTTCCCCCAAAATTATGATGGATGGGAGGATGTGCTTGATGTTACTTTAGTAAACAACCGTAATTTATTAGTGAAGAATTGGAGAGTTTCCCCTTTGAATTCGTTTTCGGATCCCAAGTGGATTCTTTTTCAAATTAATTTCGAGTCGAAAAACCCTCCGCCCCTCCATGTCTGAAATCCCGCGTGATCTGTCAAATACTAATGCATGAAAATCCTAACCTCAAAAAAATCACCCGATAGAAATCCCAAAAGAACTGACTTGAAGAAATTCAGTCAAATTGCTAATTCCAAACTGAGAAACTTACCGAATCTCACAGAATCGATAGTAGACCTTGAATCAAAGGTGAAACCTTTGAAACTGCTATAAGCAAAGCTTTTAGAGTCTCTTGCCCAGTTAAATACAGCCGTAAAACCCTTCCTTCTTGGTGGAATGAAGAACTGTCCAGCCTTAGGAAAATGACGAGGACAATTTTCAATATCTGCCACAAACATAAGTTTTACCAACCGTATAAAGACTCTCTTAAAATTTACAAGCAAGCCCTGTCATCAGCCAAAAGACAAGGCTGGAGAGAATATTGTTAATCAATCGAAGACATAAAGGACTCTGCAAGGCTCAACAAAGTTTTATCGAAGGAACATTGTAATCCTTCATTTCTAAAAAAGCCTGATGGAACCTGGGCAGCCCCTCCAGCCAAATCTCTTGAGCTACTGATGAAGACGCACTTTCCGGGTTGCGAGAGTGATAACCCCGAACCGCTTGAAACCGCGGAGCTAAACGTAGATCATGTGGAGCAAGTCAATGCCGTTATAACCAGAGAAAATATTTTGTGGGCCATCAATACTTTCTCTCCATATAAATCCCCAGGCATGGATGGCATACTGATAGTTATGCTTCAAAAGTTGCATGATGTGGCAGCTTCATGGCTGGAACAAATTTTCAAAGGATGCCTCCTTCTCAAACATGTGCCAATGTCGTGGAGACAGGTCAAGGTAGTTTTTATCCCTAAAGTGGGTAGGCGTGGTCAAGAATCCGCGAAGGATTTCAGACCCATAAGCTTAACATCTTTTGTGCTTAAAACCTTGGAGCGCATTCTTGATTATCATATTAGAGAAATCCTGTATGGACGACCTCTCGAAAGCTCTCAGCATGCTTATCTTAAGGGCAAATCTACGGAGACTGCCCTCCATGAGGTAGTGCGTACTGTAGAAAAAAAAATCCATTATAAAGAATTTACTCTTGCCACCTTCTTAGACATAGAAGGTGCTTTTAACAACGTCCTTACCGAATCCATAGAAGAATCGCTCGTTAAGTTCGGTGTAGAATACTTCATTCGAGAATGGATTATTTCCATGCTCAGTGGTAGGAAGATTCAAGCCACTCTAGGCAATACAATCGCAACAAAACACGTGAGTAGGGGAACACCCCAGGGTGGTGTCCTTTCACCTCTTCTGTGGCTTCTGGTCATGGATACAATTCTCGTTAAATTAGAGAGATGTGGAGTGAAGGCGGTAGCCTATGCGGATGATTTGGTGCTATTGGGGTCAGGAAAGTACACCTCTGTGATTAGTGAAATCACGGAGTCAGCTTTGAAGAAAGTTAGCAGCTGGGCCACTAGTTGTGGTCTAGGATTTAACCAAAGTAAAACTGAACTGATGCTCTTTACCACCAAAACTAAAGTACCGCCCTTCACGCTACCTCGACTTAACGGTCAAATCCTATCATTGTCTTCCAGTGCAAAATATTTGGGAGTTATACTCGACCCTAAATTAAACTGGAAACGAAATATTGGAGTGCGGGTTAAGAGAGCCTGTGTTGCCTTCTACGCCTGCAGCAAAACTTTCGGCAAAAAGTGGGGACTTCAGTCGAAGATGATTTTATGGACGTACACAGCCGTAGTACGTCCAATCTTAACTTATGGTTCGATTGTGTGGTGGCCTGCTCTTAGCAAAGCCTATAATATCGATAAGCTAAAGAAGTTTCAGAGAATAGCTTGCGTGGGCAACACAGGGGCCATGCGTACTTGCCCAACGGACGCCTTAAACGTTATTTTGGATCTTCTACCAATCGACCTTTTTATTAAATACATAGTTTCCTGCAGCGCTATTAGGCTGAAGGAATCAAACAGTTGGTTGTCAAAACCTTATGGTCACAGCAACACAACGAAATTGATTCCTTCAGATATTATCTCGGTAGACACTGACTACTGCACTCCTACTTTGAGCCTTAGTAAGGGTTTTAAGGTCATTTTCCCATCCAGAGAAGATTGGGAGGATGACATCGTGTCGATAGGTTTCGATACAACCATCTTTGCTGATGGAGTGCGGAGTTGGTTCTGGGATCTTTTCTGAGTCCCTAAATGTAGCTAAATCCTTTAGGCTTCCTGACTTTGCTAGCGTTTTTCAGGCTGAACTGCTGGCAATTAGGGAGGCATGTAAGATACTTAAACAAAGCCCAAACCAAAACCGAAATGCGGCTATCTTCACAGACAGTCAGGCAGCTATCAAAGCCATTAACTCGGCTACATCCTCATCTAAATTGGTCCAGCAATGTCGCGATGAGCTTGCGAGCCTGAACATTAACCTCGGTGTCACCCTGATCTGGGTTCCGGGCCATAGTGGTATCGTGGGAAATGAACGGGCTGACGAGCTAGCCAGGCAAGGATCGGCTCTTCATAGCTCACTTGCGGAAATGGTTAACATTCCTCTTGGTGCTATGAAGGGTAAAATCTTTTCCATCTACCAAACTGAATCAAACCGAAGGTGGAGCAATTTACCCAACTGCATTATATCTAGGAAGATATGGCCCACCTATAATAAAATCCGTACAAACGATCTTCTTTGCAGGCCAAGGCAAGACATAGCCAGGATTGTTGCGGTTTGTACCGGGCATTGGCCTATAGGAGTTCATGCAGAGAAGTTGGGTATCTCTTACAACACCTTTTGCCGTAGTTGTAGCGACCAAAGAGAAAGTGAAACGATAATCCATTTACTCTGCAAATGTCCTGCTTTGGCAAGCACTAGAATGAAATGCTTTGGGAAAGCATTCTTTCACGAACTGGATGAGCTATCTGAGACAAAGATTAGAGACCTAATCTTTTTTCTCAATGCGACAAAATGGCTCTAACATAATCGCTATGAAGCTTCTCTATAAATCTTTTCCTTTCTATCACAGGTCAAACGAGTTTTTGTATCAAAACGGCGCACTACAGCGCTAATTGGATCTCAGGCTAGGTTGCCTTGAGATCGCCATTTCTACCTACCTACCTAAGTTTATATATATACATAGATGAAACTAACCGTTACATACAAAACATTACAAAGAAAATCACCAAATCACAAAATAACAAACTACAAAAATTAATTAACAAACAAATAGACGACAAAAAACCAACAATAAACCACACCTTTTATCCTAGAGTAATAAATAAAACTAACATTCCAATAACAGAAATAGAATTAAAAACATTAAACAAAGGTCTAAAATACAATATACCTAAAATCAACGAAAACAGCATAACACAAGAAGTAATCAACACAGAAGCAGCAATAAAAACAATAGCATCATATGAAACACAAAATGAAATAAGAATCATCATAAACAAAAAACTAAAAAAGATAACTAACATCAATAATATTAACAAAAATCTACATACAAAATACAAACGATATAAAAAACCTCAATAACATTAAACATAAATTAAAAGAAAACGATGCAATGATCACAAAAGCCGATAAAGGAAACACAATAGTAATACTCAATAAACAAGATTATATGACAAAAACAGAAAAATTCTTCCTAGACAATAAAATACAACAATTACAAAACGACCCCACTAAAATATATAACAAAGAAATTAATAATGCAATCAACAAATGCAATCACCTACTTACAAATATAAACCCTAAAGCTCCACAACTCACAGGCCTCCCGAAAATACATAAAAAAGATATACCTATACGCCCACTCATCAACTAAACAACCTCCCCATCTTACAAAATAGCCAAAAAACTACAACAAATAATAAAAAACAGCATAAATCTAAAAAACAACAACAGCATAAAAAACATCACACAATTAATAGATAAAATTAATAACATAAACATAAATACAAACTCCAAAATGATTTCATTCGATATAACGAATATGTACACAAACATTCCAATAAACGAAACAATTAAAATACTTAAAGACAACCTCGAACAAACATCCAGAATCAACACAAAACAAACCAACGAACTGATACAAATATTGAACATCATATTGAAGCAAAATTACTTCACTTTCAATAACCGCTTCTATACCCAAACAGAAGGACTAGCTATGGGATCACCAGTGGACTACTAGCCGAAATATACCTTGACTACTTTGAAAATAAATACATCCTCTCAACACTAAATCCACAAAAACACAAAATAATAACATACCCAAGATAATGTAGATGACACCTTTGTAATATTTGACGGAACACAAAGACAAATAGACATGTTAACAAAATACATCAACAATATCAACACAAAAATAAAAGTGACAACAGAAATAGAAAATAACAATTCAATAAATTTCCTTGACCTAACAATAACATAATTCAATAATAAATTTAAATATAAAATATACCGAAAAGAAACCACATCAGACACAGTCATACACATACACAGTCATGTATGGACAAAACAGACTTCATCAATGAAATTAACATAATAAAACAAATTGCATACAATAATGGATACAAAACAACAATAATAGACAAATTAATAAAGAAAAAAGAAAAGAAAATAAACAACAACAAAACTATTATACCCACAATAGAAAATCCAAAATATACATCAGTCACATACACCAACATAGTACCACAAATATTAACAAATCAATTCAAAAAACTTAACATAAATATAACATTCAAAACAAATAACAATTTACAAAATATTTTAAAACCAAAAATAAAACAAGAAACAAAATCATACTCCGGCGCCAGTGGCCCGTTTTGACTTTTTTGGTTGCAAAAATCATATCTCCTAAACGAATAAAGATATTGCTTTAATTTTTTTTTATCTTGAAGGAAATTTCTAAGGCTATAAAAATTGTGACTTTCAAAAAAAACTGTTCACAGGGTGTTTCAGAAATTTGTGTTAAAATAAGAAGTTTTAGCAAAGGTCATAAACATAGCGGTATTTTAATATGCAATCGTCAAAATCATTTTTTTAAGTAATCTGAGTGAATTCAAACAGTAGAGCAAAAAAAAAAAACTGTTTACAGGGTGTTTCAGAAATTTGTGTTAAAATAAGAAGTTTTAACAAAGGTCATAAACATAGCGTTATTTTAATATGAAATCGTCAAAATCATTTTTTTAAGTAATCTGAGTGAATTGAAACAGTAGAGCAAAAAAACTGTTTACAGGGTGTTTCAGAAATTTGTGTTAAAATTAAAAGTTTTAACAAAGGTGATAAACGTAGCGGTATTTTAATATGCAATCATCAAAATCAATTTTTTAAGTAATTTAGTGAATTGAAACAGCGGAGCAAAGAGAAAAAGAACCAATTCGAGTGAAACAGTGGGGAAAAAAGTATTTTTTTTTTTAATTTTAAGGCATATTTTTTTTATTTTCCAGTATTCAAGAGTACATAATGTATTTTGGTTATACATATATCAAAAGTCAGTGTAAAAAGAAATAAAGACAAAACAAATTAATATATAAACACTAAATTTCTTGAAAACTGTCATCTAAGTCCGGGGAAATGTGTAATAAACTCATCATTTCTGGAGAGTATCGTTCTTTCAGATCTTTTTGGCTTCTCACATGCCTTAATGAAGAAATAAGTGGATCCGAAGAGGTTGCAAGCATGTTAAATAGGTCCTCATTCTGCCGAATCCTTGAAACTTTACACGTATTCTGATATCGATATTTCTTGTAGTCTTTATTTTTGCATTCCTGGGCTTCTTCTGACAGTTCTCCAAGTGGTAGTGATTGATATTCAATGATATTTTGACTATGAACCAATATTTTGTGTAGTGTAGGTGTGAGTAATTTTTCAGGATACTTTTGTTTTAAAAGCTCTGCAGTTTTTTTTGTATACTCCCCAAATTTAACTGCATTCACTACTTCTCTGCAATTTAAAACGTTCAATATTACTTTGAGCCTCATTATAACTTCTCCATTGACTCCAGTTATTCGAGCGGTTGCATCTGACTGTTCAAAAAATCTTCTTGCAGTGTTTCCGTCATTAGTGTTGCTTTGGTTTATCCACATCAAGGCCAAGCTCATCGCGAAAACGCCTTTGGATCTCTTGTTTTCTTCTTTTTTCCGCCTCCTTGGTCCCAACCGATTCATCAGTACCTTCTCCTTCTTGTCGAAGAGTATACGCAAGCTTCAAAATAAATTCCATGCATCTGATTCTAGCGTGCAGTGGAGAGATTCCATATTCGTAATTATGTTCGTCCTCAATGGATTCATCTTTATTGAAATTCTTTTGTGTCCTTTTGCATATCGGACATGACCGCGTAGACTTTGTTTCCGTTAATTCGTTTAATACTCTTCCGTCTATCATAGTTAAAAAGAACTCTTGATTCACAGTAATAGTTGTTTCTTCATTAACTTTATATATTGTTGGTTGAATATCTGCTATTTGACTTTTAATATTATTGACTGTGGTATTTATGATGTCACTGGTCTCTTTAACATATTGGAACATAATGGGCCGACAGAAATGAACTGATGATGGGCGAGGGTTCCTCCAATGTTCACCATTTATACTATTGAGTCGAAGTGGGACAACTGATGCCATGAACATGTGTGCGTCTGTTTCACCATCTGCTGTATTTATTTTTTGCTTGTAGGCACTTTGTCCAGATGATCCATCGCAGCCCCATTTACTCTGTAACGTTAGACTTCTTGGAAGTGCAATTATTTGACTCTCCGTTTTGCTTTCTATTAGCCGCATTGCTGTATGATCCATCATGCTTTGAAGTTTCACTCTAGCTAATATTTCCGTGACTTCGCAGTTGTCGGGAACTGCTTCTTTTTTCGCAACTGTAATCATATTGTAGGATGGCAAGACATCTATGTTGTGATGTCTTAACGAACTTCTCAGGATTTTATATTTTTCTTTTGAGAGTCCCAAATCCATAAACAAAGCTAATGCGTTCTCATTGGTGTATTTTATGGGATTGTGTTGGGGAGTGTGAATGCTTTCCTTGACTCTTTTGACACGAAGTGGACTTGCAGAAGATATTGCCTGAATTATATCACTCTTCCCCTTTTCATGGGCCTTATTGTATCTTATACTCAAAGCTTCAGAGAGATGTTCTGTACATATCTCCTTTGTAGCTTTGATTATTTTTTGTTTTTTAGTAAATGTTGCGCACTCATTGACTGTCTTTCTTGGTCTTCCTCTCGATGTAGTTGGGAGATCACCCGCTTCTTCTGTTTGTCCGGTATTGATATGCAGAGATAAGGAAAGCCATTCTGCATTCTTTTTAAAGTTATTTCTCGATCTTTTGGCTGCTATCCATTTTCTATCAAGGTTGTAATAGAATTGTTTTAATATCTGTTTGATTGCATTTGCATCTGGTAGTTGGTAT